>KZ826327.1:201468-438746 GCA_003184635.1 Aspergillus sclerotiicarbonarius CBS 121057 | reverse complement strand
ACCCGCGCCCCCGAACTCTTCCTCAGACACCCCTGCACCCCATCCTCCTCCCATACATGGTCCGTGGCCGCGACAGTCCTGCACTGGATAGATCCCACCATTCTGGGTCCCCAGGGCTGCCAGGTGTCCGTGATGGAAGAAGCTTGGTGCATGGTGAAACTCAAACGGCTTTTTCCCGACTGGTATATCCCCGCCCCTAAGGAGGTACAAGGCATCGATCTCCAAAATACGGTGTATGCCGTGGCGGGGCTGAGTAGCGATGGGGACCTGTTGCAACGCATTTCACCCCTGGAGGAGGAATTAAAGAAGTTGGGATTGGCCCGCGAGTTGACCGATTTGTTGGTGTATATGTTGGTGCTGGATCCGAGGAAAAGACCGTCGGTCAGGGAGGTTTTGGGGTCGAGGGTTATGGATGAGTTTGGTAGGTTTGTTGTGGATATGCTGTAGTTTTTTTTTTTTGATTCCCTACTCCTTGGGGGGGTTGGGGTTTTGAATTTGTTGGGGGTTCTTGGGTTCCTTTTTTTTTGGGTTCTTTTGTTTGATATTTGATTTATTGTTGTTCGAAGGATTGTTCATATTCTTGTTTACATGTTAATAATATGTCCTATTATTACTGTGTTAGAATTATACTATTTGGAATCTATTACCACTTCTCGTGGGCTCAGATGAGTGAGTGAGTGAGTGACTCGTCATCCACGCCAGCTCGCAGGAAACTGTTTAAAAGAGGATGGAAACGAGTGGAGGTTCTCAAGCAAGAGACTGCTATTGCACGAATTCTACCGCCCACCTCCCCTGATAGACTCCATGGAGGAGCATTCTACAATCATGGGATCCTTGACAGTGGCGACAGAGCAATCGACCTGCCCAAATCAAACATCTAGTGAAGCACCAATACAGAAAATACAAAACACCCAAACTCCAAACCCTGAGCAAATTAGCAGAGGGAAAGAAAGCCCTAGAAGATACAGAAGCCGCCAAGATTCTTCTTTCCAAGCCACCAGGCCAATTCAAAGTCAAAATCATCAATGGCCGCAGCGTTGTGTCTGACTTCTCCGATGGACCTAATGCTGATGCAGTTCCATTCAGTACACGCCAGGCAGTTTCTCTCATGTCTCAGAGTGAAACTGAAACGAAGGGGGGAAAGCGACAACGGGTCGGGATCCTGGGGATCGGTGTAGAAGTGAGTGGTTGGACGTGGCTGAAAACGTCGCATACTTCTTCACGAAGGAAAGAAAGGCTTCTCGGGCTCAGGAATTTCCCATGGCCAAGGAGTGGATGGAGCTTTTGGGAAAGTGTGACGAACTGGTGGGGTGATGCGCCACTAGACTGCTGAATTATATGTTGTCAATCACATACTGCTGGCTATTGTTGGATTTGGACGAACTCCGGGTTTGTTTTGACCGTGTGGGTGTGCATGTTTTGATGATGATCCTGGTGATTATATGTTGTGTGATATGACTGGATTGTGTTGAGAAGATCGAGGAGCAGCGATGGGTGGGTGTCGGAAGCTGGACAAAGGTAAGCCCGAGATTGGATCACCTGACATGGAAGAAATCCAACCATTGCTCACCTTTACCAAGTAACTATAATAAGTGCAGCTGTGTCGAAGCATTTATCAAAATACTCGCGAACAGCAAGTCTGAGAAGCGGAATAAGAACTACGAAGATTTAGGAGAAAAGTGTCTGCACCCGGTCATCCCATCAAGCCTAAACAAGGCCCGAGGTAGTCCGCGAAAGTGAGTATTAAACCAATCTATCATTATCTATCCTTACACATGCTTTTTTAAACCTCTCCCACACCCCGCATATAAACAATCATATAAACAGCGCCCACAAACAGAACAAGTGTTTTCATCGAGTAGCCCCAGGCCATTAGTCAATGTACTTGGGGAGCGTCTTCATGATGCCATCCCGGGCAATGAGCTCCATCGCGGTAGTGAGCTCCTTGATGAACCGCGGGTCGTTGCGCAAGTCGTCACCGAACAGGTTCTTGATGCTGAGCAGTTCGGCCGGGTTGGTGCCGCCGGCGCGAGCCTTGGCCTGGAGCTCCTCCACCATCGGGTCGTCGACCTTGAAGGGCTTGCCGTGGTCGTCGACACCGTTGACGTAACGGAACCAAGCAGCGGCGACGAAGCACAGGCGACGGAGCGGGCCATTCACCCAAATGGCCTCGGCAATCGAGGGCATGATGAACTGGGGAATCTTGCCGGACGCGTTCAGGCAGATACGGGGCAGCTGGTCCATGATGGTGGGGTTGGAGAAGCGTTCCATGAGGGTGTTGCAGTACTCATCAATGTTGACGCCCGGAATCTCCGGCAAGGAGGGCTTGACCTCCTCTTGCATCATCTGCCAAATGAACTTGCGGAACAGCGGGTTTTCCATGACCTCGTGGACGTAGTTGAAGCCGGCCATCTGACCGGGGTAGCCGATGGCCGAGTGACTGCCGTTGAGCAAACGCAGCTTGTGCTTCTCGAACTCCTCGACGGCGTGGACATCCTTGACCACCTGGACGCCGACCTTCTCGAATGGCGGACGGCCATCGGAGAAGTCGTCCTCGATCACCCACTGCATGAAGGGCTCCGTGACAACCGGCCACGCGTCCTCGATACCCTGGTTGTCGGCGAGGGCCTGCTTGTCGGCGGGAGATGTCTGCGGGGTGATGCGGTCGACCATGGCGTTGGGGAAGGCACCCTTCTCGGTAATCCACTCGGCGACCTCGGGGTTGCGGAGGCGAGCAAACGACTCGAGCATGTGGCGGGTGATGGAGCCATTTTTCTGCATATTGTCGCAGGACATGACGGTGAAGGGCATGAGGCCTTGCTGGTGGCGGCGTGCCAGGGCGGCGTAGAGGAAACCGAAGGTGGTCCGGGGGGACTTGGCATTGCTGGGGTCGAGGTCGAACTGAATGTCGGGGTGGCCGCTTTGCAGCTCGTGGGTGTTCTCGTTGTAGTAGTAACCGCTCTCGGTGATGGTGAGCGACACAATGCGGGTATCGGGATGGGCCATCTTGGCGATGACGGCCTCGCGATTATCGGGGGCAAAGAGGTAGGAATTGATACAACCGACGACGTGGGCAAAGCTGCCCTTGGCCGAGCGCTCAATGACGGTGTACATGTGGTCCTGGGATGCCAGGGCGTCGCGCATGGTCGCGTCGAAGGGCTGGAGCCCGACACCGCAGATGGCGTAGTCGGTCACGCCATGCTTCTGCATCAACTGGTCGACATAGACGGCCAGGTGAGCGCGATGGAAGCCGCCGACTCCGATGTGGACAATACCCTCCTTGACGGCGGCACCGCGAGTGTAGGTTGGCACGCGGACGCGGGCGGCCCCTGCGGCAGCAATTTGCGCCAGGTTCCTGCTGTTGAGCTTGAGGGGAGGCATGGTGATGATGGGATGGGAGGAATGAGGAGGGAGGAGGAGACAGGGGGGGGGAGCTTAGGGGGTAGAAGAAGGATTTTCGTAGCTCAGCAGAGCCAGCTTATCAGGGACACCGCCGGTTTTGACCGCTGATCGTCCGGGAACAGCATTACATCATGCGGTGGCGTTAAATAGCCCGCCCGGTCAGTCACGCCCCAGCCTTGCTTTTTTTTTCTTTTTACTACGCGACCCGCGCCTTGCAAAGCATTTGACTCAATTCCTCATCACAATCCGGGCGGCTCCTAGAGAAACCGGTGTACCGGTGAAGGGTAGAGGGTGGAATGGAGGAGGAATTGAACGGAATTGAGCATATGCAAGGACAACAGGGTTGAAGTTTCAGCAAGTTACACACCAGCTGGCCGCATAGCTGCCAGCTCGGCGCGGGCGCAAAGCGGCTCCCGGGGCCCGGATTAGCGTCTCTCCGGCCCGATGGGCCTGCCAAGACGGGCCCAGGATTCTAGACCCCCAGTCACGGGACCCCCCCCCATTGCATCACGAGGACATCAGCAGCTATTATTAGGGGAAATCGGAATATGACACCGCAAAACATGACTGTCAAAAAGGACATAAAAACATACAACAGAAGGGATTCGCTGGTGGTCACCCACCCAACTACTAACCTCCCGGCGTGTGGCTTAAGTACGGCTGAGCGGACGGGAAGCCCTGTTTTCCACACCCTGTGGTCGTATGTACCAGATACCGCTCGAAAAGGAATGATATCCACGGGATATCCTCAAAAGCTGGAAAGAGACTTCGGTGGGGGTACCCCAGTTCGTACCGAGGAGGTGATGTGGGGGTTGGCCCCCAAGCTGCAGTAATTTAAGTCAAACTCAATGGCTTCGAATTCATTTCTTTCTGGTCAGCCCAAAAAGGCTGTTTTGCCGAGGTGCCAAGCCCGGATGTCCGCGGGTAGTCTAGACTCCTTGTGGTTATCCGGGGGACCGCCCGGGCTATTTTGTCCTTTTGGCTCACTCGGTGACCGCGGCAACCCCTTCACCGTTGATACCAGCTGGCCAATTCCTCTCTCATTCCAGCAGCACGTTGTCATGCCACTATGCCATACGCATTGACAGTCTGGCAGTGCATCTATCTCTCGCAGCTGTAATCCACATCGTCTTAACTTTGAAAGACCTGGACCTTGATTCTGACTCGCGACAAGGCGCGGTGAACTCGGCTTCCATACTGCATAACACACCCAGAGATCTCAGCCTACCATGCAGTTCCTGAAGGATGTCTTCTGTCCATGAAAGTATTCCTTTAACATTTCAAACTTATCTTGCATGTTCTCTACCCGGTATACAATCCCACACTAAGCTAGTCACATCGCCAACCATCAAGGGAAAAAATATTCCACACATCCTCCTATCACTGGATATAACGAGAAATAGCTGTCCACCTTCCAGTCCCACAGCTTGGCACATTCCTATTGTTCTATGTGGGCTTGGCTATCAGCCTTGCAGATCAGGCATGCGACCGAGCCAGTACAGACCCCAGACCTCGGTAGATGCGCTTCTGGAAGGGTTATCTAATTTTCGACTGCCGTCAATTAATCACTGGAGGATTCGGGCTACGATGAACGTGATATACAGACACTCTGGCCAGGGTCTCGCTAAATCTAACGCGGCATCGTGGAGCAGTAGAGTATGCGACTCCCTTTGGTTCCGTTCAGTTGTCCCTACCGATGGAACGGTCGCCGATCCATCACCTTGTAGCGCTTTTCAGGAGACCGGTATATAATCCAGTTTACCTTGCTACAACTCCTCACACAAAAGATCAAAATGGTTTGGAAAAACCAAACATGCCAATGCCGCTGTTGTGCACTTCTTGAGCTATGGTTGAATATCTATTTGGAGAGCACGAAGTTGCGTTTGTAGTGGATTATGTGATTTCTAGAGACAAGCAGGTTGAAGATAGAAGAATAAATAATGGGTTAAGAGTTGGACAAGTTTTCGGGAAGCTAAAGAACAGACATTTGGTGAAGCAATAAATCCATAAGACATGAGTTGGACCCAGTGGACTGCTCTCCTCTTCGATTCGGTACGGTAACTATGATTGATAAGATTAGATGCAAGGAGTAGCGCGGTTACACTATTATGCACACAAGCTACATATAAACATATCCCCATGCAGCTACATGCTCTACCGTTCGGGCCGTCGAGCTTGATTACAATATACCGATGCCGCACGCAAGGGATCAATTTGCTCGTCAGCGTTAATTCACACTGCAACATTGAATAGAAGAGGAAGCGACTACCCCCATATGTTCAGGGGATTTGATCCTGATGGGAATGACCCGGTGCTCCATCGAAACAAAATAGACCAAACAATGTTCTTCTATGTGCGCAGAGGGGTGTGCTTCAGGACTATGATCACATCCGAATATATATAATGGAACCTCCACCCGAACGCCATCACAAGGTCCAAAGACCATTGGTGGCCCCCACACATCATGCATAAAATATACCCTCGCAGTCAACCCCTGAGCTTTGACTGCCCGGAAGACACACTGTTTCTAGTGGCCGGGTCCCACCTCTTCACCGTCAACAATATCCGGACAATGTTCAAAAGCTATGAAACCTTAACATCAAAAAATCAATCATACTAGTCAATAGCCCACACAACACCGGATTGATACTCTATTACAGCCTGTGATGGAGATCCCTAGTGCCGAAATTAAACATATCCGTGCATTTCCTGGCACGACACTACCTCCAGATCATCCCTTGATACACGCTCTAGTGCATAAACCCATATCAGCTAATGGTCAAGCCACACGCTCTTCATTTGGTGTCAAAAACAGGGAATATGATACAGCGGCTGTATGTTAGGTGGTGAGGTGAGATAAGCACTCGGGCAGAAACACCTATCCACTTAGGACGTAGGGTTTGACACAAAGTGTTATCCCTTTCAAGCCACAGGGAGGTTAATAGACTTGGAATGCAAGGGGCGGTGGGACTGGAATGCGCCCCACAAGGATCCAGATATTAGGCTTCTCGAAAGGAATGGATGGGACGAAGATGGCATTTTTCGGCGATATAAATAGAGAGCAACGTGAAAGAAAGGGAAAAAAAAAGGAGGGGGCAGGTTGGGGTTACTCCGAAGAGGAGGTCATATGTTAAAGGGAGTTACTGACTGTCACCTAATGAAGAGAAAACCCCAAGTCAGAGATTGTGTTTCTCTATAGAGTTTCATGATGGTGTAATACTGTGGACGTGATATCTCTCTGTGTTGGTCGCTGGATCATGAGGTTCACATTTCCGGTCGCACTTGGACCAGGCCGTTATCATGGAAAAGACGTTTTGATAGATAGTGACATGCTTAATCGGGGCTCTGTGGGTAGTAGAGATAGGAGATCGAAATGGATTGTTCTGCTTGACAGAAAAGAATCTAATTATAGATTACCAAATGACTCTGGTTCCAACGGTTCATTAAAAAAAAAAAAAAAAAGCCTAGGTCCGCGTAGTAAGCTTCTGCGCGGAGACCGAGAGGCTTATCCATCATATCAATCGCTTTATGAATCTACAACGTTAGGGCAAGCTGCCGCGCCCGAGCAGACCACCAAAATATCGTCCAATTGCCAAACCATCTAATGTAAGGCGAAAACGAAACCTCATGCTGCCATTTTCCCACCCAGCATTACTTTGTCGTCTCCAGCACATCGCCCACCATAGCAATGCTCAACTTGGACCGATCCAGGAACCGTTCCTCATCAGCGGCGATCTGGGCCGCCGCCTCGGGAGCAGTGACCTTGGCCATGAAAGCCTGGAAGGCAGGCTGGTCGGCAAAGGTCAACTCAGCGTAAGCATCGAAATCGAAATCGGTTTGCTGGCCGACGAGGACGGTGGCTGGGGTGGTGGCGTTGCGAGAGGTGCCATCGGCGGCGGGGGCGTCGAGGGTGGTGCGCGCGATATAGCTGCGCTTGTGGGAGAGGGGGAAATCGTCGGTGGATAGACGCTTGACTAGCTCGACGTGGGCCTCGTAGCGTTCGCGGAAGGTAGCCAGGGAGAGGCCAGGTTTGCGGTAGCCGTAGATGAAGACGCGGACGGACATGATGGGGATAGAGAGAGAAATGCGCTCGATTGTGTTGTTCGTAGGGTTGGAAGCGGGGTAGAGGATGGTGCGTTGAACCCCGCTTATCGATGGATGTATTTATATGTTGATCGGTGACCCCGCGCCCCTCTCGGGACGATTAGAGCCTCCGGCTGAGTAATAGTCTGGGATAAGATTACCTACTAGGTACCTACAAAGTAGTAAGTAGTAAACAAAAAAGTTTAGCTGGTGTCTAGTTAGTGGCATTAGTGCTTACAGCTGACGGGGCCGGATAGAGCAATTCCCGCATCGATCACATCAAGCCTACCCACCTTAGCAGAAACACGCCTACATACCAGTACAGTGAATAGAGATATTCATAGCCCTGGATAATGTCTAACACTGGATTATAGGGACACAGCAGGACAGGTTATATTCACCCAATGACAGCATGCATCATCGCCAGCTCACAAAGCATGATGGGAACAGCAAAGTTCGAGAAAGCAAAGAGATTAACTAGATAGCTAACCAAGGCATTATTATTCGATCCGTATAAACTGGCTGCGAATGGCGCAGGGACAAATATATATGTCCAGTGATAACACCCATCAGCATCACCACAATGTCTGCTTCTGAGCATGCAAAGGGTTTCCATAAGGAGCAGCAAACCGTTGATCGCACGGACATCAACGCACTGGCCATACTTTCGTGACTAAACGGATCCATTGATTGGGCTATGTGTCGAATTCCTGCTGCCCTGACCTAGGCAATTCGAATCACCCCGAGTGTAGCTGCGTGTCTGAAGCAGCAGTGCCGATTCACCAAGATTTAGTGGTTCAAAAATGCAATCCTTTTATTGAAATCAGCATGGAGTCTACAGGATGAATATGACTGCAAGCTTGTGTAGCTGGTTGGTGTATAGGCCTGACACAAAATCACTGGGAACCACATCACATGACTCATCCACTGAGAGTTTCAATGCAGGGTCGGGAAAACCTCGGCCACTATGCCGAATACAGTAGTTTGGGGTCCGTCTCCAGAGGGTCCCGCCAAGGGATCTTTTCAAGATCAATCAATATCAGAAACTTAATTCAGTTTCAGGATTCAACAAATCTGATACCGAATCAGCCTAGCACGTGATGTAGCTCTTGTCGGAAATTCTCGGATACCGTCGCACTAATTTCTGACGCTGTCGCAACTGAGACCCTGAATTATGACATGAATTTCTTTCCCATTCTTCCACTGAACAATACACTGCTTCTTCTCTTTTGAATGAGCATCAATTCCTCCACCACAATCCCATACTTTATATCCTCTAACCCACTGCCGTTGCAGGTAACATGTCACCCAAGACTTTCATCGTCACCGGTGCCTCAAGAGGTAGGAAATGAATTCCATCCATCGCTCATATCAACATCTCAATTTAAGGCATTAAGCTAAGTCATTCTACCCACGGTGCAGGCATCGGTCTCGCAATCTCCAAGTTCCTCCTCACCGCGCCTCAATCCCACAACGTGGTCGTGATCGCCCGCAGCGTCGAGTCCCTCCAGAAGCTGAAGGACCAGTACGCCACGCAAGTCGAGGTGCTGAGTGGCGATCTCTCAGATTTTTCTCTCGGTCAGAAGGCCGTTGATCTGGCCTTGAAGTCATTCGGACGTCTGGATGGATTGGTTCTCAACCACGGCACGCTAGGCCAAGTGGGCAAGATCGCCGAGGCGGATCCCGAACAATGGAAGCAGGGATTTGATATCAATTTCATCAGCTTGGTGGCTTTTGTAAGTCAACCACCGAATTTCATGGATACCTGGGGGCGGTTCTTGAGGAGAGGGCTGTTGGTCAATGGTTGTTAATGCTCATCCTGCGACAGGTTAAAGCCGGACTCCCAGCCCTTCGCGAATCCAAGGGCAGGATCGTCTTCACTTCGTCTGGGGCCGCTGTCTCGGCATTCAAGGGATGGGGTCTGTATGGCGCCACCAAGGCGGCCATGAACCATCTGGCTCTGAGTCTCGGGGACGAAGAGCCCGACGTGACGTCCGTGGCGATTGAGCCGGGCTTGGTCGACACCGAAATGCAGCGCGAGATCCGCGAAGATCTCGCTACCATTATGGACTCTCAGTTCCATTCGATATTCACTACGGTCCACAAGGATGGCCATTTGCTGAAACCCGAACAGCCCGGCCATGTCATTGCCAGATGTGTGATGGATGCTCCGAACTCATTGACTGGCAGGTTCTTCTCGTAAGTTCTACTCCTATTCTCCCTGCGACTCTTTTACCCTGCGGCGGAGCTGACGAGGAAAAGATGGAACGACCAAGCTCTGAAAGTTTTTCAATAGACGGCTAGAAGAAAATCTGTACATAACACTCACTATATACCGCCATAGGAAATCATGATGCGATATGACCGCGTGGCCACAACAGATCGCCTGTGCTCGATTCGAATAAGATCCGGACTGCTCGAAGTTAGAACGATTCCTGCCGTTTCTCATTTATATTTTAGCCAAGGCAGGTATACTTTGTCACCGAGACCAAACCCGCCATCTAGACTAGAGCGGTCTATCTTGGATACCCATTCGCCTCCTATAACTGACTATTTCTCCAGTCTCGGCACTTCCTAGACCCCGACACCAACGTATTGGTCTACCACTGGGCCGCCCGAGCAAGCGCCGACTGGACCCCGGTCAATCCCAGAATCAACGAGGCCACCAAAGCAGCCAGAACCCGCGATAGATGGCCCGCCACAAGACGGAGAATATGCAAACCATTCGGATTCACGGAGTTTGCTTTCGTGACCTCCGCATTAGTAATGGAAGACAAAGGGTCTTTGGGCTCGGGAACAGCAGCCTGGACCTCCCCCCCGTCATCGGACCCAATCAATGTGGAGGTAGAAGAGTTGGCGGCCTGTGGAGAAGTGAACGAGCCATCTGTGGCTGTCGAGGCTGCGTCAGGCGGAACTTGACCGGTCACCTGTCGTGCGAGCGAGAGCAAGGAGTCGCTGACGGAAACCTTGTCTAGGTCCTGAAGGTCATCACCGAAGGTCGCGGGCCTGGGGTCCGATACTTCTGTAACGGCTTAATAGACATGTCGAAGAAAATCTGATCTTAGTTGTAGGAAATCTTACCAACCACCGGATGCAGGTTCTTCTCAATCATGGCTTGATTGAGATCCATTGCCAGCTGAGGAAAGCTAGGATCAACAGTCTTGGAGCTGACCGGGTCGATCTTAGCGCGGGTAAGTGCCTTGCGGTTCCGCGGCGGGCAGACCAGGTGTTGTCGGATACGGTGGTGCCAGCGCTGCATCTTGACCTCAATCTGCAGGTCCAAGTAAAAGGGCTCAAGCGTGTGGTGGAAGGCCACGCCGGTGTGCACGGTGGAGTGGTGGACCGCTTGTTGTTCGAGCTCGTTTTCTTCCAAGTGCCACACCAGCTGACGATATTGACTGCTACGCGTGGCTTTCATGATGGAAGGCTCTGCGGCGAATCGCGAGCCGGTGAATTTCCAGCGCGAGGCGTGTGTGACGGCGGACTTGCGCGACAGGCCAATCCCTTCGACATTGGCCGTGGCCGCGCCGATCTTAGGGTTGGCCTCGAGGGTGGTGGAGACCTGGCGCTCGCGTTTCTCCCCGCTCAGGGATTGTGGACCGAAGAATTCAGTCACTTCAAGGCCAGGCCTCGACCGTCCCATGTTGCGGAAAGTCATGGTGATGGTGGCATGGGCGAGCTTACACTCGGCGGGTTGATGGAATGTCAGATCCAGGTACATCAGGCCCAAAGGGTGGCCGTGGAGCTCCCCCCAGCGCGTCTTGGACATGAGGAAGCAGCAGTCGACGCGAACCTTTCCGGTCTTGACATCGCAGAGACTGGCACTCGACTGGGACTGGCACACTTGGACATATTTGAACGGCTTGGAGGAGGGTAGTGGGGGGTGGAAAGGCATTGTCCGCCAGGTGAGGGTTAAGCGGGGAGGGCAGAACATTCCGGAGTGCTCCGTCCCAGTAATGCATCGTGGACGAGGCGGACCACGTGACAGCTGGCTGACGTGGCTGACGTGGCTGACCTTCCCCGCGCCTCCTCCCTCCGATGGGACAGGCCCAGCAGTCAATATGGCGCCCCCTATCACCACCAGTCTCGATCCACGGCTCATAGACAGCTCCACCCCCACCTCCGATGAAGAATATTCCTGGGCTGTTTCCCCACCGTCCGAAACGAAAGGGACATACGAATCCACGAACCAGGCTCCACCGCTACGGTATAGAAGAAAAGCACAAACGTCAAGCTCTAAATCTGTCGATGACGATCTCGAGGACACGTCTGTAGATGAACGGGAACCCCGTAACTACTACCCCTGGCTGATCAGCAACGACGACAAAGCCAAAGACATTACCATCCACTGTGATTTGGAGATATCGGTCGATCTGACCCATGATCTCGAGTCTCTGGCTCGCCTGAACAGGCTGGGGCACTTCAAACAGGCAATCACCCTGTTCGAGACCCGCCTCGCTTCCCATCTCGATTTCTTCCCCGTCGTGGCCGAGCATGCCGACCTTCTCCTGGAGCAAGGGGCCTTTGGGAATCTCGAGCAATTTGTCTCCGATGTTCTGCTCGATCCTCCGGTGGAATTCGCCCCCGATGAGCTCCATCTACTGAAGGTCCTCCAATCCCTTGCGCAGTATCACACACGAGGCGCGTTGATCCCAGCGTTGCGAGCGACAACATCCGCCTTGCCATTTCTAAACAAGCCTCGTTTCTTGGGTAAATCCCCAACCGGCATCCAGGTATGTATCAAACGGCCACCGTGGAACATGACTCACCTCGATCTAGATCCAGTTGGTCGAGGCCTGTGTGCGGATTATCGTATATGCGATCAAACAGTCGAATTTCCTGAACCGATTGCCGTCATTTCGTTCCCTCAAGGATTGGGTAGATTCGGCCGTCTTGTTGGATAGCACTAACGACAACCAGACTACGAAGCCCAAGGCTTCAATCCCAGGCAATCAGCATCCCCCGAAGCGGTTTCGGATTTCTGACTGGCACTGTGCTCTAGTTGAAGAGGGCTTCTTTTGGGAATCACACCGACTGCTGCGGGCTGTATTACCCATTTGCGGTGACGCCGATGGGCTGTATACCCCCCGCGGTTGGTTTGAAGCCTTTGCCCAGATTGACACGATTTCTGAAGCTGTAGACATCTTCCTTGGCTTCAGTGACGATTCGGTGGGTGATGAGCAGCGTCTCCTGACCGAGTTCGCAAATGCATCTCTGCTTGCCGAATTCTTGCCGCCAGATTCTACTCGGGAGCCCGTTTGTAAGGCTCATACGCAGTTCCAGAAGAGGGCGCAGTCCCTGGCATTGACTATCTCATCTACATGCCCCCATCTGGTTAACAGTCGACCTTATTTAAATTGGCTGTTGTCCGAATGTGCCCCACAGCCCCAGGCAGATAACACACTCTCAAACAGGCTGCAGGACCTTCGAACAAAGCCATCGTGGGTCCCGCCCCGAGCAAACGCCAAAAAGGCAACCAGGAAGCCTCAGCCACACGGATATCTCCAGACAATTTCGGCAAGTGCGCAGGAGCTCGGGGACTACCACCTGCAGACATCTGTGCTCCAGAACCTTAGCCAGCAATGCCGGGACATCAACGAACGCCTGCAAGCGATACAGGACCTGGCCCGTTTATGTCATGAGACGATGCAAGACGCGCCCGGGTATTTGCAATCCATGGTTGATGAGTATCTGCTCCTTGCCTCTGCCAACTGCGATGCAGATAAGGGCAGAGATCTCCACCGTCGACTCTTGGAATTCGAACAGTCCTTCCCGTACTCCTACGACCACGATGGGACTCCCCTTGGCGGGCTTTCCATTGTGTTTTTTGATATTCCTTTATCGGAATGGATGGAAAGAAAGACTAAATATCGTGTTCTGCAAATGTTGGATCGGACCGTGGAGGCACAATTGACGAAGGGCAAGTTATACGATGTGGAGGACCACCGTCTTCCGGTGCAGATCCTACACCAGTTGGGGTTTTTGGACCTAGACCACTCTGATGGGGCTACTGCGAATAAAATAGAAAACCAGGATCCAGAGCCAAAGGACCTAAAGCATGTGCCACTTTCAATTCTTCCGAAGAATCATCATAGTAAGGCGGGGGTTACGGATGATGAGCTGCAGGCTGTGGAGGATTTGATTCAGGAACTACGACAGAAAAGAGCCTTGCTGGAGAAGGAAGAACCCAAGCGACGGGCTAACTTCGAACTGTGCCTGGAAGAAGAGGAAGATAAAAATCAACTGGCCGAGTCGGAGAAGACGAGAATCATCACAGTGAGGCCGCGCGCGATGAAAGACGATATACAGGCGATTCGGGAAAGGGAGCCAGAATATATCATCCTTAGAATTCCGGTGGAACGCAACTTTATATTGCCTTTCAACCAGTGTCAGAACCTTGAGGTGAGTGGGATTAAAGCCCTGCTTGGCAACTCCCCCAAATTCCAGCGATTGACATTCCTATGATTTCTACAGGCGGTTGAGGGGCTCTTGAAACGAACGTTTTCGCAAGACGCCATTCTGGGACTTTATCTTGAGAACGGAAATTATGAGTTTGCTGGCCCGGATGGTGACCGGATATCTCGCGAAGAGTGGACCGAGGTTGTTCGGCCGGGAGGAACAGTTGTGATGAACGTCAAGTCTAGTGCGGAGCAGAGCTCCTCACCCATCCAAGACAAGCAAAACCTGGACGTGAACAATCTAGCTCAGACTGACCAGCAAACAAGGGAAGACGATATTCCAAACTCCGACCATGTTGAAAAGGCAGAACCCCAGAAAGATATACAACCCAGCGTCGAGGATGCGAAGACTCAATCCGATCCCACAAGTGACCAAATACCGTGATGCATTTGTTCCAAGTGGGTGATTTTCCAGTTTCGGATCATTGTTATCAGTTAACAACTAATGCGTATCATTTTCTTGTCGTCAGATTGAACTTCAGTTGTCGTCGCCTCTATCAAGGTTGACGGGTGATTGGCCACAGTTGTTCTTGACAGGCGGAGCAACGGTAGATAGAATGATTATACCATGAACTATAGAAGGGATATTTGCCTGGATGATTCAAGGAGCAATCTTTGGGCTTATCGGATTAGAACCAGCTGAGGGCCCACTTCATGTTCCGAGAAGGCGTATAAAGTTTAGATACCTAATGTGCAAGGTGAATGGCTAGCTACATCTGTCAGATCATTTCTGGAGTGAGCGATATGGTTGGGAAGATATTCATTTGCGCGAATGGTCTGTTTAAACTATCCCAGCAAATGTCAGCCCCTTGCGATGGCGTCGGAAAATATTGTTGGTCATGGATGCCGATTCGGGCTCTCAGCAGGGCTCGGGCAAGACAAATGTCTAACCTCGGTGAAGTATATATTCAAGTTTAACTTCCTTGATCGTTGGACTTTCATAGCTTTTGATGTGCCGCAAGCTGTATTCTTCCTACCCCTAACGCATCTAAGACTCGCTTTTATGCAGATTTTAATATGCCCAAACACACCAATACAAAAGCAGAAGATGTGTCTGGACTTGAACGTACCCCCAGCGAAAAGACGACCAAGATCAGAACGGCAGTTGAGGAAGGTAATGGAACCAATCTTGACCAATTGAATGGATTGCAACGGCGCCTAGGTAATCGTCAGATCCAGCTCATCGCTATCGGGGGCTCGATCGGCACTGGGCTCTTCATTGCCATTGGAGGTGCGCTTTATAAAGGTGGGCCAGTAAGCTTGCTGATCGCCCTCATCATCCAGACCATCATGGTCAGCTTACTCAACAACTGTCTGGCTGAGATGTCGACCTACATGCCAGTTAGCGGCGGGTTTATTGCACTCGCAGGAAAGTGGGTGGACGATGCTTGGGGGTTCCTCGCTGGCTGGAACTTCTTCATTTTCATGGCCCTCAACATTCCATTCGAAATCTCAGCCGTCAATCTACTCCTTAGGTTTAGGAGAGATGACATTCCTCCTTGGGCTGTATGTTTAGCCTGCATTGGTGCTTACGCGTAAGAGATTCTGACTCCACTGGGAGTCTCAATGTCAGAGTCCCCTTCCGTCAAATTGTGCTAATGGGTGTTTTAATTCAGCGTAATCAACCTATTCACAGTGCACGCCTACGGCGAGGCCGAGTTCTGGCTCTCGGGAGGAAAAGTCTTATTGATCGTCATACTTTTCATGTTCACTTTCATAACTATGATCGGTGGAAATCCAAAACATGATGCATATGGGTTTCGCTACTGGACTCACCCCGGTCCTTTCGCCACCTACGCTTCTCCCGGGGACCTGGGCCGGTTTGAAGGCTTCCTTGGCGCTCTTTGGACAGCAGTCTTCATTGTCACCGGACCGGAATATATTTCAACAGCGTCAGCCGAGGCCAAGCACCCTCGAATCTACGTCAAACAAGCCTTCAAAATGGTCTACTGGCGATTCAGCTTCTTCTACATCGGTGGAGCCATCTGTGTCGGTACAATACTAGCACACAACGACCCAAGCCTTATAACCGCAGTGGAAAGCGGAAAATCATCCGCGGCTGCATTCTCATATATCATTACCATGGAAAACCTCAGTATCACCGGCCTTCCCCACTTAGCCACAGAATTGATGTTAACATCCGTTTTTCCCGCCGCAAATACATACTGGCATGCCGCCATTCGCGAGAACCAACAAGAAAAGCCATGTTGCTCTGTCTGGTGCTTTTCTCAGGGTTGATTCCATTGTGCTTACTAAGGGGGCTTTGCCGGATTGTAAACCCGCGGGATTTATCCTTGCATTGCATGCTTTGACTCTGCAGAGGGAGATTAATCGGGTTAAATTAAGAGTATCTGTTGTGGTCTTTCTTCATGTATACATGCTTACTCCATGTACTTAATACCTTCCCTTCTATAACCCCGCGTTCATTTGCTCCGAGAAATTATTTATTTTTACTAAAGTCCCTACACTCCACCTTGTCCAAGTCCATTATAGGTCATGTTTCATAATAAGTTAAAACTATTAAATCAGGTGCTTGCTCGCATTGTGTTGCTTACGACGAACGGGGCTATATCAGTGCACGGGGCATTCTATGCTCCAACTGTCGCTGCTCAAACACTTAGCAGAATATAAAAATTTGATTTAAATACGACCGCGGCATTTGATTAGCCGGACTTGACTCGACCGGTCTGCCACTCTAACTGTATTGAAAATAATACCTTGTATAAAATCCCCGTACCGCGCTCGTCGTCTTGAAATATCCTACTACAACATGTCTATTTACACTTGTCCCGGGTTACAAACCGCCCATTTGGCATCCCAGATCATCCAATCACTTCTTTGCCATCAAATTCAACGCACTTCCAGCCTTGAAATACTCAATCTGCTCCCACGTAAAAGTATGATTAAGCTCGGCTTCCCACTCCCCATTCACCACCAACCTCAGCGTCTTCCCCGGTTCCAGCCCATTCAACCCCACGATACTTACCCGATCCGCAGCCCTAATGCGATCATAGTCGCTCTCATCCGCAAACGTCAACGCCAACATGCCCTGCTTTTTCAAATTGGCCTCATGGATCCTCGCAAACGACTTGGCGATAATCGCCACCCCACCCAGATACCTCGGCTGCAGGGCCGCATGTTCCCGAGATGATCCCTCGCCATAGTTATGGTCTGCAATCACCACCCACGGCTGACCATGTGCCTGGTATTCTCGCGCTGTGCTGGGAACGTCCCCGTCTGTCTGGGTAAGTTGGTTCCGCACGGTATTCACAAGCCCGTTTTCGGCATTCACGGCCCCGATTAACGTGTTGTTGGAGATGTTCTCCAGATGACCCCGGTAGCGGAACCAAGGACCGGCAGGGGTAATGTGGTCAGTTGTGCATTTTCCTTTGGTTTTGATTAAGATCAGGCAGTCATGGAAGTCCTGGCCTGACCAGGGCGCGAATGGGGCCAGTCGCTGCAATCGGTCTGATGTCGGGCTGATTTTGACTTCTACGTCGCCTCGGTCTGCCGGAGGGGCTTTGTATGCCGCGTTGGAGTCCAGGTAGCCGTTTTGGGGGAGGGTGTCTCCGGTTGGCGGCAGGAATCGGAATTCATCGCCAGATGGAGTGGTCAATGCATCCACGCTGGGGTCAAAAGAGAGGTCGTCGGAGAAGACCTTGGCCATGACGAGTTCGGGAGACGCCAGGAATACATTCGTGGCGGGGTTGGAGTCCAGACGGCCGGAGAAGTTGCGGTTGTATGAAGTGATGATGGAGTTGGGGGTGCCCTGGACAGAAGGCCTCAATCAGTCAAGCGAACCAGGACTCTACGAGGAATCATACCTTGGGCATATCAACCCGATCCCACGATCCACAGCATGGACCGCACGCATTCGGCAGCATAGTTGCCCCCAGCTTCTCAAACACCGACAAAACCCCCGCCTCCTCCAGCGTATCCCTCGTTTGCAGACTCCCCGGGGACACCAACAGCGGCATCTTGGGCTTCAGCCCTACATCCAACGCCTGCTGCGCGAGACTGGCCGCACGACCCATATCTTCAAACGACGAGTTCGTACACGACCCGATCAACCCGGCCGTCAATTTCCCCGGCCACTTCTTCTCCTCAACCGCCTCCCCAAACCTTGACAACGGCGTCGACAAATCCGGCGTAAAAGGCCCATTAATCCTGGGCTCCAGCCTGGACAAATCAATCTCAACCACGCGATCATACTCAGCCCCCTCATCAGCCCTCAACTCGGCCGCCATCCCCTCCACCGCCCTCGCCATCTCCTCCCTCCCATTCTTGCGCAAATACTCCCCCATCTGCGGCGCGAACGGAAACACCGACGTCGTGGCCCCCGTCTCCGCCCCCATATTACAAACCGTCGCCATGCCCGTCGCCGACAACGTCCCCACCCCAGGCCCAAAATACTCAATCACCGCTCCCGTGCCCCCCTTCACGCTCAGCTCCCCCACCACCGCATTCACAATATCCTTGGCCGCCGCCCACCCGGACAACCTCCCCGTCAACCTCACCCCCAACACCCTCGGCGCTTTCACCTCCACCGGCAACCCCGCCATACCATCCACCGCATCCGCGCCCCCGACCCCAATAGCAAGCATCCCCAACCCGCCCGCATTCGGGGTATGCGAATCCGTCCCGATCATCAACCCCCCGGGAAACGCATAATTCTCCAACACGATCTGGTGAATGATGCCCGCCCCGGGCTTCCAGAACCCCATGGCGTATTTCTGGCTTGCGGATTCCAGGAACTCGTAGACTTCGTGATGGGCGGCCACTGCGCGCGGCAGATCGTGCGCTTCGCCGTCTCGGCTGACGATTAGGTGGTCGCAGTGGATGGTTGTGGGGACGGCGGTGCGGTCTAGACCCGCGGAGATGAATTGGATGAGGGCCATTTGGGCGGTTGCGTCTTGGCAGGCGATGCGGATGGGGTGCAGTGGCAGTTGCGTGGTTCCGCGTTCGATGGGTGAGGTGAATGTGGGGGGAAGGTGGGTGTAGAGGACCTTTTCCGAGTAGGTTAGGGGACGCTTGAGTCTGTTGATGTCATGGTTATCAGTTTGGTGGAAGTGGAAGTGGATGGTGATGGTGATGGTGGTGGTGATAGTGGTTGGAGGGGTTGACTTACCGATCCCGGATGGATTGCACTTTGGACGGGAATTGGGTCAAATCGATGGTTTGGGATTCGAGGCGACTTAGTGGTACCCGGGCTGCAGAGGCGAAGCCTCTGGCTAATGCCGGTTTGGGATTCCTTAGTCGTGAGGTTCTGAGCATGGTGTTGCGTGGGGGACTTGGGCGATGGGGATGATTGAGGCCTTGGGGTAGGGTATATGTAGGGTAGGTCGTAATCTGGTGGTTGTGATTCGCTGGTGGCGGGCTCGGATGCCTCCGTCGGGTGAGCCGATGGGGGGAATTCCTTGCCATGGGATGAAACTGGGGGGATGTATCTAATGAAGGATACGTTGTCGATCAGTATAGCGATTCCAATCCGGCCTAGTCCAGGAATGTATACATGAATTCAGGGGCTCATATGAGTGATGTATTTCAGCCGTCATGATAGGGTCAGATATATATAACAGTCTTTTCAATCCGTGGACTGGGAGAAACTCCATGTGCAATTAATTTATCAAAGGATTTCTAGATTCAGAGAGACTTGACTTAGATCACGCTTAGTTCCCGATCAACGACCCACGACCTATCCACCTAAAATCAAACATATTCCCGCATCTCAACCTCCCCTGCCGCATTTGCCTTTTCCTCCCCTGGCCTCGACTCAACGACAACAACCTCCTCTCCAGGCAAACCCCTCGCCATAGGCACAATCCTCCAAACCGACTCGGCCTCCACAAAAACCCTATCCAGCATCTCCAGACTCCTCCCCATGGTCTCCGGATAAAGCAAATACACCGTAATGGGGATCGTGCTCGAAATCCCCGCATAAATCACATAATACCAAAACCCAATCGTATCTATCGCAACAGGCGTAACAAGAACCACCACCAGATTCCACAGCCAGTGATTTGCAGTCGCGAGGGAGGAGATGGCGGCCCGGAGACGAGCGGGTGCGATCTCGGCAGTGTACAGGAAATTGCCGCCCATGAAGCCGATGGGGTAGAAGAAGTTGAAGATGAACATGAATGCGACGTAGGTTATGGCCATTGGGTGCGTTATGGTATTGAAGCTGGTGGTGATGGCCAGAACCGCCATGCAGAGCGCCATTCCGGTCCCGCTGATCATGAAGCACGCTCGGCGGCCGAGGCGGTCGATGGCCCAGAAGGAGATTACACAGCAGAGGGTTTTCCACATTAGCACGCACGAGGCGAGGATTTTGGCCATCTCGGGGCTCATGTGCAGGTAGTTTTCGAAGATCGTGGAACTGTAGACCGAGATGAGGTTGCCGCCGCAGGCCTGGAGGTTGGTGTGGTTAGGGTATTGGGGTTAAAGTAGGGTTTCTGGCGCGACTCACTTGTTGGAAGAAGTTCAGACCCATACATAGCCAAAATCGGAAATGGAGGCGTGTTTTGTCGTTGCGGTTCAAAATATCCTTCAGGGATGAAGACTTGGTGCTTGCCAGGGCTAGCTGGATACTGGTAATCTCCCGCGAGATCATCTCAGGGGGCTCTGTGCCTCGGTATTGTGTTAAGCTGGAGGTGGCTTCTTCCACCCGGCCCTTTGAGACCAACCATCGAGGGGACTCTGGGAAGGCGAAAACAGAAACCAGCATGATGGCAGAGAAAAGAAAAGGGATAGCGAGCGGGGCCCTCCATTGAGCAGTGGAGGATGGCAGATACCCGAAGCCAAGGTCAATCCAGTTGCACAGTGCGTAGCCCGTGCTGATGAAGATGCCGGTGCAGATGCCCAGCTGTCCCCGGTATTTTGTAGGAGCACATTCCGAGAGCCAGACAGGCACTGTTCCACTGATCTGGCCGATAGCAAAGCCCAGAATCACCCGACCGACGACAAATTGAGCCAATGTGGTAGCAGAGACTTGAAGGGCCTGGCCGACGATGGTAATGGCGGCCCCTGTAAAGGTTGTCTTTCGGCGTCCGAGTTTATCGCCATAGAAGGAGAGCGAGAGAGCACCGAGAAGACATCCCATTTGGAAGGATGCGTTGCATGCTCCTTGAGAGGTGGCATTGTGCGATTTTTGTGCGCCGGTGGTGTCAATCGTGTCGATATCGGGAAAGACCGACACCCAGCTGGGTAAACTGAGTAGACCGCCCAGCACTGCTTGGTTGTATCCGAAAAGGATAAAAGATGGGGCAATAATAAGAGCCACCAGGGCGACCTGGAGCCGTGTGCCAACAAGAGAAAGCTGAAAGTAGGCCATTTTCTGTTTCCATGTCCAGATTCGGGACGTCTTCCGCGGGTTAAGTATCAGGGCCAGGCAAGGGGCGGGGTTGGCGAGAGAAGGAGTGCATCGGAATATCCCTTCCACCCCGTGGGGTCCCCTCAGTTCAGTGGGGATGGTTTGATCATCTGGTCCTTGTGGTGGGTGGCATGATCGGCATAAAATATGCCATCAGTACTTTTGCATGGCTAACGGCCCTGAGTAAACCGGTATGAAGTTCCAAACTTCCCTGAGCTTGTCAAACGAATATATTCATGGAGCTTAGAGAGATGCTGAAGGTACATACATTCCCATCTTGTTATGTATAAATGTCTACCTTTTCCAATAAATATTCCCATCAAACAGCCGACGGGCAGTACGGAAGACAGTTGCAGCCGTCAACTCATCTCCGTCGAACTGAGCTCCAACAAGCAAGTGTCCACTGGCATGTCCGATGGTGATACCAGCATCACTGACCCGGCTCTTGTTGGCTGCCGCCTCAACCGTGCTGCCCGCCACGCGAGCAGCCGAGGAAACAGCCAGCGCAACTGTAATCGGCACTGCCTTGTGCGGCTGTCCAACTGAGATAGCCCGCAAAAGTAAATCAACAGGCCTTTCTGCATCGGATGACTCCGGGGAAGATACGATGCAAATCTTCGGAATACTTCCGGGGACAGCATCGGTTGTTTGTGCAATGCCCATCTTGACTCCCGCCTGGCGACGGATGGAATCAAGCCGCTTCAGGAGTTTCGGATGAGCCGCGATTTCGTCCGGGCTCAGATCTCCCCTTACGTCCAAGTCGTTGGACTGGACAAAAACACATGGATTGGCCACGTCAATGCAGGTGGCGGGGATGCCGTCAAATTCATCCCTCGCGTTGCCAGTGGGCAGCATCTTCCCGGTGACTGAGCCAGCCGGGTTAATGAAATCCAATTGGATCCGGGCAGCAGTGCCAGCGACACCATCAATGGCAAAGTCCCCACTCGATGCGGCTTCATCATCGACGACTGGGAAGCTGGCCGTGATGATCTTGCCGGTGTTGGTGTTGTGGATGCGGACGGTGGCCGAATCGGGGGTCTGGGCAGAGACAAGCTTCTGATCGATGGCAAACGGGCCAATGGCGCTGATCATGTTGCCGCAGTTGCTGGAGTAGTCGACATCGCTATTCTTCACCCCCAGCGAGACAAACGTGTAATCGACGTCCGCGTCGGGGTGGGTGGATTTCCCCACGACGCATACCTTGGACAGGCTGGAGATACCTCCTCCAAGGCCATCCAGCTGCCGGCCATACGGATCGGGGCTTCCGATCACACCGCGGAAGATGTCATCCCATTCAGAGCGCGGAGGGAGATGGGCCTGGTTGAAAATGACGGCGCGAGAAGTGCCGCCGCGGTAGTAGGCCGCTGGGAGGGAATGTTGTTTGGCCAACGAACGCACCGTGCTGAAGGCAGCACGTTTGTGAAAGGGGTATTTGAACATATTGCTGATCTGACTTTATTCAATGAGGGATTCAAAAGATAGTGACATTTAATTGTACTCCAAATGAGGTCTCTCCCCGTCGGAAGTGCCATCGGATGCATCCGATGCCATCACTTGCGCAAGCGCCGAATCGTCGGGCCCATCGGCTCACCCGCTCGCAACGCGGCAAATGTCTTTTCATCAATCTTAAAGCGCTCCTGACAGAGCTCCACCACCTGCGCCATCAATGACGGCGGTACGGCCACTACCCCGTTCTCGTCCCCCACCATCACATCGTTCGGATGAATCCACAAGTCGCCCCGGAACTGCAACGGGACGTTGATTGCGGACGCCCGCGTAAAGCTATTGGAGCCCAGGACCGAGGTCCCACGCGCAAAGACCTGCTCATTAATTCGTACCGTTCATGTTGCCAAACATGGAGATCGACATACCGGAAACTGGATGTCTCGATGCTCCTGTGTATCTCTCATGCGACCATCAATGATGACCCCCAGAGCGCCCAGCTTCTGAGCCCGTGTGGACATCAGTCCGCCCCAGCATGCGGAGGGCAGTCCCTTGGGTTGTTGGATGTACATCACATGGCCTTCTTTGTTGGCATCTGCGAAGTGCATGGGCGGAGATGGTTCTGGACTGTTGGTCTCGACCATTTTCACTGTGACGGCAGGTCCATAGATACGGGTGTCTGGCTTAGGGGAAAACATTTGGAGACCGTCCAGGAAGCCTCCATAGGGATGTTTGAGCTTGACCAGGGCATCTCCGATCTGAATTCTTAGCTAGTATGTCGGGCAGTGGAAACATGGAGAACGTACGTCGCAGGTTGAGAATCGTTTCAGGCTTTGTAAAACCTTGGAGCTCATGGTTGCCAATTTTGACCACTGCGATGGGGAATGAGAAGAAAAGAATGTGTGTTTCCAAGTTGTAATAAACCTGGGAATTGAAGCTAGGAGATGAACCCGGACTGATCTTTCGGAGTAGCCGGTCGGAGAAATTCGGCTTGCCAACATCGTCGGCATAAAAGTACGCACTAATCAACCTGCCTGGCACTCTACCTTGACCTGTCATCCACGTCAAGATGGTCGCAGCCGAGAAGGGCGAACTCAAAGCCAGCGCCCTAGTGTGTAAGTTACCCAATGCCAATCATGTATCGTGCTAACAGAAGAGTGGGCGCTGGATTGAACATGATCGAGTAAGTGACCATACATACCCCAAATGTCAGAGCTAATCCTGTAGAGTGAGTTCTTTAGGACAGGTATGCAGTCCATTCCGATGTTCCAACAACAGAACCTAACTGGCCCAGCCCCTTGAAGTCATCAAAACGACCATGGCAGCAAATCGAACCGACTCCTTCGGCACTGCCTTGAGGCGAATATGGGCCCGCGGGGCTGTTAGGCTGTATGGAATCCCTGTCTCTAAACGACTGTGCTAACATGAAACAGTCTACCAAGGTCTGATCCCCTGGGCCTGGATTGAAGCATCATCCAAAGGCGCAGTCCTACTCTTCGTTGCGAGTGAAACAGATCGCGTTGCCTGTCAAGTGGGCTTTGGCAACTTCAGCGCCGGAATCACTAGGGGAATGATCGGTGGCCTCGCGCAAGCATACGTCACTGTCGGCTTCTGCACTTGCATGAAAACGGCCGAGATCACGAAGCTGAAGGTCGTCAAGAAAGGTGGGAAGCCTCCATAAACGTGGACGACATTTATGGATACATATAGACGTGATGGAATCAGGGGCATCAACAAGGGTGTCAATGCTGTGGCTGTTCGACAAGTCACCAACTGGGGCTCTCGATTTGGCCTGTCGCGAATGGCGGAGAATGTCATTCGCTGGGTGTCAGGCAAGACAGACGAGACCAAAAAGTTGAGTGCCGGCGAAAGGGTTCTGGCTTCAGGTTTGGGAGGTGGCCTGTCGGCGTGGAATCAGCCTATCGAGGTGGTGCGAGTGGAGATGCAGAGCAGGAAGGTAGATGCGAATCGACCGGTCAAGCTGAACGTCATGAGTACCGCCAAGTATATTATGAACGAAATGGGCTGAGGGGTCTGTATAGAGGGATAATCCCTCGGATTGGACTCGGGATCTGGCAAACGGTCTGCATGGTTGCATTTGGTGATATGTAAGTCGTCTCACCTCCCAGGCTGAGCTGATGTGCTGATTTACTAGGGCCAAGGAAGCAGTGGGAAAATTCACCAGGGACAAGGAGGCGTAGAGGATTATTTGACATAGAAGCTCAAAAGAAAACACTCCAAACATCTGCCGTGCCCATATCAATCCCCTCCGTGAACAAATCAGCCCATGGTAGATCACCTTGAACATCTGGGAAGTGCGGCGACGAGCCATGAGGGTGGCCATCTAATCTCGAGTCGCTGCTCTGGGAAGGAAATGTGTGTGTCCGGAGTCCAAACCAAGTCTGGAACTCCATGTCAATGTTGGAGTCTGCTTGGTCTTCATTTTCAACAAGTGACAAGATTGAATTCCCGAGTCGTTCAACGATGCCGCAACATTTCTCACCCACCTTGCGGCCATCGCATATTCCACGGAAGAGCGTAAGAAATGTATATATATTGGTTTGGACCACGGGCTTCGTCAATTCCCTTCGCAGAGGAGGAAACGCCCGCAGGGAATAAAGCATTGTCACGGCCGCCATGAAGAGTGAGTGGATTGCAACAAAGGTGTATCTGATACGGTTCCGCGCATACAGTGCGCTGTATGAGCTGATTAGACCAATCGATGACTCGGTACAGACTCGTAGATCATCCGGAGAGGGGATTGGGATGGCGCGTGATGGACGGTAAAGGGATAGAACGGCATGGTGAAAGGCAATTTGGAACCATTCAGTGGACTGGAAAGTGGACAAGGTCTGGATATACCGCGGTGACGTGACCAGCCACTGATTCAGTTGCATGAAATACCCTGACCGAAGCCGGTCTAATTCGGCAGAATCAGTCAGAATAGACCCGGCAGAATGGAATAACGTGTAAACCCCGGCATTAATGCGACGCAGCTTGATGATATGGATGAATGTGGATGTATCGGTCACTTGCGATATCAATGTCTCTGTGATATGAGGGCCCTGAGCTGATTCGCTGAGCTGGGAATCTGTCAGCTGCAGGGGTAAGGGCAGGCTGATATCTGACTCTTGGATTCCCAATGGTCGGCCCATATTAATAGCAACACTGCAGTTTATGACGTATGCGCACCAGAAAATGCGTTTGTACATTTCTGCATGCATCAAGTCTTGACCTGAGAGGCTTTCTTTGCGGTGTAGATCGATCCCGATAGCCAGGTTCAAAGCCAGTCCAGTCGTGTACCACATATTGACCGACTGGGGCTCGTTGTGGCCGTACATGCACAAAAGAAGCAGACACTGGACACAATCAATATTGCCGGTGCCCATCACAATGTGCAGATCTTTTGCTGCCTCTCTGAAGAATGCTCGGTGGCCGTAACCCGATGCCTTCTCCGTTGATGCAATAGCACAGACAATATTGACCAAAAAGTTCGATAATGGTCTCATATTAGTCTTGGCCAAAAATGGCGCCAAATGCTGGTCTAGAAAGCTCTGTCGATGTATAACAGGTAGATATGGCCAGCGCCTCTCAAAAAACGCCTTGACCAGGTTGGTGTACGCGTCATGGTCGAGGCTTAGTTTGTTTTCCTCAGGCACTTGAATATCTGCATCGTCTCTCCACAGCTCCCAGGCGCTGCTCATAGTACTGCGGTTTATCTCCCCAGAATTTGCCCTTGAAGAGAACGTCGGTCTCAAAATCCGACTGGTGAAGCGATGGTCTGGGCTGATGTTGAGTTGGTCAGAATAGGACATGGTCTCCACAGTCGTCTGTGCCGCTGAAGGCCCAGGAGTTTGGACGTCAGGAATATCGGATCGGACAGAACTGAGGGTTTCTAGAATCTGGGATTCCAGTTGTTGGCATCTTTGAGATAAATCGTTGCTTCGCTGCTCAGCAGCCGCGAGCTGAGCCCTCAGGGAATCGCATTCACAATTCACGTTAACTTGCTGAACGACCAGCCTGTCTGACATGACGCAGGTGGCTTCAACGGCAGCACAGGCGCCACAGGTCGGCACTTTGCCATCGCACTGTAATCATTTAGCGATTGCTCATGTAACTGTTGGCAGGCCAACCTTTTGCTTCCGTCGACGACATCGCTGGCATGCGGCGACACTTCGAGGGATACCCCGGCGGTGGCGACGAGGGCCTGCTGTATGCGGGCTCTCGCTCATTTTATCAACTATTGGCTCGCTAAGATGACAAGATGATGCCTGGCAGTATGGATGCAAAGTGCATGATATCGGTGGCTACCGGACAAAGCAAGGAGACGTCGAGCCTGGGGCACCCCGGTCTTGGCATTGTATTACTAATCCTCTCCACCTTATTTTTTGGTTCAATTATTTCTGGTTTTTCCTTACTTTTTTCTATTCATTATTATTCCATGGGAAATATCTTAGTTTAGATACAACCGCCCCGGATTATCTACCAGCATCTTCCTATAGACATCATCTCCCACCCAACTATGCAATCTTCTCAGAATGGCATGATCATCAACGATCCTAAATGGCTCTTTCACGTCTAGCGATTTCCCCACCCGGTTATGTCCATCACCCGTATGAGGCCAGTCACTCCCCCATATGAGCTGATCCGGGATCTCCTGGGCAAATGTCTGGACAATGGGCTGCAGGTCCCCAAAAGTCCCCGCGCTATCATTGGACATGCGATACAATCCCGCCATCTTTACAAAAACCCGAGCCTTTTTTGCCAGCGACAAGAGCGAATCGAAGCCGGGTTGACATGTGGATCTCAACTGTACATCGGGAGGTAGTTTGGATGATCCGAGCATGCCGCCGAGATGGTCTGCGATAACCCTAACCGGGAGTTCAAGGATGGCATCATGTAGAACTATACCATGTCAGCCAACTTAACCCCCATATGTTAAATCCGTGACCAGCTCACCGTCCCACGTCCACCCCGGAACGAATAACTGAATCACCCACCCGGGGAGGTACCGAATGCGATCCGCCGTCCGGTACAACGCGCTCACCAACTGAGCAGTTCTAACTTGGTTCCCGTCGGCCTGGAAATTGAGTCGAATACCACGCACCCCGAGCGTGTGCATTTCTTTTAATTGCGCGTCGGTGGTGTTGTCCAGGTCCAGGACTGCGATGCCGAAGGCGCTGATGTCTCGGTTTTTCAGTTCCCGCAGGCAATGAAGCAGAACGGAACAGTCGTTCTTGTACGGCGACGGCTGGACGAGCACCAATATATTATTCTTGGAGTCCGTCGACAGGGTTTGATTAAACGCGATCAACTTTTCCAGCGGCGCGTCCGTGGGTGTGTAGGCTCGGCTGGCAGCATATGGCCCCAGCTTGGGGTCAAAAACGTGCACGTGAGTATCGACTGCACGGTTGGGGAGCAAGGACCTGGGATGGTCAGAGATAGTACCGTGATTGTTAGGGCACGTACAGTGTGTTCGAGCTGCCCCCATGGCTGTTCATGGGTTGTGAGGACATTGTGCGGTTTGAATGGCGGTATAGACTTCTGTATCTTGCAGAGTAACCAAGAAGGGGACACGGCCTTGATGATATCATTGTGAGACTATCTTCCTACGAATAGATCTCGTTCGGAAAGGCCGGTGACCCTGCAACTCGTGTAGTGAGCGAGTTGTCATATCCATCGGCAAATCCGATAGAACGGGCCAATCAGAACGGGCCGTCGGATGCGTCCGATTCCAGCCATCACTCCAGACCGTCTGAGAATTGTATCGTTTATATTTGAAACAAAATATGAGCGCAAATAACAAACAATAATTTCCAACATGTCAGAACTAGCAGTTATAAGTTCACCGAGTGTACAAAATGCCCGCGATCAAAAGCGGCCTATTCCGTACAGGAACCTGGCGGTCGGCGCCTTCATGAACATCTTCCAAGGCGGGTGGCAATTGTTTCAGTAGCGAAGCAGTAGCATTCTAACTCTATCAGTCACTACTCTTGGCCAGCCAATGGAAGTACTCAAGACCCATGTATGTTGCTCCATCTTGAATGGGTCCATGTCAGTTATCTGATGTTCAACCTTCTAGCTGGCCGCCAACCGAAATGACACATTGCGAGAGGCAGTTCAAAAGACATGGGCACGCGGGCGTGTAGTTGCCTTTTACCAAGGGCTAATTCCCTGGGTACATGACTGACCTTCGAACGACACCTCCAGCAGAGCTAATTCTTTCTGGCTTAGGCATGGCTGGAAGCCTCTACCAAAGGCGCCATTCTAGTCCTGACATCAAGTGAGGTCGAATATCATGCCAGAACCAAGCTCAATGCTTCCCCTACCGTATGCGGTATCCTTGGTGGTATTGGTGGCGGTATTGCCCAGTCCTATCTCACAATGGGAATGACGACGTGCATGAAAACCGTCGAAGTGACCCGCTCCAAAATCGGTGCCCAAGGCGCTAAAGTCCCCGGCACCATGGAGACATTCTTCCAGATTCTTCGTGAAAAAGGCATTCGGGGCGTCAATAAAGGTGTTAATGCCGTTGCGTTGCGACAAGTCACCGGCTGGTCGTCCAGAATTGGTATCTCTCGGTTTGCCGAGGAAAGCATCCGGTCGATGAACGGCAAGGGGAAAGATGAAAAATTGCAGTTTGGCGAGAAGATCTTGGCATCGACTGTTGGTGGTGCGCTCAGTTGTTGGAATCAGCCGTTTGAAGTAGGTTTCTCGCGCTTATTGAGTCGTAGTTGTCGATTACTGACTGTCTAGGTCCTCCGGGTGGAAATGCAATCTATGAAGAATGATCCTTCTCGTCCGGCATCCCCGACTATTGTGTCCACTTTGAAGCACATTGTTGCGACTTCTGGGGTAAAGGGTTTGTTCCGCGGTGTAGTCCCTCGCATTGGAGTTGCCGCGTGGGCTACGATCTGTATGGTGGGATTCGGCGATACAGTTAAAGAGTTTGTTAATCGCAACTGATATTCCCTCGATTTGCATGTATCTCATATGACGCTATATATATTCTCTCGAGAGGGAGAGTAGTCCGACATGCGGCAGAGAGTGTTCTAGTGGTGCTGCCCCTGACCGAACATGCAATGTCACCTTCTTATGCAGTAGTCTATCCTATATTACTCATAATCGTTCTGATTCAATAGCTCGAATCATCCTACTCAGCCCTTCCTGTAGAACGTGGGGAGGATGCGCAAACACCATGCGGAACCACCCCGATTGTTCTGCAGCATACACTGTTCCTGGTGCAATATATACCTTTGTGTCTCTGAGCCTGGTTAGGATGTCCTTGTCAGTAGCTGTTCGGTCTTTCATCGCGGCTCCCAAGTTCATCCATATGAAAAAGGCAGCATTGCACTCCACGTAAGGGATGCTGTGAGACCCGAGAAAATCGGTTGCAAATTGATAGCTTTCTGCCAACCGATCCCGATTAGTCGACACGTATTGTTCTAGAAACTTTTCATCGACTAAGAGAGACGAGGCAATTTGGTCTGCGACACTCGATGGGAAATTATAGAGACTGGGTTAAAATGAGTAGTTAGCATTTTTCTAATGGTGGGCGTATTGTGAAATCTTACGAAATGCCTTCCACGGCTTCCAGGAGTAGCCTGTTGCATGGGCTGATCAGGCAGCCAATTCGTAAGCCCGTGGAACCAAAATCCTACTCAAGTCAGACTTTCTTCTATTCAGGATAGTTTCAAGGGGCTTCATACTTTGCTTAATCCCCAAACAACATGCACCATGCTTGGATCCATAAATTCCTTGATATTCAAGGATAATATAGATTTGAAACCGGTTGCATCCGAAATCCGCGGATTCTCCCAGATGGACAATGCATAAATCTCATCGCTGATCAAATGAAGTCCATTTCGGGAACAGAACTTCATATACTTCTTCAACACATCTTCGGAGTAGCAGCGTCCTGGGAAATTTCAACGAACTAGGACTCCCACGTGAGCGAGACCGGACTTACCGAGGGGGTTATGTGGCGAACATAGCAGTAGCGCCTTTACATGGAGGCCATTGGCCTTTGCTTCAGCATATGCCCGCTCATACTCGTCAACAGCGGCCATGCTGAAAGGGTCTGTTGTTCCAAAGGTGATCTCAACTAGTTCGATCCTGCAATGATCAGCTCCTCTCTATAGAAACTAGAGTGATATTTCTAACCCTGGCCGCGTTCCAAATATAGTCTTGAAAGCGTTAAAGTATGGGCGTCCGACGAGGATGTGGTCGCCCGCATCAGCCAAGGCCCAAGCACAGCACTCAAGTGCATTGCTAACCCCTGATGTGATGGCAAGATCGAAGGGACAGAGCACAGTCCAAGGGCTAAAACAACGGTTCACAAACTGACAGATTGCTTTTTTGAGCCTATGTGAGCCGCTGAACCCATCCCCGTATGTCAATGCATGTGCGTCAATTTGGAGCTAGCCTATTAGTATGAAACCCAGATCTGATGGAGTGATCTTACATCTGTGTTGATAAATTCTGTCATCTCCGCGTGCATGAGAGTCTAAATAGATATCAATGATATGAATAAAGACGTCAAGGCATCTTGTCCTACATTTTCAGCCAGACCGAGATTGACAACCCCATTGGGATTGGACTGCGGATCCCACAGATCTCCCAAGACGTTCAGGAAAGTTGGTTTCTGGGCTGCGAATGCCCTCCCTCTTGCAGAACTGGTCTCCATGCTGGATATTCAATTGCAGACGCTAAAGAATAATGTAGAAGCAAAGCTAGAGGGTGGTGAAGAGCCCCAAGTCGATTCAGGGTTAAGTTCTTCAGATGACGCCAAGTGGGGCATGTTCCGGGAAGGCGCACCGGCGGATATTGCGGTTCTTGCGGGTAAAACGGAAGAGGAATCTTCTTTCTCTTTCCATCCAACTTGCCCAGGTCTTCTTTCCTTCTGCGTTTATTTTCTGCAAATGTACGATGTGATTGTCGAGGTCAGCCCCCCCGTCGACTTTGTTGATCGCAGGGGGGTCATCCCCGACTCGGAGCGCCAGGCCCTGATCGACATTCACCCAAAAGGCTTCTTCATACGTCACCCCCCCGCACCCCATGAACTTGAAGAGGCCCTGACACCTGAATCCAAGTTATTTCAAACCATTCATATGGGCGCCGCCGTTGTGGATGCCAGTCAGTGGGAACTCGTTCTAGACGGGCTCGTCGAGCGCCCTTTCTCCATCAACCTCGAGCAGCTACGACAGATGCCGTCCAAGTCAGTCACGTCTTTTCATGAGTGCTACGGCAGCCCCATCAACCCTCCAACAAGGAATGTTTGGCGCATCGGCAATGTTCAATGGACTGGGGTCCCACTGCAGTATCTGCTGTCAATTGCTCGGCCAGATCTTGAGCGAGGGTTGTTTATCTGGTCCGATGGGTTGGACTCTGGTACCTTTGCCGGTGTCTCGGCAGACAGATACCAAAAGGACCTGCCCATTGAAAAGGCCTTGTCCTCGGAGGTGCTGGTGGCGTACGAGATGAATGGCCAGCCATTAACCAAGGAGCGCGGTGGGCCCGTAAGGTTAGTTGTTCCAGGATGGTTTGGAACAAATTCTACCAAGTGGTTATGCCACTTGTCTGTGCAGGCGACAAGATCAGGAGGGCCATTTACAACGGCCTTTTACAATGAGACAGATCCAGCGGACTTGCAGGGCGTACGGAAAAGGCCCGTGTGGAGGGTTGAGCCCAACTCGATGATTGTCCGGCCTCGTCCGGAGGAAGTAGTTCTAGGCTCTCAGTATGTTGAGGGCTGGGGACGCACATGGGGCGCAGACGAGATTGTGCGGGTTGAGGTCAGTCTTGATCAAGGAGACACTTGGGATGAGGCAACCGTCGTACCGCGGAAGCAGTTTGAGTGGCAACTTTTCTCCTTTAGAGTACCCGTTCACCGAACTGGCAGATACTATATTCAAGCAAGAGCCACGGATAAATCAAGTGCTCGGCAGCCCCTAGTGGGGAGGCGAAATCATGTGCCAACTGTGCAGGTCTGGTTGGAATCTAGGTCTGCCTAGGGCAAGGACGCAAGACGAAAATAGGAGCAGAAAAAAAGAACCCTTGAGAAGGCATATAAGGCCATTGTTTAGGACAAATGAGGCCCTCTAAATTTGATAGTGAATGTACTACTTGTAGGCTTACCCTTAGCTTCTGAGGGCGTTCATCTCGCTCAAGTGCCTTGGTATACGGCACAATAGTGGTCTATCTGGATCCCCACAGGCAACCAGCGTTTCGATGTGACCTTTATAAGTAGGATTGCAGAAAAATTAAACCCGTTAGGAAATAGAAACAAATTTAGTACGAAGGGTTTGAAGTGGCTTCCGAAGATTGTGACTCACAATTCTCCGCACTGCATGGTTTGACATTCATCCCGAAGTGCAATAGGGGCTAAGGCAGCGATTATCCAGTATGCCTTTCATTGCAACATGAATGTTGGTGTTGGGATTTCCTGTGATATCTTGGACAGGTGTTTGGTAACTTCTAATCCATACCTGGCCATTCAAGCCTGACCCCGATATAGGATTTGGGGAAGATTGGTTCCTCAAAAATCAAGGAAAGGCTTGTTAGCAACAACGCGGAGCTATTTTAACGCACCCTGAATCGACTCCAGAAATGATGTTTCAAATTGCGATGACTCTTGGTTCTTCTTCACCTTTTCTCCCCCTCGTGTTGTCATGTTGTACTCGGACATCCAGTCGCCCACGATGAAGTGCAGGTCTTCCCCCCGAGCCAGCTCGGCCAGTCCATGGCGGCAGTCCGTCACCGATCCGGAGGTGGATGCGATACGAAGGGTACCTGGTTTTGCCATTGTCATTGTGATATCTGTACTGTTGGTAGGAAGACTCCCGTCATATTAATTAGGCGTCTGTACTTCTGTGGCCGCCTTGTTTAAGCTGGTCCAAATTGGACAATCCCGAGGGCCTCAGAAAATGGACAATATACAATGATTTACCCCACAGGGCTGAGATCCCATGGCGGGCTCCGCAGAACTGGTACATAGTACAGGACGGGATGCGTGGGTATGACACATGTTTGTCGAGTGATGCCAGCCCCATTCGCCAATCTCCGGGTCAAAGCTCGGGAACTGGCCGAGGTTAGAAGGATATTCTACTATTCCGAGGGCTAATCCCTATTCTATGGCAATTTCGCGGAGTACTCTGTTCATTGAGTGGTCGGGCAATAGTCCATCTATTCAATCAGACATAATATGTACGAGGAAGAAGAGACGAGGCAACGCCTACGTCTTAGCCGCGAATTCAGCACTAAAAGGATAGTCCACGTAGCCAACCGGGTCCTTTGGCCTATAAAAGGTCGCTCTGTTGTACTGATTGAACGGTATGTCGTTGGCAATGCGGAATGGCAGATCCGGGTTGGCCAGGAAATGGCGCCCAAACGCGAATGCAATGTCTCGGGTAGGATGGGATCGAAGTTTCTCAGTTGCCGACTGTGCCGTCAAGCCTCCCGCAAGGATGATGGCGCCTGAATTTCCAAATGCATCAAACAAGAACTGATCGTTCTGTTCGATAGAGTCCTCGACGGTCTGGCCGCCGGAGATGCGTGGCTCGACGAAATGCAGGTAGGCCAAGTTCAGCTGGCCGAGTCCCTGGATGAGGTTTGTGAACTGGTTCTGGAAATTGTCCATGCGCATGCCTTGGAACGTGCTCCAGGGGCTAACGCGGTATCCAGTCCTTTCAGCCCCAATCGCTTGAGACACAGCCTTGGCCACCTCTAGACCAAACCGAGATCGATTCTCCACGCTACCCCCCCAACGATCGGATCGATTGTTTGCAGTATCCTGTAAGAACTGATCGACAAGGTAGCCATTGGCCCCGTGGATTTCGACACCATCAAATCCGGCAGCGACCGCGTTCTGTGCGGCACGGGCGTAGTCTTGGATCCACTCTGCAATCTCCTGCTCGTCGAGAGCCTTCGGGGTAGGGCTTGATTCTGAGATAGGAATGTTTCCACTCGAGATAACGTGGTCGTTGGTCCGGCTTAGAACCTCCGGGCTCGCGGCGCGACCAAGTGCCCATAATTGGCATAAAATGTAACTGCCACGCTCGTGGACGGCGTCGGTGATGGTCCTCCATTGGCTGATTTGTGCGTCATTCCAAATTCCCGGGACATTGTTCATACCCCCTGCGCGTGCCGAGATGAACGTTCCCTCGGTGATCAACAGGGTTCCCGGGACGGATGCTCTTTGGGCATAGTAGTCGCGCATAATGTCAATGGGTACATGCTGGTCGTCGGCACGGTATCGGGTCAAGGGTGCCAGAACGACTCGATGTTTGAGGTCGAGGTTGCCAACGCGAAGGGGTGAAGTGAGGGTGGCCATGGTGAGTTCCAGGAATTGTGAAGTGTTCAATGATAGTTTGATTTGTTCTACTCATGAGATGGGGCTATATGGGCTTGAACCTTGATTCGAAAACTTTCCACCACCTGGGATTACAAATCGAGCTCTATGAGGTCAGGGGGCATTAGGGCAGAGTCCAGCTCCAATGGGGTCGGGCGGAGCAGTTACCCGCACTAACAAAGCATTCCGGGCGGTCATTGGACACGGGTGCTGAGTGGAGTAATTGGTAGTCTCGCATCGGTCATGCACGACGAGTCATGATTTATTCAACCCTGATATTGATACAATCTCTCGATCCTCTTCAGAGATGAGGAGATGGTCATACATCCAATTATCATACTGTCAGGAATAATAGCCTATTCCTATTTCTTAATGTCACCAGTATCTGGATAATCCGCGCTTCTCCCTAGCTGCTCGTGGTTTTGTAAATCGCTCAGCAGCCTTTGGCATTCATCGCGAATGATCTCCACGGCATCGGGCCCGAGCACAATACACAAGGGAGCACTCTTCTGACCAGCGTAACGTCTTGGGCAATGCAAAAGATCCCTGAGTTTACCACTGGTGTGCTCCAGTCGGCTTTGGGCAGCTTCGACAGCGGCATCATAGCCGCGGATTGAGTTGGGCCTTCGATCTGACTGTCCTTTAAGACACCGGGAGGAAGTCCTTCCTCTATGGCCAGTTTTCCTAGTGCCGCAGCCACCAGGGAAGGTTTGTCGCTTGGTTTCTGAATGAACATATTTCCAGTTGCCAATGCAGGGGCGGGTTTAAGGCATACAGATGCCAGCGGTCCATTCAGGGGGGCAATACTGCCCAAGCTCTAACCTCGTCCTTTCCTGGGCTACCTTTGAAGGCCAATGTTAGGCTCCCCCTGCAACTACCCTGATGGGTCCATTTCGGACAACTTTATTGAAGCCGTCAGTGGCTGGAAGCTCTGACCAACAAACCTGTCAATACATCCAGCATAATGTCTTCGCTCGTCAACAAACTTTTCACCGAGCACCCATGAATTCGGGGACGAGCTCACATCTGAAGCAACCTATGGCGGTATCGATCTCCGATTTTCCGAATAGTTTATACGGAGCACCCAATGTGACTCGTGTGAGGGAGGCGAGGCATTCTTGGTCCCTCTCGATCAGGTCTGCAAATTTGAGCAATATTTTCTGGCGAGTGAAGTCATCCATGCGACGCCATTTGGAGCCGGGTGCGAATGCCTCTTGAGCGGCTTGAATTGCCTGCTCGACATCGGCCTCTCCGGAGATCGGTATCTGGTCGCTAACGAGACTCCCATCGGCGGGGTTATAAACAGAAATTCTGCACAAAGTGATCAGTGGGGATATATTGGTTGAGTTGAATGTATATATACTTGGTCTCTGTATTCAAACAGTCCACGTACTAGCAGCTCGGTTAATATATAGTTCCTCCCCGCGATTGACAGTTTGTAGCTTACCTGATTGTTGATGAACAGTTGAGTAAGCTCCGCGGCAAGCTTCATTTTGAAATCGTAGTAGTATTTCCGTGCCGTCCTCAGGCCTACTATGGTGTCTTCCGCCCTACTACATGCTATATATCTATATACTGCGTGATGTTGTTCTCGGGTCAATGCTTCATGATTGTCTATCGTGCGGAGAGAACTGACTCATGCAGGGCATCTCATGCACCTCGGCAGTTGCCGCTCCCGGTTAGCCAAGGAACTGCCGCCCCACATGCCCCGCATGGTTCTTCATGACTCGAACAAAATGACATGCCATCCACCCGCCTTCTTCAGTCAAAGTGTGATACAATGTCTGATTCTGAGATCCCACCCACGCGTGCGGCAGGCAAACGGAGTATTACCACCCTCACCGCGTCGCAAATCCAACACAAGCGTGATATTGACCGGAAGGCGCAACGCGCCCTGCGGCAGCGCACCAAGGACCGCATCCAGGAACTGGAAAGTGACATTGCCTGCTACAGAGCTTCCTTTTCGAAGCGGGAGCAAACCATGATCGATGAGATTCAGCTCCTACGAGAACAGAATCAGCAACTCCGGTCTTCTTTGGAAAGGATCGGACAATTGGCCCAGGGCGAACTTACCAGCCTACGTGACACGAGCTCACCACAACACTCGTTGGATGGGAAAGACACCCACAATGAAACCGAGCCACTACCGAGCCATCATGTACAGCCGGGTGAAGGATCCCTCGGGACACGATATACCGCCCCCTTAGCAGACACAGACCTCATTGCAGAACAGGGTATGTGCCAGACCCACCTGCCCGTTTAATCAGGGTCTGACTGCAGGGTCAGACACATATGCCCCCCCACAATCCACTGCCAATCCAGTGCCTCCGTCCAGTAGCCCGACATCAGTGGCTTTGGTATTACCGAAACACACCACTGCAACATGCCCGCTAGATCAAATCCTCCTCGACTTCATTGCCTCTCGGCGATCCATGCTTGCCCGAGGTGTATCCCCAGTTACCGTCCTCGGACCCGAACAAATCTGTCCCCAGGATCTTCTGAACCCCACAGCCATCCCAACCTCCCATTCAATCAGCCAGGTGATGGCCGAAGTTCTCACGACATTTCCACACGTGAAACTGCCAGAGAAACTAGCCTTCATGTACCTCATGCATCTTACGACGCGAGTAAGGCACCTGACACTTTACCCCACCCACATTTTAACTAAATCCTGGCAGTGGCAAGTGTCCCCCAACACGGACAGCTATTCTCGCATGCCCGTGTGGCTCCGGCCCACTGTCACGCAGATAACTGTTCCGCATGCCGCATGGATCGATAACATTCCTTGGTGGGCTTGATCTCATTCTCCTCGTTCGTCGACCGCTAACGCACGACTAGGCCTCGGGTGCGAGACATCCTTATTCAAGAGCCTAGTCGGTACCCGTTTGCTGTGTTTTCCGAGTTATACTCCGCGCATGTCCACGTCAATTGGCCATATGACTCTGAGGACATTGTGGTGGATACGGACGACGGTCCGTTGTTGAATAGTATATTTGAAAAGCACATCCAGCGTTTGAGTAACTGGATTGCCCCGCGCCAGTTTCGGGAGTATTTTTCCGAGTGGACATCCGATGTCTACGGAGAGGTGTAGAAAACTAGAAAATGCAAAATAATTTCAATCTTAGCCAGCTATAGCAAAGGCTCCCCACGCCACCTGTTCCAGTCTAATCCAATGCATGATCATCATTTCTGCAACAAGTATGCAGTTGCTATGGTGAAGCGCCTTTCTTGGCGGTGTCATTTAATTCGAGTCAGTTCCATTGCTTGGCGAGGAACGCAAGCCCTCTTTGCGGGGATATTTGTCATTATTCATACATGACTCGGATTATGGAAAACATTTCGTAGTATGATGCTAAGTCGGGACTTTTGTACCGATCCAGTCAACTTATCTGGTCATTTCAAAATGGGAGTGGATTTATACCCCGTGGGGTTCGCTATATCAAATCTATAAAAAGCATAAATATTTAAAATAAAAAATGTATCATCTGCCCCACTGTTCGCAGAAGTATATGACTCTATGCTGTGCAACCTGTGCTTTCCTTCCTCATCCAAGTCACTCCAATCGAGAACAAATATCAACCCGCGTCAAAGATGTCCAGTACAATGAAAGCTGCGCAATACAACACTGTAAGTAGCCTAACCTTTCCACATATACTCCAGTTATCCCCTTCCCCACACCAAGTCCATCCAACAGAACAAAACAGCACAGCTTACAAATACCCTCCACCACAGACAACGAACAAAATCGAAATAAACGAGATCCCCATCCCCAATCCAGGCGACAACGACCTTCTAATCAAGAATGCTTGCGCATCACTATGTCATTCTGATTTGGTACAATTCCATCCCTCCCTCACCCCGCCACGCATGGGCTGATAAATAACCTCAGATGCTATTCTGGGGCCACACAGCAGAAAAACCCCCGATGGAAAAAGTCACCATTGGGCACGAGAACACCGGAACCGTCACTGCTGTCGGGAAGAATGTTGTAGGTTTCAAGATCGGAGACCCGGTTGGATGTCTTGGGTGTAGTTATGCTTGTTGTATGTCTTTCCAATCACCTCCATTATATGGATTTAATACGTGTTATGTTTCCGATCACTGACATAACCAACTAGATGAATGCGAAGGATGCCGCATCCACAACCTACACTGCGTGCAGAGAACCGGCAAGCTCCATGGCTTCACTACACATGGGCATTTTGCAGAATATTCCCTTGCGGATTATAGAAACTCGATGGTCCTTCCGGTTGGAATGGACCTTCCTACTACAGCCCCGTTGTTCTGTGCTGGAGTAACAGGTGAGACGTGGTTTCTACACTTTCACTTTCACTCTCAATAACAATGAACTTACCCCCTTGGTATATAGCATATCACTCAATCAAGAAATGCGCACTCCAAGAAGGCGACTGGATTGCCATTATTGGGTGTGGGGGACTGGGGCATTTAGGTACCCTTAAATACACTTCCTCCCTATCTGCTGAAGCGAATCGATGTCCCCAAGCAATCCAATACGCCAAAGCAATGAACCTCCGAGTCATCGCCATCGACATCTCCACCTCCCAATTGGAATCTGCAGCCTCTCTCGGCGCAGACTTGACCTTCAACTCGGCCACAACTCCAGATTATCAGAAGGAGATCTTAACTCAAACTAACGGAGGCGCACACGCTGCCGTGGTATTGAGTGCCTCGAATGCCGCATATGCGAGTGCTCCAACCATATTAAGGTCAGATCCCTACCCCCCCACACTTATATCATGAACCCGCTCTCTCCATCACAATCGTACTAAGCCCTTATGCAGAATAAACGGAATCCTTATGATCGTGGGCATTCCCAAGGAGCCGCTGCCAATCAACGCCCTCGATATTCTGTTGGGAAAGTATCGTATCATGGGTGCTAGTAGCGGTACGCCGCAGCAAATGCGCGAGCCTATTGAATTTCGCCATGAGTATGGAATAAAGCCGCACTTGACGACGTTTAATGGTATAGAGCATATTCATGAGATTGTCGAGTTGATGGAGAGTGGACAAGCGGCGGGGCGGTTTGGGATTCTTTTCTAGGGTTGGGTTGGGGTTGGGTTGGTTTAGTGCGAAATGGCTGTTGGCTAGGTTTGTTGTTTTTGGTTTTCTTATGGCCAATGAAATGAGTAGGCTGTTTGGGGGTTTAATTACAATCCGACAAAAAAAATGTATATTTTCCATCTACAGATACCGGTTATTCATGTCAAGCCACGGTCGCTATCACGCGCTTCAGGGAAGTCTGGGGTTCGACTAGGCAGATTTAAAGCCTTTGGAATATAAAGGATTCCAAAAGCTTTGACGTTTCATAGTGACAGACTCCTGGGGTCGAGTAAGTTGTGGTTACAAGTTCCATATTACAGAGATGGTATAGCTAGGTGTAAATGTTTTATCAAAGTTGCTATGGCCATTACATGAATGTCTTCTTCTGGATGTAAATGACTTGAATTACTCCGACTGCACGCAATATTTCCATTATATAAAATATAAGATCTGTAGGGTGAGTAGGCGGCTAGCCCGAAACATCGCAAACCCCAATTCAATTGTAAACATTGGCTCGCTAACCAAAATCCACTCCATACCGACAAATTAAACAAATAGTCATACATAAAACAACAATGAAGTTGACGGACTGACTTGACCAGCTCCAAAAAAAAAAAAAAAAAAAAAAAAAAACATACAACAGAAGGGGTTTGCTGGTGGTCACCCACCCAACTACTAACCTCCCGGCGTGTGGCTTAAGTACGGCTGAGCGGACGGGAAGCCCTGTTCTCCACACCCTGTGGTCGTATGTACTTATCCCCTCATTACAGTGAGTCATAATATACCCTGTTTTAATTCCTGTGCAACATCGACTACAAATTCCAAAGACTAAAGGTTTCTAAAATGTGCGAAAACCTTCAGCAGTCTGCCATGGTCTGGATGGGAAATTTGTAGGATGGAGGAGAGGGGAGTTAGAAGAGGGAGATTGAGGATGAAGGGGGGATTGAAACCTATGTTGGTAAAAAGGGATGAGGTTTTGTCGAATGTCTGGGTCATCCCGCTGCGGACATGTCCATGTGGCAGAGTCATTGGTGTCTCGGGCACATGCAACCGATAGATACAACCCTTCATCTGTTCCATGGTCCTTCTAAGGAGAATTGGCTACGGGTGGCGGGTATTATCAGCATCCAGGAGGAGAGATGACGGGAATACTATATGTAGGAACAAGAACTAAATGCATCCAGCACCCCTAAGGTATTACTCCGACCCGCTTGAAGCTATCACCGGGAATGTGTCTTTACGTCTCTGTGGCTAAAGTGCCCCGTCGCATCGGACAAACATCAGATCCAATTCCCCCGGAGTGGCCATGAACTGGTCCATCATATCGGTTAAGACCCTGCGAATGCACTCGTCCCAGTCAGGGCAAGCTCACCCGGTAACGGTAAACGATCAAGGCCGTGGCGACCGGTAATTCGGATATGGCAAATCTCGGCCTAGACGGTATACGACCTGCAGCGGGTGTATAGGGAACCATCGTCCAGTCAGTGACTCGGGATATGTTCTTACGTTGTCCGAAAGGACGAAAGGAACGATCATCGCGGGCCGAGTCAGGAGTCCGCTCCGTGGTGCGGGTTAAGCAAGACTCCACTATCGATGATATTAATCAGCTGGCCAAGGATTCAAGTTCGGAACAGGTGGTGGGGGTAAAATGGAGAGATTGCGTAGCGCGGGGCGATAAGCATCCTGTTCTCTGGGATAAAAGCCCCATAAATCACCATTCCTTCCGCGGGGGTATGGCGATACCTCACTAGGACCAGCGGAAGGAAGCCGCATGGTCTGATTCATGACCGTGTTGCATCTTTGGAGAAAGGCCAAGACCAGAAAGGTCATGATAGCCACTTGGAACAGCCCAGAGCCTTGTATCTATCATTCCGCATTCCAAAAGCCGGTAGTGAGCGGCACGACGAGCCAATGTCGACAGGGTACAACTCAGGGATAGGCCCCTCCAATTGGGGAACCGAACATGGCGCGGCGAAAGCAATTGCATGGGCAGGGAAGAAGTGGGCCTGGAATGGTCGGCCTCCAACGGGCAATATACGCCTGTTGTTGAGGGCTGCACTGCATCTGCAAATTACCCGATTGCTATCGGGATTCGCAAATTTCAACCACCCCAGATGTGCGCAGAGCCTCTCGGTGCAGGCGGGCTTCCAGCCAAGCGAACCAGTTGTGCATCTCGGTCGTGAAAATAAATTGAACCATCAACCCGTAGCTGTGCTCGGAGCCAGACCAAGGAGATGATGACGATGACTCATACTGCCATGACGATCCCCGTTACCAGCGCTTCCTCCTCGGTGGAGATGTCGTTGCTCCAATTGACCATCCACCGGCCGAGGCACTTGGCGCGGTCGATCTGGCTATTCACCTACAGTGACCTGAAAACCATCATTGCGACAAGCGTGGGGTTTGGTATGTTGACGGCTGCGGGGGCGTCCGCCTTCAAGGTTGACCCTATGGCCAGCTGGCTGGATTATCCAAAAGGGCTGCTTGCAGTCTTTCTCTGGACATGGCTGAATCTCCTCCCCTTCTCCATCGACAACCAACGCCAACCAGCCTCCATCCTGGAAGACTCCCTCAACAAGCCGTGGAGACCAATGCCCGCGAAACGCATGACCCCGCAACAGGCAAGGCAACTGATGCTGATTCTGGATGCGGCCGCCGTGGGAGCAAGCGTGCTGCTGGGGGGTGGGTTCACGCCGTGCCTCACCCTATTGGGTCTGGGATATTGGTACAACCAGGCCCGCGGCTCGGATAACGGCTTTGCAGTACGCAATCTGATCAACGGATTGGGATTCGTGAGCTACCTCTGCGGTGCAGCGCAGCTGGCGTTAGGCAGAGTGCGGTGGGCCCAGTTTATTGCTGGCGGTAGCAGGGGGTTGCTTTGGCTGGCGACAATTGGCGCAGTTGTCATGACCACCGTTCAAACTCAGGATATGTACGACCAGGTCGGAGACCGGGCACGGGGCCGGAGGACTCTGCCGCTCATCATTGGGGACGGTCCTGCACGATGGGTGACTGCCATCGCCATGGCCATTTGGGGACCGTACTGTGTGTGGTTTTGGAGTGGGACGCCCACGGCGCAGTCTCTTGGAGGGGGTGTCATGGGGGTGGGGTTGGCGTGGGTAATTGCGCGGAGATGTTTGACCGTCCGAAGTCAGGCAGGGGATAGGGTTACATTTCGACTGTGGAATCTGTGGCTTGTCAGCTTGTATGCCTTGCCGCTCCTGGTGGGGGCGGATGCAGGGGGAAGGCGTTGACGGACAGACGATAGTGGCCTTGTCGGTGGGATTGACAGGCTGCGGGGGACGGGAGGATCAAGAAAGGAACCGGGGGAGAATGGACATGCTGACATCCGGCTCTCCCGGTATCGTTGCCTAGCCAGTACAGTGGAAATGTATCAAGTGGGTCGTATACCAGGATGTTGACCAGCCAACGGGTACGTAGTTAGGGCTAGGGAGGTTCCCTGCCTCCGGTGCAGGGGAACTTCATTCTGTCAGCGTTGCATGAAACCAGCAAACAGACCACCCCAGTCATCGCTTAAGCACGATGTACTCCGTCCTCCGAACAGCGCTTGCTCATCTGCCTTGATGATGATGATGGTATTGACCGCAGGGATGATGGCAAAGTTACTCGCTTCACACGCCCGCAGATAAGCGATACCATAGACCTGCAGCTTGTCATGCACTACTCCGTACCCCTCTTTTCTTTCTGCGGAAGCTTCGCGGCCGGCCCACTTGAGTGGAAGGTGCTAGCGGTCTCGTGCCGATCTTCTTGGCTGATTTCCGATCAGTCAGGAGGCATCCGTCTGGTTGCGACATCCACACGCCAGACACTGCAACATTGGTTCCATGCTATGCAGCCATTCTACAGCCAACCGGGTTGGGGATATGCATACCTGGTCAATTGCAAAAGGTCGCAGTGTGTTTACGTGACAGACTAGACCCATAAGGATCGTCCACGACCATGCTCGATCCGGGAATATCATCCGGCAGGGCCATCGCCACGGGCGAAGGAATGAGGAGAACAAAGAAACTCAACAAGTGGGTATGTGGGTGGGCGATGCTTCCCCTCTTCTCACACACCATGAAATTAGTGCTTATGTGGCTTGCTTAGTATGATGCGGGTGAAATTAGGCTGCCACGGATGGCTGACTACACATTGCCATCTCCCCCCCGGCCCTGGGCAGCCTTTTCCCGTCGCACCGAAACCTCCGTCTTGATCTCGATCGTGCTCGGCTTGGGATGGCCTTGGTCCTGGGGAAGCTCCTTTGCAATCCCATCTCGTCCACAGCCAGAGACCCGCGGCTTCATCGAATCAATCTTGGCAGTGTACCCTTGATCCCGATCCCGGTCCACCAGCTCCGTGGTCGACGTCGAGTTATCCATCCCGGGGTCGTCGGAGCCCTGGCGGTCCCGGGGAGAACCACCAATTGTGTACCCCGCCCTGGCTGCCCCCTCGCGGCGGTTGTAGGCATGACCTCGGCTTCTTTTCTTCGATCCCAGTCTGAGATAGGCTAAGCGTGGCGCGACATGGCGTTGGAACAGCGGGGCAGTCGAAGGAAGACAGACGACGATGATACTGAGATAGATCTCCAACGCACTGGGGAGAGCGATTTGGCAGGTACTGATTGAAAAGTCCATTGTGGTAGAACGGACGGTTAGATCTAATCGCCAGATTAAGACCCCGACGACGCTGTAACATGGTCGTATTAGTGTGCTGTATTCCAGGCAACCGTCCATGGGGAATACCGCGCACTAGAACGTACCTTAGACTCAAAAGAAACATTGCGACTATAGTAACCTTCCTATGAAGGGCCATGTTGAGTTTCCAGATGATAGGGATCGGCAGGACGGCAATCAGACCATCCAGAACGATATTCAGACTGATGATGACGATTTCCTCGAGCACGAGGTCTCGACATCCGCCCCCGGGGGCGGGATTCCAGCCATAGGAGAGCGGGTGGCAGTTGGTGAGAAATAAAGCCAGAATGACGATGAAGTAGATGGACACTATGGTGCTGGTGATATAGATGACCGTTCGGAATCGGCGGGAAACACCGAAGAGGATGAGGTAGAGGGAGAGTAGCGATAGTTTGCATGCGATGGTGCTGAAGAGCCAGGTCACGGATGCGGCGGTGAAGAACTATCCGAGTTACAATACGCATGGGTTAGTGGATGCATTCGAAGTGCGTTGGCATAAGACAAGGAAGTGGACCTGCCTTCCAGAGGACCCCGATCTCGTAACTGGTGAGCTCTGTAGTGGGCTTGCCCAGGCCGCTGAAGATACACCACCATTCCGTCGCAGTCTTTGATATGAGGCTGATCTGTATAGGAAGGTTCTCGATCAGCATTGTCTTGGGGGAGAGGTCAAGTACCGATGTACATATGCGATAATCACCAGATAGTCAGGGAGTCGCATCCCCTTGCGATCTGAATAGTTGGACCAGAACCGTAAGGCCACGACGGTTGCCGTAAGACAGTTGAAGCAAATATTCCATATTAGAAAGGAAATGCCACAGGAGCTGGTAGGCATTCTGGGCGCGGGAGCAGTTGACTGGTTGACTAGAGGAGCTATGGGCGGAAGGATGGAGCTTACGTCTTTCACATAGGGTTTGTGTTTATAGGTAATAGGCTCCTTTTTTTCATCGTCTTTGTCACTCATCCGGCCGCAGGAGTGGCCGGGGGCTGAGTTGGGAGAAACGCCTCAGAAACAGGAGACATGGCATGAGGAATACTGGTCCTTAACACGTAGCAGTTTGATGATGGCTGATGGCAATTCTGACCACATGCAGCCGCCCCCCAAAACGAAAAAGCAAAGAAAGGCAGAAGAACGAGGGAGGAGGGGCGGGGCTGTAAGACGGGAGAAGCAAATATAAGACTACGTGAGCATGATTGGACAGCTGCACACCATGCCTGGTGTGATATGATGGCGGATTTAGTCAGGCTGATGCAGATCCCCGGCTCACTCCGTACCACTCCGTCCCACTCCGTCCCTTGGGGGCCAAGCCAGGCTGGGGTTCAATGCCCGAGGTCTGACCAAGGAGACCTCCATTGAACATAAAGAGCCTGTTTCAGAGCATCATAATTACAAATTGTTGGTAGTTGCCATGGTAGTGGCCCCGTAACCCTCCGCCATCACTTCTTTGCTCCCTTCCACAGCCACGCATCTCGTTGCCACCGACCCCCTACCTACGTCGGCTGCGTCGGATAGATACTTGCGTTCATCACCATGTCCGACACCTACAGCAACAATATGCCTCGCAATGAGGCAGAGGCCCAAAGGTAAGCTTCCGGATTCGGGCTGCACCGGACAGACTAACAAAATGCAGACTCGATGAGCAATTCGAGCTTACGACACAGTGCGTTTCTCTGCAATGACAACCTCCAAATAGCTCTCTGAGACTCCAACTTACGCGCTTAGAAACATCGGCTACCTCATCCACCCAGCCATCCGCGCAACTCTCCCACCCACAGCCCGCATCGCAGACATTGCCACTGGCACCGGCGTCTTCCTGCAGCAGGTAGCAGCCTCCTACCCCGACGCGACCCTACACGGCTCCGACATCTCGACAGCCCTCTTCCCACCAGCCGCTTCCCTCCTACCCAACATGCAGCTCTCACGTCTCGACGTCCTCGAGCCCGTACCGGAGTCGCTAGTCGGCACCTACGACCTCGTCCACGTGCGCCTGATCGTCGCAGGCCTCCTGCCATCGAGCTGGAGCAGCGTCGTCCAGAATTTGTCCCGCCTGCTGAAGCCCGGTGGCGCCATGCAGTGGGAGGAGTGCAACTTCGGCAGCGCGTACCACATGCGTGGCGGAGAAACCTCGACGACCTCTGCGGCGAGACAGCTGGGTAAGATATTCCGAGACGGTATAGGCAGTCAATTGCAGCACGGATGGGATGCACTCGAGCAGAATATGGTTTCTGCCGGCCTGGTCAATGTCGGCCATGATTATGTCAGCTCGGACCGAATTCCCGAGACCAGGAAGGCTGTCACGAGGAATGGGATGACGGCTCTGGTTGCATTTGCGAGGAAGAGAAGCGGCATGTCGTCGGAGGAGGTGAATGCTGTCGAGGAGCAGGCGTACAAGGATATTGAGTCGGGTTGTTACATTCGCTACGATACCCATGTGTTCTGGGGGTTCAAGCCGGAGGATTCCCAGAGCAAGATATAGTCATGTTGGCATTGAGGTAGATCAGTCTAGACACAATCACCACTCGTCCATGGAAATTCTACCATACTATGCTTAGTTACTCGCGTCGGTCGAAAACGAGCCGACACTCGCCCGGCCGAGCCGTCAGCTGATCGCGCAAATCCTTCTCCACCTTGTGCATGCTATCGGCGCCGCGAGCGAATCGGATCGTGTATTTCCCCACCAGAGCAGCCGTGACCAGACGAATCTGCGCCAGCGCCAGGTTCTTGCCCGCACACACCGTGTCACCTACCAGGGGGCGCGAAAAAAAATGATCAGCGATGGTCCACCAATCAATTGACTGACTATCTATGGAGACAAGGGTACATACCAAGTCCAAATGGCGCAAACGCCCGTGGGTCTCGAATCAAGTCCGGCCGGGAATACCATCGTTCAGGAATGAAGTCGTGTGGTTGGGCGTAGGCGGATTCCACTGTACGCTCGCGGTGTTAGTATCCCAGCACGAACAGGTTTCTTGTTGTCCATTTGTGGGCAGACCAGGACAGGGGTAGAATCATACATCGCCCGATGCTATACCGCGGGGCACAGAGCTTGATGTTCCCCGGGATAAACGTCCCTTCAATTGTCAGACCTTCTGGAGGTGTGACGCGCGAGCTCTGCGTCAGAATGGCCGGTAGCAGACGCATCGATTCATTAATAGTGCCGTTTAGGTGCGGTAGCTTGGAAAGGGCTACCTGGTCTTGGGCGTCCACGGATACAATCTCCTCTCGAATCTTTTCGGCGTGCTGGGGATACCGCGCAAGGAAGTAAAAGAGATGGGTTAGTGCGGGGGCAGTAGTATCACTATCATAATCATACACCTGTAGTTAGCCCTGCTAAATAGAGCCCACAGGTACAGAGGTTCGTACCTTCCGGCAACAATAAGCGTTGCAGTATCACCACTCAGCCAATTCTCCTGGGGGTTACTCCTATGGTCTTCAATAAACCACGATGCGATATCTCTGTCCTCCAGCTTTCTCTGAATCATACGGTCAGCCATGATCATCCTGCACCAAGTAATAAGTAGTAGAGACGCACCTCAATCCGCCTGGCCATACACCAATCACAGAACTCCAGCATCTTAAACCACGAGCGAACCCTCCACAACCCCGGAATCAAGTCAAACGCCAACCGGGGGATCCAGATGGCCGGACTAAATGGCCCCAGTAACGCCATGGCCGACCGAAACATGAAGATCAGAGTATGCCAGCGCTGATTCCTCAGCATACCAAAGTCCTCGCTGAAAGCGAAATCGCCCATCGAGTCGAAGGAAAACCAGTACATCATTTCATTGATCAGGACGGGGTTGGAGTCTTTTGCTGCGGTCGCGATCAGACCCTCGAGGGTGTGCACTTTGGATAGCATGCGCTGCGTGTATTCTCGGATTGCTTGCAATTAGCTTTATCAGCTTGGATTTCGAAAGAAGAAAGGAGATGCGAGGAGGGTTAGGTACCAGTACTACTCAACGCATTACTCCACATCCGGCGTCGCTTGTTATGGAACTCTCTGTCGCGAGTGAAAATGGATGACACCCGCGGATGCAAAATGTCGTACCAGTCGCTGCGGGTGTTGCGATTCAGTCGCCCATCCATGGCCTCGTGCGCGGCCGGGTGGAAGATGGTGATTTCGCTGGGACCCGTGCGGACGAATGGTCCATATTGCTGATGCCAGGTTTCCAGGACGTGGTGGCCGCGCGAGTCACGACACTTCCATACATGCCACAGTTTGGAGAGCGCGGCGAGACGGGGACCGGGAAATGCGCGTAATCGGTGAAAGAAGAGGCGGTATATGGAGATGCTTGAAAAAAGGGCTGATAGATAGAGAGAGATGAGGGTGGTGGGATTGCTGTATTTTGAACTTGGGGCATCGAACGCGTAGACACATGCAAAGAGGACCAGGTGCACTGTAACCACCTTTGCACCTTGTAAGTGCCATTCGCCGTGGATGAAAATGAGTAGATGTGCCAAGACACCAGTGAGGATTGCGAGGATCTCCGGAGTGAGCATGGTGAGTGGTGTTGGAATTGCTACATAGGAATGGGTCGATATTGTTTATTTGAAGGCCAGGTACGTGGTGATATGGATCGAGTAGTAGTGCGGGGAATGAGACCGCAGTCACCTACTGGGTGGATGGAAGCAACAGGCGTCACAATAATGGTGGTTTCTTTCTTGGTTGCACCAAGTGTAAAAAAAAATAAAATAAATAAAACCAATGTGATAGAAATACAAGTAAAATATTAGCGACCTGGTAGAATTCTAAAACTATATTAAGATACCATGGTATGACAGAATCAGCGAGTGGGATTTTCAGTTATATATTTCAATTCTCTGTAGTTAATTGTCACGTCCACGCGATGAAAAAAAACGTAAGATTATGTCTGTCTACCAACTTGTCTAAAACAGCAACAGTACCAGACGTTTCTGCAAGAGTCAATAACTACCATCACCATACTCTAGCGATCGGAGAAATAAATGCAAAATACAGATGCGTGGCCGTTTGCGTGGCCGGATCAGCGGATAGTCAATCACTCGAAAAACATATGCATGCAAATGCAAGGCAGGCAGAAGTCTCGGAGATTGTCTAGAACGATTCAAATTGGATCCGCCTCGGACTAGACAGATCAGGGAGGAGGGGGAGGGGGGCTCATAAGGAACACCAAGCCTGGTGCGCTGCCCGCATGCATAGCCCTTGTAGCACATAGCGTTCTTTTCGTCGAGCTGGGCTAGTCTAACTGCCACCAAAAGTACTGGTGCTTACACCTGTGGGGCAACAACTCAAGCTGGCTGCTGACATGCATTGACCCCCTGTCGGTTGCCCTAACGGCGCTCCTTTTAACCGAGGCACGCCAAATTCTCAGCTACCAACAAAGAGAGTCCTGGGCTGTGACAGCAATGCTAGTTGTTAACTTTGATGTGCGGGCTCTCAGTTAGCGGTTTCAAATAGCCTATCACTTGAAGATCAGTGAGCCTGGGCTATGTCCGAAGACTTGAGATTGCGGCCAACGCTACAGCCACACTTTCCGCCTCCTCCGCCTGCGTTATTAGGAAAGGCTTACCCTTTCACCGCTTGAAGCTTTGGATGCCTGAGGCTTCAATTCCCAAAGCGTTTGTGCATACCTTAGGCAACGATAGCATCCCAGTGGTTATAATATTTCCCTACCAGGCCTCCTGATGACGCCCTGCATGAGGTCTTTTGAAAGAGGCCTTGGAAGCGGGTAGTATTCTTTAAAAAACCCAGGAAAATTCTATATAGTAGGGTTCATGATTCAGCAAACGGTGTAGGCAGAAAGCGTGGCTGTAGCGTCTCCTGCAGTCTAATTCTAATGATCCACCGTTGCGCACGAACCAGGACCCGAGAGAGCAGCAGGGGAGTGCGGAAGGATTACACGAGCTTGGGTAATTCGCTCATATCTGCGTCGCCTCGCCTGTTCGACCTTGTTAGTGACCGGTCCTCCAGGCGCCATCGCAGCGAACCCTAGGCATCACCCCTGCCGCCAGGCGATGCTAGCCGCTCCCTAGGCGATCCGTCTAGGCTTCCATCAACATGGGAAGTAACCGTAAGATTTTAGAGGCAGATTTAAGTAGACATAGAAGCTCATCGCGACCTTTGTTGACAGCCTGACCATGATCCCGAGCCGAGCCGAGCCAAGCCTGTCCGTCGTGCCACCGACCCCTGCGGAAGGGCGTGCCATAAAAGGCCTCAAAGTCCCCTCTCCTATCGTGATGTCGCATGGTATGGTCTCGACCAAGATTGAGAGCACAGATATCGTGGTGGACGCGCATCAAGAATGGGGTCATTCATTCCCGCCGCATCCTGGACTCAAGGAGCCGAGGAGTACAGAGGAAAGCGACTACTTCCCCATATCATCGATTACCATGCGCGCGAGAACCCGGACCGCGTCTTTGCGGTCATTCCTCAGTCCAATGACATTGCCGATGGCTTCCGCGACGTGACCATGCCGGTGATGGCCACCGCCATCAATCACATGGCCTGGTGGATTGACCAGACCTGCCGACACGTTCTCGATGGGACTCCGCGGGACAGGGTGTTGGCCTACATCGGCCCGCCTGATTTGCGGTATTCCATTTTGCTGATGGCGGTGATTAAGTGTGGGAGCAAGGTACGTCCGCCTGCCGCGTGATCGATGCAAGCTAACCATGGCATTCGCCTCAGGTCCTGTTTATCTCGCCCAGAAACGCCCCAGAGCACAACCGGACGCTGCTTCAACAAGCCAAGGTCAATGTTCTCCTGCATGCGGACAGCTTGTCGGCAATGGCCGTGCAGCTTCGGGGATCTCTTCCCGCGGTGGCAGTCCCATTGCTCACGGAGATGCTTGACTCCAAGCCGGAGCATTATCCTTTCGATGGAACCTTTGCCGAGTTACAAAATGTCGCCTGCCTCATTTTGCATTCCTCGGGGTCGACAGGTCGGTATTCTCACCGGGTGGACCGCGACGCAATAGCTAATGGTTCGATCCTTAGGGCTGCCCAAGCTGGTCTACCTGACTCATGGAACGTTTGCGTGCACGGACAACGATCCCTCCATGCCAGTCCCAGAGGGGAGGCGCGCCCAGAACGCGGCGCAGTTTGACTTTTCCCCTCCGGGGCGCTATTATAGCTGTTTCCCGCCCTTCCATGTAGGATTCCCGTTCTTCCCGCTCGATGGTCTCGTGGGCTAACGATTACTTCTAGCTGGCGGGCGTCCAGGCGTTCATGTTACTGCCGTGTTTTTCGCGAACGGCCACCGCGGTGATGGGCCCCTCGTCGCAGCCACCGAGTGGATATCTGTTGAACCAGATTTGCCAACAGCGCAGCTTGCGTGCAATCTATGCACCCCCGTCCATTATTGAACAGTGGGCCCTCGAGCCCAACGCCGACGAACAAGCCAAGGGCTTGGACTTTGTGCTGTACGGGGGAGGGCCGTTGGCGCCTGCGATTGGCAACCGTCTTCGCCAGGTCACCGACGTGTGCCAGATGTATGGATCCCTGGAAATGGGTCAGATCCAGATGCTGGTGCCCCAGGGCGAGTGGGAGTATCTCGAACCGAATCCGTACGAGGAATGCGACATGCAGGAGGCGCAAGAGGGGCTCTATGAGATGGTCCTGCATCAAGACGAGCGCTTCCGCCCTCGACGGTCTCTGTCGCATACCTTCCCTGACGTCCAGACCTGGCGGACGAGGGATCTGTTTACGCCCCACCCGACCAAGCCGGGTCTGTGGCGGTTCCATTCTCGGATCGATGACATGATTGTCCTCTCCAGTAGCCACAAAGTCTGGCCCATTCCCTTCGAACAGATCATGCATGGACACCCCTCGGTGTCGGGTGCGGTGCTCGTCGGAAACGGACGGCCAGAGCCGGTGTTGATCATCGAGCCCAGGCCGGGGCTGGAAGGACCCGCATTGCTGGATGAGATCTGGCCTTCAGTGGTCCAAGCAAACCAGGACGCCCCAAGCTATGGCAAGGTTCGTCGCTCCCGGATCATCTTCACCGAGCCACGCTTGGGCGTGCGCCGAACCCCCAAGGGCACCATTTCCCGGAAGCCTACCGAGATGCTGTATGCCGAGCAGATCGAGGCGGTGTTCCGGGGGGGCTCCTCGGACCAGGCAAGAACCACCATCACCTTCGATTTTCACGTCTTGGATGCAGCCCGCAGCTTTGTTCGGACGTGTGTCCAGGATGTGCTACCGGGCACCACCCTGCAGGATGGCGACAATCTGTTCACTGCCGGGGGCCTGGACTCGCTGACGGCCATGGAGCTCGCGCAACGGCTGCGATCCGATTTGTCCCAGTACTCGATGGTTGCAGATGACAGTGTGAATGCCTGGCTCCGGCTGGTCATGACGCATGCCTCAATCGACCAACTGGCGCAAACGCTCTGGAAGACGACGGCCCTCGGTCCCAAGTCAGCCAAGGACGCCGATGCCTCGGCGCTGCAGACCCAACAAATGCAGCAAATCCTGCACGACCTTCACGCCACCCTGCTCGAAATCCCGGCGCGATCCGTCCTTCCATTGAAAGTGGTGCTGCTCGGCGCTCGTGGGCGCCTGGGCCCGTACCTCGTGCGAGATCTGCTGGCCGACCCCCGCGTTGAGTCGGTCTGGTGCCTCAACCGGGGCCCCGACGGCCGGGAAGCCTTTCAACACCGGGCCCAGCAATTAGGGCTCCCCGTCGATGCCACGGACCCACGACTCCAGTTTGTGTCGGTGGACCTCTCCGCCCCTGACCTGGGCTTGACTGCGCCGCAGGTACGGGACATCCTGGACCCTGCCACTACCATCATTCATAATCTGTGGACGGTCAACTTTGCCCGGCCGCTGGCGAGCTTCACGCCCGACGTCCTGAAGAGTGTATGCACGATCATTGACTTAGCCGGCCGGGCCGCCGCACGCCCCCGCATCGTGTTCGTGTCCTCGATCGCCACCGTGCAAAGGTGGCAATCATCCGCTCCGAAGGGCGCATCCAGTACTGCTGCTATCCCGGAAACCCCAGTGGGTGGGCCGGATCTTATTGTTCCCCAGGGCGCGGACCAGATGACCGGCTACGCCCAGTCCAAGTACATTGCGGAGAGCCTTTTTGCCGACGCCGCGGCCCGGTGGAAGCTGGACATTTCGATCTTGCGATTGGGCCAGGTGGCCGGCAGCAGCGACGCCGCTTCCTCGGAACGCTGGGAAAGTCACGATTGGATCCATTCGTTGGTGCGTCTGTGCCGGGCCTCGAGACTGATTCCCGCCGACTTGGGACCACTGGACTGGATCCCCGTGGACCGGATGTCCCGCGCGATGCTCGACATTGCGCTGCGACCCCGGAGCGAGACGATTGAGGGCCAGGCCAGCGTGTTCCATCTGGTGCACCCGCGCCCGATCCCGTTCGCCCCCTTTGCCGAGGCGATTCGATCCTCCAGCGGCGCCAGCAAGCGACCTGATTTTCAGGAATGGGTGGAGACCCTCGGCAAGCTGCCCGCGGGGACGCTGCCCGCGGACGTGGAACAAGAGCGAGCGCGAATCCTCCCGTTCTTCGCGTCGTTGGTTGGGAAATGGCTCCCGTCGGTGGATACGAGTCGGGCACGCATGGCGAGTCCAACTTTGGCGTCTTTGAGAGCGATTGACGGGGCGTTGTTGGAGAAATGGTGTCGGGATTGGGTGTGATGGCTCGAGCTCTAATGATCTCTATTTTGTGTAGCCGGCTTTCTGTTTCTCTCGGTAGCATAGATATATAAAGGATGACCGGTATGTGAACATAAGGGTGTAGACTTGTCTGCTCTCCCAAGACTCATTTATTGTGGTATCTGAGTAGAAAGACACATGATATATATTATCAAGTAAATCTAAAGCATACACGTACCATGTGGATGGACTCTGACGAGATCAATGGCATTTTCCAACCCCACCCACAACCGCTTCCAGTCGGATCGGCTTTCACATTGATCATCTTGCAAGAATTTGGCTTTGAGAGATTGTGTGGGGCCAAATGGACCCCAAAGAAGGCTTGTTTGTTGGGGCCGACACTTGGCGAGGCTTAGCGGTTTCTTCCTGCCGCCACCCGCTTCCAACCAGGGATAAGGCGCTCACGGGGATGTTCGAGTTGTTTCATTATGGGGATTTTCGTGAGGTTTTGGTCGTTGATGGGGATCTCATGGTGCTGTCCCGCATATAGAGGTCGTGCGAGTGGGTGGTAGCTCCTGGAGCTGAGACACTGGTATGGGATCATGACCGGCGTGGTCATCGCCAAGGGGAAGATTGGGAGGAGGATCCGCAAGCAGATGCGTTCGCGCAGTTGGTCGAGAAAGCGAGCGTGGGCATTGATAAGGGGATGTGCTGGGACAAGCATGAACGGTTTGAGGTGAGGTCGGTGGTTACGGTTCGGACTTGAGTGTTGAGGACTACTTGGCTTGGAGGGGGTGAAGTCATCTTTTTCTCACTTTCAGTCGATCGCATTGAGCCTTACTTTCCGGGGTGCGTGTTCATCGCCATCAGTATTAGTGTCGATTTGCCCAATTGAATTGCCGGTCGGAAACCATACCTATGCCGTAAGGTGGAAATTAAAAGAAATAAGGGAATAGAGAGAGGCTGATGTATTAGGCGAGGGGCGACCCGGTGGGTGACTGTGAGGAGATCACCTGATTTCTTCAACCCTTCCCCTGTCCCGATCAGTCAAATCATCACCTCCTGTTCAATATGGGAACGGAAACAGTGGCTGCAGTCCAGGCGCGAAATTTGATGTTAGGGAAACTCTTAACAAGCTGCCGGTGGGGCGCGGTGCTAATTGGAGGTACTATGTTGAAAGAATGGCGTTGGTGGCAGGAGCTGTCGAATCATCGGTACCTTCCCTGCGACCGGCACCGGGCCAATTCTTTGAATCTCTGGACCGGCTCACAAGATGGTCAAGCTTACCTCTCTCCTCAGTCATGAAGGCATTTCGTTGATCCTGACGATGATTAGCCGAGGCTGCAACATTTGATTGCCACTACCCCTGCACGAAGAACGCCGGCATTGATTCCCACCAGTTAATCTTCGAGCAACCTGATGCTGTGGGCCTTCCAATTGATGCATGTCTTCACCAATCACCTTCGTCCACGCCACTTTCCCTCAGCTGAGACAAAGTGGTGGAGGGTTTATTACTCACCGCGCTGCGCTCTAATCGTTTATGTCCCGCACTAGCCTAGTGCTTTTCACCGTGAGCGGTGTTGAGTTTCAACACACAACATGTTTCCAGCCATGACATCTGGTCGCTTGCCCGATTATGTCATCAAACGTGTGCTTGCACTTGTGAGCCTGATCGGACTGGCCGTTGCTGGCCGTGTGTGGTTCTGGCCTTACCTAGCGGGTCTAAAGCGTTTATTGAATCGCCCCGGACATGAAAAATCAGACGATGCATCAGTGCAAAAGAATAATGTCAGTGGTCATCCGAAAGATTGGAGAGCGGGTTACCGACAAACATAGACATGTCGCAACCGACCGCCGTTTGACATTTTATATTCTGCACCCAACGAGAATGATATAGAGGTCGAGTAGGTAGATGCAGTCCTCAACTAGGACGCCTATTAATTATAGATGTTAGTATTATTGCGGTTCACGGCCTTGGCTCAAATGTTGATTGGTCGTGGACATGGAAAGGCTCGAAAGACGGATCCCGATCGGACACTCACATCAACTGGCTGCAAGACCCGAGCATGCTGCCCAATATCATACCAAACTCCAGGATCATGGCGTACAATTATGATTCGAGATGGCATATGGATGCCCCGAAGACCCGTCTGCAAGTGTGCGGCGAGGAATTGGTCCACAGTGTGCACCGATTCCGCAACGGGATCGACCGCCCCATAATCTTCATAGGACACAGTCTCGGAGGAAATGTCATCCAAAATGTCAGTGATAAAGGCCAGATCACACTTGTCGTGTTCATACAATCTGGTATGCTAATCTGGGTTGTCGCGCAGGCGCTGTTATTTGCCGACAAACATGACGAACTCAACTATATCCCCTCAGTGACTGTCGGTCTAACATTCCTCGGCAGTCCTTTTAGAGGGTCCAAAATGCAATTCTATGCCAATCTCGCTGTCCAGTCGTTGACGATTACAGGCTCACACGGGGGAATTATTCAGGATCTCAGCTATGACAATGCCACGCTCACCGATCGGTTACATGCATTTTGCAATCTTCAAAGAAAAGAGCGAATGCCAACGTCTTGTTTCTATGAACTTTATGAAACTGATTATGGAGGAAAAATTAAAGTTCCGGGATGGGTCAAGGGAATGGTCAGTTTCTCAGGAACACAATGCGAACTATGTTGCTAATACGACTCCAGGTGGTAGAGGAAGCTTCTGCATGTATTTTGGGCTGCAAACGGTTCTCTCTGCAGAGTGATCACCTGGCATTGAACAAATTCGAGGGACCGAAAGATCGGTCTTTCCTCTGCGTTTCAGACGAGATCGATCACATGGTCAAAGACTCCACAGACCTCGTTCAACAAAGAAAGCTGGGTATGTTCAGAACCAGTCTTATAAGCACGCATTATTGCTAATATTAGACAAGCATCCTCCCGGCATCAATGGATGGTTCCATTTGGGCGCAACCGCGATTTCACTGGGCGAGAATCTATTCTGGAGCAGGTTCATAGGCAGATTAGCCCCTTTTCGGACGAGGATAGCTGCCAAAGGACGGCTATTGTTGGCCTTGGAGGGGTGGGGAAAACACAGATTGCTCTCGAGTCTGCGTACCGCCTTCGAAAACACTGTTCTGTGTTTTGGGTTCCGGCAGTGGATGCCACAAGCTTCGAAAAGGCATACCGGGAGATAGGCGAGAAGCTCGGAGTTCATGGCATCAATGACGGAAAAGCAGACGTAAAGCCACTTGTGAAAGATGCTCTGAACCGTGACAGCTCGGGAAGCTGGCTTTTAATTATTGACAACGCCGATGATCCCGATCTCTTTTTTGGCAAGACATCGCTGTCTCGTTATCTGCCGTCCAGCCTCAAGGGCTCTATCTTGTTCACCACACGAACCTTTCAGGTAGCACAGCAACTAGACATATCTCCCGGAAATGTGAACAACTTGGGGGAAATGAGCAGGCAAGAGTCTGTTCAGCTGCTGCAGAAACTTCATCCATCTCATCGTCCCGGTCATGAAAGCGTGGAAACCTTGCTGGATCTTCTTGTCGATCTCCCCTTGGCTATCAAACAGGCGGCTGCTTACATGGCGGGAACCGGTATTTCGATTGTACAATATCTTCACTACTGCCGGTCAAGCGATAAGGCTCTGGCTAGACTCATTGCCAAGGACTTCGGGGACCAATACCGCTACACAGAAATCGAAAATCCGATTGCAACGACTTGGATCATTTCATTTCAGCATATCGAGCGAGACAAAGCGGCTGCTGCAACCTATCTGGAGTTCATGTGTCTCCTCGCAGAGAGAGAGATTCCCCTTGAGCTTATTCCACATGGAGATGATGAACTCGATGTCAATGAAGCAATTGGTGTACTCAAGGCATATGCACTGGTAGTTGAACATGAAGAACCGGGATTTTATGATATCCACCGACTCGTGCGACTGGCTATGCGAACCTGGATGGACCAAAAAGGCACCCTCCAACAGTATCGAGTGCAGATTCTCTCGCGGGTTACCGCTGTTTTCCCCGATCCAGAATACGACAATAAAGCTGTTTGGGGGAGATATCTTCCTCATGTGGAAGGTCTGCTTGCGGGTTCTTCTATTGAAGTCGAGGCCAGCCTGCTTTCAAAGGTTGGCTGGAGCTATATAAAATTGGGGAAATACAACGACGCTGAGACGATGCTTCGACAGGCCCTACAGGACAGGCATGAGAGACTTGGGCCTGAACATCCGGACACGCTAGACAGTCTGGATAAGCTTGGGGTTGTTCTTTGGCACCGGGGTCAGTATAAAGCTGCTGAAATATCACATCAGCAGGCTTTCCAGGGTAAAGAGAAAATATATGGACCTGATCACCCAAATACCCTGCAGAGTCTTGCCAATCTTGCCACTGTCCTCGACGAGCAAGGCCAGTACGAAACGTCCGACGCATTATATCAACGAGCCTTACAGAGTGGGGAGAAGGCCCTTGGATCTGATCATCCAACCACACTGAACAGATTAGATAATCTCGGTGTACGTCTTCAAGAGCGGGGCAAGTACGAGGAGGCTGAGCAGATGCATCGACGAGTATTGCAAAGCAAGCAAAAGATGCTTGGACCTGAGCATCCTGATACATTTCAAACCTTAAATAATCTTGGCAATGTCTTCACCAGGCAGGGTCACTATCAAGAGGGCGAAACAATGTATCGACAAGTGCTACAGAGCCTGGAAAAAGTGCTCGGACCCGAGCATCCTGATACACTGAAAAGCTTACATAATCTTGGCAATGTCCTCGGGGTGCAGGGTTACTATAAAGAGGCTGAAAAAATACATCGACAAGTGCTACAGAGCAGGGGAAAAGTGCTCGGACCTGAGCATCCTGATACACTGGAAAGTTTAAATAGTCTCGGTTTAGCTCTTGAGCAGCAGGGCCAGTACAAGGAGGGTGAGCAGATGTGTCGACAAGTCATACAAAACAAGACTAGGATCTATGGGCCTGAGCATCCTAGCACACTGAACAGCATGACCAATCTGGGGATGATCCTTAATGACCAGGGCCAGTATAAGGAGGCTGAACTCATATATCAACAAGCCGTACAAGGATGGACTAAGGTCCATGGGCCTGATCATCCTGACACACTGAGTACCATGAACAATCTCGGTGTAGTCCTTAAAGACCAGGGCCAGTATGAGGAAGCTGAACTGATGTATCGACAAGCTGTACAAGGCTGGACTAAAGTCCACGGCCCTGATAATCCTCATACCCTGCTCATCGTGAACAATTTGAGACTACTGCTTGAGAGGCAACGCAAAGACACAATTCCCAGCGATTGAAACAGCACATCACTTTACATAGAAGCGAGCCCGAAACTGATGAGAAGTCTGGCCTACTCGGTCTATCATTTACCACTGTGCTGTAGCACCTCCAATCCGAACCTAATTCCATCCTGCATTTTCAAAATAATCCGGTGTTTTCTGGATTCTTCCTAAAATGAGATCCAGCGGTACTTGCATACTAAACTTCGATACACAAGGGCCGACAATTACCCAACTGCGGTCTCTCTAGACTGCCTAGGCTATAACCTCATCTATTTCTCACCACCAACCCTAGACACCATGAACTACAGGGTTCAGGCCACATACACCGCCTCCCCAAACCGCTAGTGCAAACCAACTGATATTCAATTCCGGAGCTGGAGGTAAAAAGAACGCATAGTAGCAATGTTGGTCCACGATATGCCACGGAGATGTGTTTGTGTTGGTGATGGCGGGCATCCCACTATTTAACTTCGCTAGCAACTTGTGGGTCGCGTTGTTCTTCAGACAAGCAAACTGAGGGTTCTTGGTTGGCGGGGTGAAATGGAAGGGATGCCCCTGAGACCATCTGCAGTTAGCGGGTGAGATTTTAGGCCCGACGATCGTGTCGCCTTGTCAGCTCGATAGCCCGCTCACGGCCGCCTCGGGGACCTCGGGAATTCCCCAGATTGTTTGCTGCTCATGCCCAACCCGAGGCTGAGATTGTTTGATGGCCATGCGGTTCGCCACTTGTGCTCAGTCTATCCCTATGCTGGGGAAGGCAGGCCCCATCGCAAGGCGGGACGATTCAGCTCGTCGGTCCAGAAGTCGACGCGCCATATAAGGTTCTGCGGCGGGAGGGCTCCGTCCGAGGCGACATCATCCGAGTCTCAACTTGAGCACTAAGCTGAGCAAGCACTTGGGATAACCATGGCGACACCCGAGCCAGCAGTGCAACCGTCTGGCCCACAATCAAAAAAGCCTTCCAAGCTGAGTAAACAGGTCCGACCGACCGGGATGGGAAACCCTCGCATGATTGAGCTAAATCTTGGAAACAGTCCACGGTCCAAGGGCTGAATGAATTGTACCGCCCAAAAGACTTTGATACCGATCCAAAATGTGTTGAGTAAGTCACCCTCTATCCCCATGCTTAGGCTTCCAAATGACACAACGAACCACCTCAAGTATCATCGCCGTGCCGGGCCTCGGGTCCGACATCAAGTACACCTGGATGCGGAATGGAGTGCACTGGTTGAGTGACAGCGGCATGCTGCAGAAAACACTCCAGAAAGCCCGAATCTCGGTTTATGGCTATCGGTCGCAATGGTTTGGTCCTGACGCCGTCGAGATTCGGCTGTCGACTATCAGCCGCGATTTGCTGTTTGCGATCAAGCAGGATCGGCGAGACTCGGTATGTTGTTAGACAGACTTAGGAGGGTCAGGTTCGAGTGACCATCTTCCACTGACCAATACGCTTTAGAAGAATAAAAAGCGCCCCATCATTTTCATTGGCCACAGTCTCGGGGGGTTGGTAGTATCCAAGGTCAGTCTTGTTTGTCAACACCCTAGGAGAAGTACTGACCCAGTGACAGGCTGTCACTGTAGCAAAACGAGAGTCGGAAGACTTCAAGGGCATCATTGAGTGTATCACTGCCTGCGTTTTTCTGGGTACCCCATTCCGGGGCTCCCATGCCCAGCCCTTGGCCAAAATTATAGGCATGGCGGGCAATGTCCTGGGCCAGGCCAAGTATAACAGCCTTATTCGTACGCTCAAATCCGGGACCACTGAGCTAGATGATCTGGCCAACGAATTCCTCGGGGACGTTAGCAAAACCCGTATCGATGTGGAATGCTACTTTGAGCTGGAGAAGACCGGCGTAAGTGTATTTTCAACTGGCTAGACTACTGTATTGCATTGACTAACAATAGAGTAGACTATTGTCATTGTCGACGAAGCCTCGGCCACCTTTGAAGGTCATCCTCGTCATTCCTGGCCCCGTACACACTCCGATATGAACAAATTCGAGGGCCCCAAGGATAAAGAATACCAACAGTTGGCGGGGACCCTGAAGGACATGGTCACCCAGTCATTTCGGAAAATCAAGTTGCGACAGGATGGTGAGTAGATTCGTGCCATCGGTTACCAGGGGGGCCGCAGATTCTGATATTGACCGCCCATAGCGCTGAAGCAGGAAATTGTGAGCGATGAGCGGGTTGTCAGCATCCTGAATGCTCTGGACGTGAATGACCCCCGCCGAGAGCTTGAAACTATTCGGCGAATCAATGGGATTGGCAAAGGGGGGACACCTTCCTCCTGGATCCAGCAGAGCGAACCATATCGAGCGTGGAAAGATGAGGCCTCCTCGCACAACATGTGGATCCGAGGCAGTGCAGGCAAGGGTAAAACCATGGCAGCGATAGCCATCATAGAAGAGCTGACTCGCTATGCCAGAGACTCGAACGGGTCGGTCAGCTTGGGCCACTTCTTCTGTGATGAACATAACAAGGATAAGAGCAAGGGGCTCAATGTTCTAAAATCGCTCGTCGGGCAGGTGCTAGGGTCCCGGAAGGAGCTGGCCAGTCCCTTCTTCAAGGATGATGGCGCCGAGTATGAGTACGACTCGTTGCCTGACTTATGGAAGACTTTCAAGACAACACTGAGTGACTTGTCCTTGGGCACAGCCTTCTTCATCGTCAATAACCTGGATCAGATTGATCTGGAGTCCCGAAAGCAATTGCTGGGGGCCGTCACGTCGTTCCGGCCAAAGCTACCGGATGATGATGACTGTCCAAACGGGCCTTTTGTCAAGTGGCTCTTTCTGAGTGCCCCTCGCGAGGACATTCAAGGTTTTCTCCCGCAGGCCAGGATACTCGACCTAGACGATGGGAGTAACTCGGCCCAGCAAGAAGATGATCTCCGGCAGTATGTGAGCCAAAGGATCAGCCAAATTGCTCAGAATCGGGGGTACAGCCGGGCCCTCGAGTACTTTGTCAAAGGCTTTATTTGCCTGCGAGCTAGAGGCAAATCCAACTATGACTGGGTTAATTTGGTGTGTCTAGAGCTTCAAAATGACGAGTTGACCCCGATCGCCGTCCGACGGCGCCTGGAAGAGTTACCAACCGACCTCTTCCCCATGTATGACCAGGTCTCCCATCGGGTAAGTCCTTCCAAGTCTAAAAGGGCCTTCGTTTGCCTGGATCCGGCAACTTTTGGCACTCAGATGGACATGCTGACGGCAGCCCTTAGGTTCTAGGAGGCTCGGATATGGACATCGAGTACTCCAAAGACATTTTGCGATGCCTACTGCTCGTCCATTACCCCCCAACTCTGGAGGAACTGGCAGTTGTGGCTGGCCTTCCAACGACTGACTGGTTGAGCCGAAAAGGACTGAAAAAGCATGTCGACCGATGCGGTGCACTGACGAAGATGTTTAAGGAAGGGTCCGATATCAGAGTCCAGTTGAGCCACACCTCAGTCCGCCAATTCTTGAAATCCAAGGCCAACGACTGGCTGTCTATGGGATCTGAACAGATCCAACATGGGATCATTGCCTTGCGGTGCTTTGACTACGTCCTCACTACCACCGCAGGCGGTGAAGCAGCCGAGGATGATCACGATGAAACGAATGAAAACGAGGTTAACGAGTCAGACCCAGAGCCAGAAGAAGACGGTGAGATTGCCTCTGAAGATGATCTTTCAGGCTGGGAGAGCGACGAGGACTGGGAATCGGAAAGCGACTCTGGTCCCACCAAGCAGATGCTCGCGTACCCTGTCACGCATTGGATTGAGCATGCCTTGGAAGCGACTCCAGATATGGTGGAGAACTTCGGCATCCAGAATGTGTTTTGGGTATTAGGGTCCAAGGAGCGAGCCAAATGGTCGCAATCTTACGCAGAACTCAATCGCGACCTCGACAGTGAGGGTCAAGGATTCGACGCCGACTTTACGGCCCTGCATGTTGCGGCATACTTTGGCTATGTTCCGCTGGCTGATCTGCTGCTAAAGTCCGGTCACCATGGTGAGGAGGTCAAGACCATGGACAGTGGTGGATACCAGCCCTTGTACTGGGCCTGCTGCGGGGGACATATCAACATGGTGCAGCGACTGTGTGAGGCTGATGCTGACGTCAATTTCCAACACACTCCAAAGAATACCGTTGCCCTCCACGGGGCAGTCTCTGCCGATAACCTCGAAGTCACGGGTTACCTGCTCAACCATGGAGCCCAGGTCAATGTCGCTACGCAGTCCCATGGCTCGCCTCTCTATGTGGCGTCTTGGAACGGCTCTGGAGATATTGTCCAACAATTGCTTGCGAAGCAAGCAGATCCCAACCTGGTCGGTGGAGACCAGTGCACCGCGTTGAATGCCGCGGTCTGTAGTGGGAATCTGGAGATTGTACGGCTCCTTGTAGAGGCCGGCGCTGAGCTGAATCCTTCTCTGAAATACGAAGACGGCAATGCACTCGGTGCCGCTTGCCTTTGGGGGGAGAAAGACATTGCCGAATATCTGCTCCATCGAGGATGTAACTGGGAGCGGACAAACTCGGAAGGCCACTCCCCCATAGAAGTCGCCGCCGCAGAAGGGTATGCAGAAATTGTTCAGCTGCTGCTGGGGTACGACCCTCGCCCTGACTCTCATGAACGAGCATTACTTCGAGCGACAGAGAACGCGCAAGCGGACGTGGTGCGAATTCTGCTAGCTAATAATCCCGCCCTTCGACGAGGCCACGCCTTTGAATGTGCCGCGGGGAAAGGCTATGCCGATATTCTCAGAATCCTAACACCGGAGGGGGTGAGCTCAGATGTGCTAAAGCGGTCCCTGTATGTAGCCGTGGAGCATCGACATGAAGACACTGCCCGAGTATTGTTAGAAGACATGGGCATTGATGCCAACGCCGAAGGGCACGAGTAAGCATTTAGGACATGACGCATCCGGAACGGTTAACTGACCGCAGAACAGATACGGGAACGCTTTGCAAGCCTCTGCGTACGATGGCACAATGACAATCCTGAAGATGCTGCTAAAAGCAAAAGCAGACCCTAATCGGGTGTATCCCGAATCAGAGTTTGGAACTGCCCTCCAAGCTGCATGTTATGAAGGGACCTTGGATAATGTCCAGCTGCTTCTCGACCATGAAGCGCAGGTGAATCCAGCAGTCTCGGGTGAGTATGGAACGCCTCTATCCGCCGCGTGTGCTCAAGGATATACTGAAATTGTTCGACTTCTTCTGAATAACGGGGCTCCCACAAACACTAAAGGAGGCAGGTACACCTACCCTATCATTGCTGCCTCTGAATGTGGGGACGATGAAATACTGGAATTGCTTATCTCGCACGGAGCCGATGTCAATGCCCAGGCAGAGGACGGGGCAACGGCCCTCACCAACGCCGCGATGGAGCTGCCTAGGTCATGCGTGGAGCTCCTGGTCAACCACGGCGCACTCCTACATGCGCAGGACGGTGACAACGATACAGCCTTAACCAATGCCGCAGGGGCAGGGGATGACGACACAGTTCAATACCTGCTTGAACAGGGGCTGGATGTCCAACATATTGGCAAGTGGGGAGGTGCCCTCTATCGTGCCATCACAGCCAAATCACTGGACTGCATGAAGTTGCTCCTGGAACATGGGGTCGATGTCAACCAACAGGGCGGTGAACTCCATACGCCAGTCCAGATGGCATCTCATCTTGGATATGTGGAGTATGTTAGCCTGCTAATTGGCAAGGGTGCCGATATCCACGTTACTGGTGGTCGATATCATACCGCGCTACAGGCGGCGGTCGCAGTAGGCAATCTGGAGCTGGTCCAGCTGCTGTTAGAGCACGAAGCTGATCCGAATGAGAACGGGGGCGTGTACGGCACTGCCTTGCATGCCGCGAATTATGCCCACGATCCTATAGCGCTGATTGATCTTCTCTTGGAACACAACGCAGACATCAACGCCGTGGATGAACGAGGCACCCCACTGCAGCTGGCTGCAGCTGTGTCCACCGCTGATGTAGTATCCCATCTGCTGGAGAAAGGAGCCGATCCAAACCTTGTCAGCGGAAAGTATGGGACCGCCTTGCAAGCTGCATGTCTGATGAATGACTACGATGCGGTGGGCGCGCTTCTCACCAAGGATGCCGATCCCTTGTTGCCAGGCGGTTATTATGGGAATGCTTTTATTGCTGCAGCCGCCAATGGAATGAAGGAGTATGTGGAAAAGTGGCTGGAACAGGATATCCCGGAGGAGATGCTGGTCGAAGCGCTACATCGTGCCATACATCTCCGTGAGCTGGCCACTGTTGAAGTGCTATTGGGCTACAGTGTCAGCATTCACGCCAGCAGTAGGCTTTATGGCTCGGCTATGTTGGCTTTGGATGCCGAAATCAGTCCCATCGAGAGAGAGCAGAAAGAGGGTGACTGGGATTTCTGGCATCATGATGAGGATGAGGACGATGATGATAACGACGATGGCAACGATAACAACGATGACAACGATGGTAACGATGAAGACGGCGGCAATGATGGTAACGATAAAGACGACGGCCATAACGACGATGAACATGTGAATAATGATGAAGAAAGCGGCGAAAATAACGAAGAGGACGAGGACGGCGATGACAATGCCGAAGCTGAAGCTAAAGCCGAGAAAGAAATCAGAGCCCTCCTGCAACAAAAGCTCCAGGCTTCCGAGCCAAATCCGGATAGCGATTGTGACATTAAGACACAGACTGACGAAATGGGAGAGAAACCTGGCGCCCCAGAAGAGGATCATCCTATCTCAGCTGGAGACATAACTCTGGGTCCATCCCGGGCCATGATCAGTCAAATCGTTGATTCAGCATCTTCTCATCCCAGCTATGTCCAGGAAGACCCGGATGATGATAGTGAGCATAATGCGGGGACAGGTGACACCGAGTCTGAGCCCATTGAAAGTATCTCTAATGGCAGAGACGAATCGACAGGTGAATCACCTGATGAATCAACAGATCAACCGACAGGAAAGGGTCGTGTGGGATTTAGAAACAAACTGAGGAACTTGGGTAGCCGATTCAGATAGGTATGGTGATCTTGCATTTGGTTTCAACGGCATGAGTGTGGGGATGAGCAATCACTCCTCTAAGGGATTCTGATGGTAAGGAAAGATCAAGACAGTCTGGGAAGAACGCTATCATTAACACTCGAGTTTTCTGTATACCCTCCGGGAGAGAGAGAAATGATTATCTAAAAATAATAGCTGAATCCCACTCGATTATTGAGTAAATCGTAATAAAGTGGAAGCCACAAATGTGTGAATACTCCAAGCAAATACATTCCATACACCAAATAATCCAATAACACAATTCAACAGGTTCATCTTTTTGGATTCATAGACCACACTGCAGCTTTCTCTTTTCCACTCCTTTCAATATAATCCGTCAGCATATTATATCGCTAAAAAGCCTGCTCCTCGGTGCTGAACTCAAAACCTTGGTCATGGTTATATAGCCTCCGTTCATTTCCCCGGATTACAATAAGGTGGTATTTCCGTCTCTCATCCCAGTCATGCCGAATAGTAAAATCGATATTGCCATCAAGGACGTCTCTCATTCTGGTTTTCAGTTTCTCCTGGTGAGATGCATCCTATTAGGATTACTAGGTTAGTGATAGGTGGTACTATGTGTTATCAGGGAGGATAATTTACAACCCAACTACCCCGGGTCCATCTCCTTGTCCCATTGTTGGTCAACCAGTTGAGATCATCTTGGAGGGGCTTTGAAGAATGGATGATTTTCTCGTCCATGACTATTAGTTAGATGTGACATGATAGCAAATAGAGTAGTTAAGATACATGTTTAAGAGTGATTATTCGCAAATGTGAAAATATAGCCATCACTGGACTGTTTGCAGCATATCAGTGATACGAATCCAGGTTCCACCATTCGAGCATGATCAACCCCGCGGTAAGGCTTATCATATAGACCTTATATGGGGGAAGTCAGGGGTTATGACTCGATTTACATCTCAGTCCTGCAAATTACACGCTCCCATCCCGAACTGGTAACACAGACCCCTGCCGCCGGTTGGGTGAGGACGAATGATATAGATTCCTTCTTTCCGCACTGTTCAATGATTGGTCGGTATTAGAGAAAGTTCCAAGAGTCCGTGTCTAAGGGGGTCACAGCGGCTCGCTTTGTGGTTTACTATTGCAGAAGGGATACCCATGAAACTGGAGCGTGATACTTGGGATGGGGAAAGGGACAGGGTGAGAGCTTCATTTCACGCATACAGCGGTTGGTGGCATGTGCTCTGGACTACGTCATAGATAAGTATATAAAGTCGACCAAAATCGAAAGCAATTTCCGCTGTATTATGGAAGATCTGTCTCAAATTCTTTTAGACACGGCTGCTGAGAAATCTAAATACGATGAATTTTTTTTCTTTTTCTTTTTTTTTTTTTCAACGATCAGACATGAAGCTATGATATTCCCTAGATCTTGCGGGGCTTTTCTAGTCTGGTACTAGTATCTGCTGGTCCACTAGTGGCAAATCTGTGATAGATAAAAACTATGGTACGGTCCGTTAAGATCATCGGTGTTACTAGTGGATGTCAGAATTCTGCTAGTCCACTAATATTATAAATTACACACTAATGCTATTCGCCCATAACTGCTATATAACTTCATATCATTAGCGTAGGAAAGAAAGATGGTATATTCGCTTTTGGTGAGCTGTTCACACTGTACTATAGTAGCATTATTACCTTCTTCTCCAGGCATAAAATAATGTTTTCAGCAGCTAAAGGCAAAATGATTATCGTGCGGTATTGGCGGGCGGGCATAATTCGGAGGTCCACTGAGAAAACTAGTAACCCTAATTTCCGGCTATATCCGTCCCCACCGGCTGTCGAACTCTTGCCTTTTGCAGCAAAGTCCCTGTGTCGGAGCTTTACTACTTACATACAGGGCTCTGGAGTGTTTTTGATGGTTTTTGATCTATGCTATACCGTGTGAAACAGGCGGGGTGGCAAAATGAGAGCTATTTTACTCCCGGATCGGAAGACTATAACTTAGCCGTATTTGTGGGACCTTGCCGTTGTCATCACCCACATAGTCCTCCTATATTGGTATGGGTATATGCACCCCTAGGTACCACCAATTTTGGTGTTCTGAACAATCCCATATACGGCTGTTCTACTCATGGCTAGCGTCAAGCTAGATCATGAACATCCTGTTTAGTCTAGTGGGGCGTGGTATAGACACGGTACAACATGCAGGGACAAATAACAGCATTTGTCTGGAATGAAACTGAGATCCACTTGTGGTGGCGAGCTGAAAGTAAACTCAATCGGCCATGTTTGATGTCAGCTACAGCCACTCAACCACACTGACTCCATACCCCATCTCCAAGCTCAGTCTCGTCAATCGGCTTCCTGGATTTGGGCATCTATGCGTTCTGGATCCACCGAGCAATGGTCCAGATAAACGTAGTCTAACAAGACTTTTCACTTCTAGTATTCCACCCTTGTGCTTGGGATTTGCAACAACCATGTCTGATACTAGTCAGGATTATTTTCTATCGGATGAGTGGCATGGAAAGACGGTCTATCTGATAAATGTAGCCGGCCGCACTGCCCTCGACCTACGGGAGCGTGAGTTGCACAATACATTAGTCCCTGAAAAAATACATTGCTCACTGGTGGTAGGCAATGCGGCAAACGGAACCCCCGTTCATGGGTGGGAAGTGAACCAGACCGTGGCACAGAAATGGAAACTCCGTAAGGTGCATTACAACTCTGCGTGGTCTCCATGGACCTTGGAAAATATCAGTTCAGGCAGTCAGGCTTTCTTGTCGGTGGGGTTTGTGACTTGGCCATTTGTTGATTGGTGCAGCATACCTCGATCTGAAATACGGAGACTCGATGGACGGAACGCCCGTCGTTGGCTGGAATAACAACGGCCACAGCAGTAATGCCCGCTGGTTTCTGATTGCTGAGAAGCGCGAAAGCCACACTGTTGTCATGTACGTTCTTGACCGTGGCAAATTGGTTGGTTGATATGTATGCTAATCCCGGTTTTGGTAGGTTGCAGAATGAAGCCAGTTATACGTACCTCGATCTGCACGAGGGACGGGGTAACAATGGGTAAGCGATCATAAACCGACATTCCACCGAGTAAAGCCCAATAATAATACATCGGCACAGAAATACCATTGAAGGCTGGCATCGCTCAGGTCGGAACAGAAATCAGGAATGGTATATTCGTGAAGCTTGATGGACGGTTGAAGCTAGGGCTAGCATCTAAATGGCCAATATCCAATCATCAGGATTACAATCAACAGTAGCATCATTATCTGACAAGCCATCGCCATGGCCAACCTTCCTCCCTAGACTGGTCTCATGACAAGTCACCTTGTATTCAATTGCTTCCACCGCATTACTCGGACCAATACTAGCCCCTCTATGAGCATCAATAAACCGGTACACCACCTGCAGTGCTCTGTCTTTGGAGGTTGTAAAGTCTGCATCCCACAATACATTTCTCAGCACCAGTGACGTCCGCCAGATCTCGTTCATTGCAAGCAGAACGGATAGCAGCTGGTTGTATCTATCGCGGAAACACGCGGTGATTTGCGCAAGCCTGTCATGTAGCGATGCAAATGCTGCGCTTGCGTTTCTGACCACCATTGCGTACCGATAGTATGACTCGTATTTGGATCTTGCCAGTGGTTGGTCGCCGAGGTTGCGGGCGAGTCGATCTCTTGCGACCTGGAGTTTGCCTTCTAAGTTCTCTCGGACATTTGGATTCAAAAATCCCAGAATTGAGTTTCCGACGTCCTATTTCGCTTTAGCCTCTGGCCATTGAGGGGTGGAGTTTCATGTATATATGGGCCATTGATGAAACATACATTTCGTTCTTCTTCTGCATCACCAACAGCCTTTCGTAGCGATGGCTCAGCTGCTCTATGTTCCTTCCATTCCTGTTCACGGGTTCTGATGACAGTGAAGATTCTCGGAACGGAAGAGTTGAGCTCTCCCATTCTATGCTTCAATTCCCGCATGAATCTTGTCGTCTCATCCATTAATGCTATCATATTGCCCATCTCAAGCCCAATATCTTCTGTAACCTCACGACAGATCTGAGAAAGTTTCTCAAACTGGCTGACCGCATCGCTCAGGATACGTACTATAGCAGGATGGCTGCGGGAAAGTCGAGAATTGCCGCTTTGAACGTCGAGGAGTGATTCGACTGCATGCCCAAGAGAGCGATATGCGCAATCCGCATTGCCCTCAATGCAGTCGTTGCTGTCTCGTATAAGCAGATCAATGTATTCGTTCTTGCGGTCCCTTCCAATTCCGAGACAATCAGCACGATCTTGTAGGGAGTTGAACAGCGCTTTTAATTGGTCTGATGCAAAGTTTCCCTTTAGCAACTGTATATTTCCATCTTGTTTGGTCTGTAACAGTCACTGACCTTGTTCTCGCTCGGGGTCATCCGCCCATGTGCTTACGGTTTGGCCCATGTTCGGCCTGTAAGTGGGGAATTCCGCTTGACTGCAGTAAAGTTCGACAAAGGAATACAAAGCAAAGCATCACGGAGATAAATACCCCCGTCCGATCCCGAGTGGATCCCCGCTCGTCAGTGGGAAAGTTCCTCAGCTGAAGTCAGACCAAAGGAAGCGGGGCGGCATATTGCAATGGCGCCTGATTAGTCGGAAAGCATATCCGGCACCGTCTTGCAGCTTACCGCCGGTATTTAAAAGCGGTATCCACCTGTTTTTATGGTGGAGCCCAGTGAAGAATTCTCCAGATGGCCTCTTTAGCGTCTCAAACTTGGGGTTGTTCACGCTATATGGGCGTTTAGGACGGTTAGGTTTCTGAAGGCCATTGAACATCTTGGATTCCATCTTACAGTTATCATATAGTTGCCCAATCATCAAGTAGAGTCGACATGATCAAGTGACTGGGATAGTGAGCTACCAGTTATAGATAAATTTTCATTGATATGCCTCACAAACCAGAAGAAAGTTTGACATTTCCCCAAAAGGCAAGGTGTCAACGGTGAGAAATGTTCCATAAAGAAGTGCCCTTCACCCATCTAGCCCGACAAGTGAAGTCGCCGACTCGGTGAATTGAGTGGGGTATTGAGTGGCGTGTCGATGAGGCGATGCAGAAAGTGGATATCAAAATGCGCCATGTCTCTACTGCCCACACCGCCAGTCGCAGCTAGTCTCGAGCTTTCTAGATCATCGCCAGTCAATCACCTCTTCCATCATAGGGAAGGGCCGGCTAGAAACAATGATATAAAAGCAGGAGGATTACGCACGTTTGTCCCATTCGAATCATCAGCCCATTTGTCAAACGCGACGAACTTCAGTCAAGAAATCCTGCCATGGCATCCCAAGTCCTCGGAGAGATTGCCCAGGTGCAAAAGGCCGAGCTGGTTCAAGAGTATGGAGATAAACTAACCAACCAGTTTATCGAAAGTGTCAAGGCTTCGGCTCTCTTCCAGGCCAACTGGGGTGAGCTGCTGAATGCCGCTCCAACCGCCCTCTCCCTCATGGGAAGCTGCTGGATTGCTTCGTCCAACCCCGATGCAGACATGGTTTCGCTGGCGGACGCTGTGCCAATCGGTGGGTTCAAGTATCTGACGAAACGAGCGAACCCAACTCTGCGATCCTGCTTGGTTGATGGTAGGTGACATATTAAGGATTCTCATCGATGGCTGAGGTGCTGACCAGACGTAGTGTGCAACAATGGAGGCAGGGAAGCCTTTACGACTGCCGGTACTAATATGGATGCTCTTCAAATGCGCAGTCGTCAGATCTGTGACAAAAGAGTCGGTTTTACTCTTCCTCATCCCCATCTGACCAAGCCCTAACGTGCGCAGATTCCCGACATATTCAGGCTGATCGGTCCTTGCACTCGGGACGCCAGTTCTCTGGAAGATTTCAACGACGCTCTGCAAGACTTTTCTGAAGACGCCAAAATCTGTGGAAGGCTGGCAGGTGATATTCGTGAGGCATTCCAGAAATGGGCCGGCATGGTTGGCGAGTTGCACACATGCGCCGAGCAAAGGAAGGGAACCGCCGCCCAGGAGCGGCACAAGATCTCGACCGACCAGATCATCGCGGAGACCGAGAAGATTCATAGCACTGATGCCGTGGAAAAGGCCCAGCAGCAGGTAGATTTTGTCAAGGCCCAGGTCACTCGGGCTGAAAAACGGCTGGACAATGCGCTCGACAAGGTGCCAGGGCCTTGGGAGACGATGGCACTGACCGCCGTCAACGGATACTTTAAGGCAATGCCTCAGATAGTCGCCGCCGCGCTGCCATTCCTCATGGGTCCCGGTGCGGTTGTTGCATCTGGCGCTATAGGATCGGTGGCCAACGCAGCTGCCAGTGTTCAAGCTGCCAGTGCCCAGCCACAACAGCACCAGCAGCAAGGGCTCCCAGTATCCTCTAAACCAATCAACAGCCCCGATCCGGCTTACGCAGCCGCGGTAGGAGTCGAGAGTTCCATTACGCACTTTTACCAATATCTTGGGGGTGATTCAGGCTCGGTCGACTGGCCCAAGTTCCAGGAAGCGGACCAGAAGGGCTCCGGAATCGCATACGTTCTAGGGAACTTCACGGGGCAGCGTGCTAACATAGACAAAACTGATACCATCCCCAACAACCGGCTGTTGGGTGCTCTCGACACCGTGATTGGCGTAAGTCTTGGTGCGATGAACGCATTTTGAGGACGGAGGCTGATTACCTTAACAGGTGGCAGAAGAGATCCGCGCGCATCTGAACAAGCAAAATCAGCTCAACACAACCCAACCCGAGCCAGAGGTTCTGACCCAGTGGCGTAACCAGACGCAGAAGAGCCAGCAAACCATCCTCGAGCTGGTTGCGTACGCCAGCGCCCTGGGAGCCGGTCGGCCCGGGCCCATGCCCTATCTCAAAACGGATCCGGTTGCTTCGGCAGACGACCAGTCAGTACAGATGGCTCAGGTGCAGGGAGCCATGCACAGTGTAGAAATCGCCTCGAGCGCCCTCGAGGCGGCTCAGGACAACTACCAGGCGACGCTCGATAAACAGGCCAAGACAGCGGCGGCAATGGCCGCAATCGAGTTGCGGCTGCGGCGTCTGCAGGAGGAGGGCAAGACCCTCGACCAGATCAAAGAGGTCCTGCGCGATTGCCTCTCGGTGCTCGCAGATTTGAGCGTGCAGATCAACCGACTTGAGCGGTTCTTCACTATGCTATCCATGCTCATTGATCAGTTAATCATACCCACTGCCGCCGATTTCACCAAGACTATGATCAAGACAGGAAAACGGTTGAACGACAGGATTCTCTTGGGAGACATTACCAAGCAGAGCATCTTCATGTACACCCTACAGACCAAGGGCTACTTCTCTCTACTGCAGGACATCTCCAGCATGTATACGCGGGTGCACCGAGACTATATTGCAAATGGAGTGGAATTATGCCTGGCCCTGTCCAAGCCGACGGCCGATAGGCATGAAATAGAGGAGATGGAAACCAAAGTAAGCGAGTACACAGCCAGAAGTACCAAGGGCATAGCTCGGTTGGTCGCCGATGAGCAGGAGAAGATCATCAAAGGACTGTCCGAGCGGGCTAGCAAAGCGCAACAGACAGCCCATCTCATTGGGCAAAAGGTACAGGAGAGTGGTCTTGCTATCAATCATACTGCCAAGCTGGCAATTGAGGGCGGAGCAAAGGAGTTGAAGATTGAGTCCCAATCCATTCTTGCACAGAAGGTCAGCTTGACGGTGGTAGCATCAGAGGAGATCGATGCCAATGATTTTTAGAGGAGCTATCTCGCATGGATGGAAAATTTTGTTAGATACAACGTGATTTGCATCAAATGGTTTTTGACCTGAGAATCTTCGATCAGATCTTTAATTGGAGGATTGAACTATTATAATCAGCGTAGAGTCTTGAATTTTCACTCTTGGTTAGAAAAAAATAGAGCTCCCCTGGAACAGATGATTCAAATGTCCTATCCAACCCCTTATAATAACCTTGCCCTTGACAGACACATCGATGAGATGAGCGAACAACCTATTCCCCAGAAGATCATCTCATCCACCGAAGCGATAACTTTGGGTATATCCCAGCCATGGTCAATCAACGCACGATTTGCCCGTATGTCAGGCAGTATCGTCATTTGGCTGAGAGAAAGAAAATATATGGTGCGTCAGCTTATGTTCTGGTAACATTACCAGTCTAGTTTGAAAAATACTTGACAAGCGACCTCGAGCTAGCAATCCTTAGCTCGTATACCTATCTGACCATATCGAGGTTCTATCAGCCTTGCTCCTTCACCAAAGTTATAAATTCGCCTCCCTCGCCTATCCCAAGGCCTACCCATTCACATCATTCTTTCTTTTGCCCAAGAATCCCAAGCAGATCTCATCATGACCAAAATCAGGAACCTCGCCGTCGTTATCTGCCACGGCTCATACCAAACTCCTGTCCCCTATGAGCCCCTGATCCAGACACTACAATCACACGGCATCGATGGCTATTGTCCCCAACGCCCAACCTCCGATCTCAGCAGACTCAACGTCGGCGATGTGAATCACCCCGATTTTGACCGTGAGCCTCCCGCAGGCGGCTACCCCAGTGACACAGGATGTGGACGTCGTCATCCAGCTTCTCGATAAGCTAGTCAACCAAGACGGCAAACTAGTCCTCATCGCAGCACAGTCTTCTGGAGGCTGGGTCGCCACCCAAGCCGCCGTGCCCGCATTGCAAGCCAAACCTCGCCAAGCCGAGGGCAAAGCGGGTGGTATAATCGGTTTATTCTACATGGGGGCATTTGTTATCCCTGTTGGCGAGTCCGTGACCACCTTCTTCCAGCCGAAGGATGGGACCTTTTACACACCGCCGTTTTTGCGGTTTCATGTAAGATGCACCATACATCCAATGTATTGCAAAAGAACTCGCTGACAGACCGCAGAAACACGGTGCTACTGGTTTAGCAACTACTGTCGATGGTCCACGTTTCTTGTTCAATGACATGGACCCCGAGGATGCGGAAAAATGGGCTGCAATGCTGACAGCATCCCCGATCATGACAGAGAGGCTGACAAATGATGCTTACTTGGTGCTGCCCTGTGCGTATCTGGTGACAGAGAATGATTTGTGTCTGGCGAAGGAATACCAGGAAGGGATGATTACGTTACAGAGTCAGAGGGGGGCCGACTTTACGGTTTACCATGCCCCGTCGGGTCATTCGCCTCATCTTAGTTGGACAGGTGGGGTGGCTGAGAAAATGGAGGAGTTTGTGGGTAAGATTTGGAATGAGTAGAAGTGTGGTAGATTACGAATGTGTTTGTTTTTGTCGAATGGATTTTGTCATTTAGAAGTTGTCAGTTGCGGTTTAAATCACATGTTCTAAGTTTCTATTATGCTGTAATGCCTACAGAGAACCAGGTTATTTCCTTCTATTTCTTTTTTCCGTCAAATAATTTTCTCTTCTATACTTGTAACATTATCCCTGTGGCATTTCTCGTGGTGTTTTTAGCCCCCAATTCTACCTCGAAAATCCCGACAACCTTAATCTTAATCCCCACTCGTTGTTGTTCTTGGCGTCATCATTTGCGAACCAGCCAATCATTGCCTCTAAAAATGGACCATATCTCATGTCCCGTGCCTTGATGGCCCCACAGCATGATTACTAGTGCTTAGCCCCATTTGCCCCGGCCGCAGGTAGACACCATGTAGCAAGTATCGCGACTACGAAAAACATATTGAATGAAGAGCCTCCTCGGGAATTAGTGGTACTCCAGTGAGACATGTACAAGGTTTTTAAAAAAAAAAAAAAAAAAAATACAATTGAGTACCGGATTATATTAAGCCCCCTTTCCTCCTTCTTGGGCCTTCTCTTGGGCAGCGGTTGAACGCGGAGATGGTAGTCAATTGCATGATTCGCGTAACGAGAGGGGGGTGAGACTATGTATGATGGGACTGGTATATTAGAGGTTGTGTGTTTATAATCATTACCTCGACGAGATGGTAAGTGGGTAAGTGTACCTGCTGCTTAGCACGAGATGGCGGATAGGGTGGAAAAAATATATTTCCCCATCACATTTTATTTCAAATACAAATTTTCCTTCCACTGCACTTTGAGTTTCATAGAAAGAGAAATCCAAAGTAGACCAAGACACTTGAGATCCAGTTAGGGACCTTGATTTTCTTCTTGGTTTACATCGCGCCACAATAAATACGAATCTGGATGCTTCCACCACTGATTATTTTGCTGTCAATCTACTCCAGGCTTATATTATTAATTATTTCTCCGTTTTTCAACAACCAGGCCGGCTGGCCCAATGGTAAGGCGCTTGACTACGGATCAAGAGATTGCAGGTTCGAATCCTGCGTCGGTCATTCTTTTTGTCTTTTTTTTTTTTCTCTCCTCGGAAACCCACTTTTCCCGTAGGGCTATCCGTATCCGATAGAAAATTAATGTCCAGATGAAATGCTCTGACATGTTGAACGCAGGCAATTGCAAGTCTATTCGAGTTTTAGCAGTGGGAATAACATCTTTCTGTGCTTGGTCATGGACGTCATTCGCATTCCTCTTCTCGCTGAAACTTTGTCCAACCAAATTACGGATATGGAATGCTCAAGTTCAGTCAAACAACGGAGCAGTTCTCCATTCCTAAGAATAACATCTCACACACCCAACTAATCGACACGATACCTAACACACCACCATCCACAACCCATCGATACCACGCATACATTAGTCTCAACCAGGTCTCCATCTCCATCCACCTTCTCCTCTCCTCAACCCAATCCCTAAGCACCCCCCTCAGCCGGCTTCAAAGAAAAAACCGACTGCACATCACCCAACTCCGCCCAAGACGGATACGTCGACTTCCCATCCGGCCCGAGATTGATTACCTCCCCACCGTCCACGTATTGCTCGACCCAGCCTAGGGTCGCGACTGTGTGGACGAGATTAACGTATGGCCCTTCGCTGGCCTGCAGGGCACGGAAGTCGGGGTCGTTGCGGACGTTGTTCATGGCGAGGAAGTTCCGGAAATAGAATTCGACGGTGAGGTCGTGGTCCTGTTAGGGGTTAGGGATCTTTCAGGGCGTAGTTGAAACTGGGATACGTACATCAATGACCCAGCCTCGATTGTTGCGCCGGCTTGATTCTCCTAGGGCTTCGCGGAATGCCGAAGGGGTGTAGACCTGGAGAATGCAGAGGGGGTGGTTAGCTATCTGGGTGTATGGAGATCAATGGATTTGAAGCATACCTGCTGGTACTTCTCTATGCCGTGCTTAGCTACTATAACGGCAACCTTGGCGAGATATTCGCGGGCAAACTTCTCCCTTTCCTCGATGGAGCTGGTCGCCTCGTTGCGGTAAACTTGTAAGGCTAACCGTAGAAGACGGCCCGGGGCGGAGGTAGGATTGGCCATGGTGAAATGGGTATGATAGAATGCGTGTTAATATCGTTCACTGCTGTCTTTCTCTTTCCCAGATGGAGGTTTCCTTGTAGAGAGAGACATAGATATATGCGAGGCTCATGATGCCAACGGAGTTTAGCCGGAGATATTATCTCCTAACACCGTATTGGGGTGAATTCAAACAAGATGATATACAAGGGAGGTCAAATGCCTCGGTTGTAAGATCGGGGCTGGATGATCGGAGCCCCGACTCGCCGATCGAAGGATCAGGAAGCATCCAATGGGCAGAGAGAAAGGTTATAGAATTGCTTACTGTGTATGCCGGTCATGGTCTGATCGTCTGACAGCTTGTTCACTCGCTAGCGCCGATGCATCTCGACCCACTTTAACCCCAGTGAGCAGGATGACATATTTGCCGGATTGGGTAAGCAATCCTATAAACTAAGATCCAAGTTGGACAATATACCATGGACGCAGCCATTTAGGTTCCTCAATCGGGTTCACGGGAAAAGATTCAACACCTGTTCCTTTCAGCGCCCCAGTAACGATACGAAGGTTTCTAATTCTGGTATCTCCAACCTCCAATAGCATGTTCTTGTTTCTCGGACTTAAGTCTCTCAAACCCCGGTTGTATGTACATCCCATCCAGAAGACCAAACAGCAGCTTTTCAGGCCACTGATGATGCACCCAGAGAATATTTCTCACCTTACGCTAAAGCTGTATGAGTTGGTCCAATTTATCGGGTGTGTGTGGGGTGGCAGAGGGATGGATCGCGATCACACGACATAGCGCGTGGCATAACTCTCGGAGTCTCGAGGATATTAGGGTTTAGGGTACCTGGAGGATGAAGGATGTTTTGTTGCATTGGATGAGAATTAATGTTGCTAAGCTGCCTTGGGGAGGTAAGGTGGTCGTGGCTATAGCTCTAATACATCTACATGAGATTATCAGGTACAGGGGAAGTTTGAAGATGTTGTGGAAAGTGGAGTGATGACGGGGGAGGTGATGTATTTGCTATTGCTTATCACGTCGATTGTTTAACGAAAAGAAACACATCGCCAATAAAATAGAACTCTCTTGGGATGTATCTGTTGATGATGAAGGTGTCACGTCACATGAAGTCCTGACTGAAACTCGTATTGATCAAGGCAAAATCAGAGACCCTCTTTACCTGTCTCTACGTCGGTGTATCCTGAATTGGACATGCACTTAGCAATAATCGAGAGCTTCCCGTGACGACAGAGCGCTCTAAAAGGGCTGTATCCAAAAATTGCCTGACTGTACACGACTTTGGTAAGCAGTGTGATGGATATCTTGGTATTCAGGTCTCGAATGCGCTGCACAAACGGTACTACACGACTCCCGCTGCTAATTAACAAGCTCGTGAGTATCACATCCTCCATTCCGTCTAAATGGTGAAATAGGATTTCTGCTGGGTCATTTACTTGCAAAAGTGTTGCCTGTGGAAGACCTTCATTGACACCGCAAGCCACAATCTCTCCGCGGGGCGTGAGTGCGACAATCAATGTTTTCATTTCCTTAATGAGACGACCATCCTTTGTCCTGTGGACTCCACAGTATGATAACTCTCGGTGCTTGTTACAGGCCCAGTGAGACAGATGAGTAGTGACTAGATTATGTCCAGCATGCAGGTCCCAAAATTACATCCTTTCGATATCTGAGGAGGCAAGATCCTGCATAGCATGACTACTCTTGGAAGTTGTTAGGGTACATTAAAATCAAGTCAAGAAAATTCTGGTCTGTGAGATCAATAGGAGGGAGGATCCTGGGATCCAGGCGTGCTGTAGCATCACGCGGAACAAGGGCCTGTTTTGGCTGGAATTTACCGTCATGCATCTCCTTTGCCAAGAGGTCCTCCATCTTGCTCCTGTCTCCTCTCCTCCAGGAGCAATGATGGCCACATCGGCGTTGGTCAGCATGCTCATATCTAATGGACTGCTGCCAACAGCCCAGGTGTAACACCGGAGACGGTCTTCTCTGAGCCATTTCACGAGGCACCTCTTTATCTCAGCTGTCACGACAACTTTTTCTGGGATACGCTGCCCTCCAATGACTTTCACCTTCCCAGACAACCCCTCTTTGGCAAAGAATTCGCCCCAGATGAGGCTCGGCTGGTAGTCACAACAAAGATGTCAATGTGCTCCTGCTTCGCTGCCTGGCGAAGGAGGCCCAGGAATTAGCGGTGGACAGTCACCTTCGATGCTACCCTTTTGCAGATTTCGTTGAATTTGTCATCGGGTATCTCGTCATACAGGAGTGAGACTTGGAGGAGCTTCGTATATGAATCCTCCATATTGCTATCAAAGATCTCATTCGGAGAGTATATCCCACTGGATGAAGAAGTCTCGGACAGCTCGGCCAGGATCTGCCAGAACAATTTGCCGGGACTTTCTGCCGTCAGCGACCCATCATCGATAAGTATGGCTGCCTTGGGGTCATTCTCAATCATCCCATGTAACGCACGCTCGGCGGATGCTTGATTGGCCAGCCTGGTGTATTTGTGGGACTCCAGTATGAGGGATGATACCCTGTGAAGGTCGCGTACTAGCGTGAACAAGATCCCCTTGTCACGACACAGGTGGCAAAGCTCAGACTTTTCGGCCTCCTTCCAGCTCTGTATCTCGTCTACGGATATCTCAGGGTACTTTTCCTCCGTGGCCTTCTGACGACGCTCCATAATGGTCTCCGGTGAAACATCTAGATACATGATGAGACTGTATATGTGTATATTCTTTTCAATGGCCCCCAGCATCTTGGACTCGCTAACATCCCCCTGGAGCATAGGATTCCGGGCAACCACTAGCTGTCCTCCGGGAAGCCGCGACAATCTCAGGATTTCTGCCAGGGTGACATTTGGATCATGGAACTCAATTGGTTCTACATTGGATTCGGCCTTTAGTTTCTCCAGAAGGTGGGACTTGCCAGAGCCAGGTAATCCAAAGATACCAATAATAGGCCTAGGAAGTTCCTGGGGTGTTCAGTTCCTTCCACGTCTCGAAGGTCTGTTGGCCATATTATCGATATCGGCGGTAGACATAGTGCGAGGACAGGGTTTATACGATTGCTTCGATTGGAGGTATCGAGGAGGGAAGGCGAGGAAAAGAAGGAAACGGTGTTGACTCCGAGTTGACCGAGCCACTATTACAGGGTGGGCAGCATATATATATTTCACCTGTCGCACCTTCTACCTCAAGACACCACGTCTCACATTTCCGTAAAACAACGTAGTCCTACCGTATACCGTGAATAAACACGGCGGATAGCTTATCTACATAATTTCCAGCAAATAGAAAGTAAGAATCATAGGATGAATCCTAGTAGATTCCTTAATTGCAAATTTTGGGACTAAAAACCAGCCACCCTTATATAGCACATAACTTCCCTTATTTCACACCTCAAGGCAAGATGGCCGAGTTGGTCTAAGGCGTCAGGTTAAGGTCCACCTTAATATTCAGCTTCACAGCTTCCTGATCATCGTTTGATGGCGTGGGTTCGAATCCCACTCTTGTCATTTATTTTTCTTTTTGTGCTTCGTTCCTAGTATATATAATTCCGCTAATTGCTACCCACTATTATTGTGCTCTCTTTTTCTCCCGTTCTTCCGGAAAATTCCCTCGCTGTTTGTTCCATGGTTCTAGCATCCGCTTCCGAATCCTGCATGTTTTCTTGGTAACCTTTTAGGTCAGTCAACCTGCCGCTTGGCAAAGCGCAACAACAATCCCATTTGCTATTGTCGCATCCGCACATTGTCTATTTATATCGCGTCCGCTGTGTACAAAACAATTCCATTTTTTACAGTAGCCCTCTTTCTGGCCAATAACCACCCCTTTGGCTGTAATCAAACTGCGATATTTCCAATCAAATACAAGATGACCAAATTCCCTCGCACGAAACAGCCAATTTTGGGCATTCTATTGTCATTGCCAACACGAAACAAGCACCCGCGCATAGAGGCTACAATCGGCAGGGCAGACGCATTTATTCGTCAATTGAAGAAACGCAGAATTGTCTAGATGCCAGCGTATGAAGAACCACATTGACAGGTTGGGTATAGATGCAAAACGTGCAAGTTGTCTAATGGTGCCGAGTGTTGGCATTCGATGCCTAAACCGATTCCGTCATTGCCCGCTTAGCAACCGAGCGATACTCGGCACAATGCTTCCCCAGACGTTTCATTCCCTCACTAGTAGCACTCAAACCCGTCGATGACAGAAACGCCTCTGCCTGATCGAGAATCCTCATATTATAGATCTGGGATGTGTCGCGGGGATTGCGGACAATGCTCGAGGCAAGCGTTTTCAATGCGATCGTGGGATAGTACATCGTGATACTTGGTTGTTAGCATAATATGCCACCAGGGAGGGGGGGTCCACTTACCCAAGAGAGATGTCATCCTGTGGGAGATACTTCATCAGGTTGATTGAAGCACGGGCGGCTTTGGAGGTTAATGATGCCGATAGCAAGACTCTGGGGTTGGACAAAGAACCAGGCTGGATGGAGAAGCCCGGGTCTTCCATTAGATCCTGGGCCGAATTGATCCCCCGGGCGGCGATGAGAGAATGGATGGCTATCATGCAGTTGTAGTATGTGTAATGGATGTGTAAAAGGCTCAACGAGATCGGGGACTGTCGGAAAGGTGCGATCCCTCGGGAATCGGGCTGATATTCGGATGGAATGCTTTTTTTCCACGTTTGGAGTTTCTCGTCAAGCTGGCCGACCGAAGCGAGGATCTGATGGAACGGTCTGTTTGCGGCTGGAGCGGAGTAGAGGTGTTGATAGACCTCGCCTCTGATCCGTGCGAGTTCGCAGACCGATCGGAAGGCACTGAAGCTTCCTAGTTGGTCGCTTGTTGGCATGGAGTAGATGCCGCAAGTCGGAGCTTCCATAGGGAGAGCGGTACTGATTGCTTCGTCGTTTTGCACCGGAGGTTCGCCGAAACGAAAGGAGATCCTAGTACGTTAGCTGGGTCGCATACTAAAGACAAAGGCAGACGCACTCTCGATCGAGGCAATAAGCCAGCCAAAAGACCGTCTGTCGCTGCTGTGTCTCTTCAACAGAGAGAGTCGACATGTCCTCTTGCCTTCCCAGGCCTAGCTGGTCGCTAATGTGTATGGCGACGGAAATCAAAAAGTTGCAAGGGCGGGCAGCCGAGGCTGCTAGAAAAAGGACAGCCTATCAGGTTTAGTAATGTGCCGTGAAAGTGTCGAGAAGAGGATCATACCATCACCAAAAGGGCCTGGAGACCTTGAATATCTGGCGGGCCCAGATAGAGCTCACTGATGGCTTCCAAGCCATTTTTCAGAAATAGCCAACTTTTCTGATGGCCCGTTTCCGGCGAGGCTCCATTCCGAGGAAGCATGTATGCCACTGCTAAGACCGCGTTGATACTAGCCCACTGGCCCGGGCTTTGCAAACGCATATCAACCTGTCCCCCGGAAAACAGAAATGGGATGTCCGACTGTCTGAACACGGGAAACATGACGTTGAAGTAATCCATATAGTGGCGCAGAAGGTGTACGATTTCCTCCTGGGGCGGCAGCGGACAGAATACCCTCCTTGAGGACACACAGTGAAGGGAATAGTCGGCCATGAAGCCATCGTGCTCCTCCGTCGAGACTAATCGTGTAAGGCGATCTAGGGGTTCGTCGCCCGTCTTCTGCGCTATCCACTCTAAACCCTCTGGAGAGATCAGTGAGAAACCTGCAGTTATTAGCTCAAGGGTGTGATCGGCAGTCACGGTAACCCACATCCAGTATTCAGTATACCGCCCAGATATCTCGGGACGTTAAAACAGGGCGGCATCGCCGGTGGATGTAATTGCTTGAACAACTCGGGCTTCGGGTTCGGGTTCGGGTTCGGGGACCCCCCTTTGGCGGGAATAGTAGACTCTGGCTGCGGGCTTGTGAAGATATTCCCCAAACCCGTATCATTTGCAGGTTCGGCCATAGGGCCACCGTCCGTCACGGTCGTTGATAGGGCGCATGGCGGAATACCGCCTAGTCTGTCTGACGGGGGCGAGGCGCTTATGATATCATTATCGCTTACCGTGAAGCCGAGGCCCTGCAGATGAGATTCCATGCGCTCGAGACTTCCTTCCAGGTGATTAATCATCGCCTGTCTTCATGGATGATCAGTCTCCACTTCCGTAAGCCAGGAGCGGACTAAGTGAGCCAGACCTTCTGAGGTGGGCTTTATGTCGCTGGAGATTTCGCGTGCAGGAGATGCCCAATTTCTCGCACTGCGAGCATTTGGGCTTGGTGGACAGATCGCATTTGGTTTTTCTACGCTGGCATGTATCGCAAGCCTAGTGAACCCAATCAGCATGGTGCCATTCGTCGTCCTCCAGGGCCCGCACCTTTCTCCGGGTACTCTTGTCTGCATTCTCCTTGCCCGATTCAGGAGAGGAAGATCCCACGTCCCTGCTGATGTTGGACGGCCCATCCATTGTCTGAGCTGAGCATGATAAAGAAGCCACGAGGTCCGGTGGAGCAGAGGGAATATCTGGAATACGGGGTTGATAAGGCACGCGGGACGGGCACTTAAGGTTTCATGAGCCGTTCAGGGAATGAGTCTTGGATCTGGAGACTTGACTAAGCTGGGATCTCCCAGTCCAGGCCCAGGAGTCTAGGAGAGGGGTCCTTTGGCCGCCACCGTCGAACAATTCTTTTCCTCCAGAAAAAGGACTGGGTCCAGGGGCGCCTCAACCCCACCTGAGACACGCAACGGTCGTGCCGGGAGGTGCTGCACCCGAGAGCATTTTTGTGTAATGAGTCGACGATGCCCTCTGACAACCATCATTCGGCTCATCTACCGGTCACGGGGCTGGCTGGCCGGCATTGGCCAATGGGGTCCTTGGTCGCTTGGTCGCTAAACCCAATCCAGCGGTCTTGGCGGCTCGGATGCCGGAAGTTCGACGGAGGCCATTACGGCGGCGCGTATTGAGGGGTAATCTTACCATCCGCTATCGCGCCTCCCGCCGCCGATCTTCTCCTCTTCTCCTCCAATGTCACCAAGTAGCGTCGGTTCTATCGACTTTGTCCTACCAATACGGATAATCGAGATGCATGGGAAGGAACACCTCATCGGACAGCTAATGCAGAGCACGCCGCGTTACTCTCTAACCACATAACCAGTGTCAATAATGGGAGCACGTCCACGTGGATCAATCCGTGGATTCGCGATAAGGCCAAGGGTCCGTCTCGAGGTCCAGCACGCTGGTTGGTTCGGAATCCGGACTCCCAGCACGACCTCAGCCCCAAGAACCCAAATTAATAATCTGCATGGCGGACACCGTTTTCTCCAGCGTTTACGCAATCTGGCTCGGGTCCCCGGAGGTTCCCTGCGCACGCTAAGCAGATCATTCTGGCTGCCCACCCAAAAGTCCATCTGTCATCGCCAGAATGGAGATCCAAGTTCCGGGAGCGGGCCCCCTGGAACTTTCGTTTGCCGAACCCTGGCTTATTGACCTCGATCGTGGTGGGGGTTTATAGTTATATAGCCCGCACGATCTACTGCCCTAGTCACTTTTCGTCGGGTCGAAAGTTGAACACCTCTCACTCTCGTCTGGACCGGCTGGATCTAAACGCCATTGTTCTATCTGCTGGTTGTCCCTACTGAGAGCACCACACGGCTCAAGGGTCGGTGCTTGCTTCGTGAATGAGTGCAGCGTGAACCCCGGATCTACTTAACATGTCGTTCATCGCCACGACCAATCCGAATTCCTCCCGGGCCCAGGCGGTGGTCAGCCACAACCTGCCCCAACTGCAGGGCAGCCCGGACTTGGACAATGCCGTTCATGGCCCCCCCGGGAGCGCATACACCGAAAAGTCGGAGCAGAGAAGCGAAGATGCCGAGACCTTGCAGGAGAAGGAGGAGAAGATGGAAGCTCGGGTGGGCGATCTTGCTCGACAGCTAACACGCCAATCCACTCGCTTCTCCACCAAAGGCGCCCTGGAAAACCCTTTTGCAGTGGATGACCCGGAATCGACCCTCAACCCCCACAGTTCCAACTTCAAGCCCAGGGACTGGATCAAGATGCTGCTCGCCATTCGCTCCCGTGATCCCGAGCGCTATCCCGACCGTACCGCAGGTGTTGCATTCAAGAATTTGAATGTCCACGGATTTGGATCGCCGACCGACTACCAGAAGGACGTGCTGAATTCACTGCTTGAGCTAGGAACCTTGTGCCGGAAGCTGGTCGGGATGAAGATGCAAAAGATCCAGATCCTTCGCGAGTTCGACGGTCTCGTCAAAAGTGGTGAGATGGTGGTGGTGCTGGGAAGACCCGGTAGTGGCTGTTCCACCTTTCTCAAGACCATTGCTGGCGAGATGAACGGTATCGAAATGTCAGAGGACTCCACTCTGAACTATCAGGGTACGTTGATCATAACACTGATTTTCCAATGTGGCACTGACTGACGTGGTATAGGCATACCCGCCAAGGAGATGCAAAAAGCCTTTCGGGGCGAAGCCATTTACAACGCCGAGACCGATGTCCACTTCCCCCAACTCTCCGTCGGTGATACTTTGACCTTTGCGGCTCTCGCCAGGGCCCCGAGGAATCGCTTGGAAGGGGTCAGTCGGAAGCAGTATGCCGAGCACATGAGAGACGTGGTCATGGCCATGCTGGGACTGTCCCATACGATCAATACCCGGGTTGGCAACGACTTTGTTCGCGGTGTCAGTGGTGGTGAGAGGAAGCGTGTCAGTATTGCAGAGGCAACCTTGAGTCAGGCACCCCTGCAGTGCTGGGACAACAGCACGAGAGGTCTCGATAGTGCCAATGCCCTGGAATTCTGCAAGAATCTGTCTTTGATGAGCAAGTACTCGGGCACGACGGCTTGTGTGGCCATCTATCAGGCCTCTCAAAGCGCATACGACGTGTTCGACAAGGTGACCGTGCTTTATGAAGGACGTCAGATTTATTTTGGGCGCACGAACGAGGCCCGGCAGTTCTTTGTGGACATGGGGTTCGAGTGTCCGGAGCGCCAAACGACGGCCGACTTTCTGACCTCGCTGACCAGCCCGGCGGAGCGCCTGGTTCGCCCGGGCTTTGAGAACCGCGTCCCTCGGACGCCGGATGAATTTGCGGCGGCATGGAAGCAGAGCAGTGCGCGAGCGGCCCTCATCCGGGAGATTGAAGAGTTTGAACAGCAGTATCCAATCCACGGCTCTTCATACGATGCTTTTCTGGATGCCCGCAAAGCCATGCAGGCCAAAAACCAGCGCCTCAAGTCTCCCTACACGATCTCCGTGTGGGATCAAATTTCCCTGTGCACGACCCGTGGGTTCCAGCGCCTGCGTGGAGACTTCAGTTTAACGGCCAGTGCCTTGATTGGAAACTTTATCATCGCCTTGATCGTGGCCTCGGTTTTCTTCAACCTTCCCGATACCACGGCGAGCTTCTACTCTCGCGGAGCCTTGTTGTTCTATGCCGTCCTCCTCAACGCCTTCTCCAGTGCTCTCGAAATCTTGACGCTTTATGCCCAACGTCCGATTGTGGAAAAGCAGTCCCGATATGCATTTTATCATCCTTTTGCCGAGGCCATGGCATCCATGCTTTGCGATACCCCCTACAAGCTGATCAACTCGATCACATTCAATCTGCCGCTGTACTTCATGACGAATCTCCGCCGGGATGCCGGCGCGTGGTTTACCTTCTGGATCTTTTCCGTGGTCACCACGTACACCATGTCCATGATTTTCCGAACCATTGCGTCGACGTCGCGCTCTCTCTCACAAGCTCTGGTTCCCGCGGCCATTTTGATTCTGGGCATGGTGATTTATACTGGGTTCGTGATCCCGACCCGCAATATGCTTGGCTGGTCCCGCTGGATGAATTATATCAACCCCATCGCGTACGCCTTTGAAAGTTTCATGGTGAATGAGTTCTCCGGACGCCAGTTCCCCTGTTCCGCGATCGTTCCCTCCGGCGGGCAGTATGATTCGGTCTCGATGGAAAATCGGATTTGCTCCACGGTCGGTGCGCAGTCCGGCTCGAGCATTGTGGACGGGACCACCTATCTTCGGGAGAGCTATCAATATACCAAAGGGCACGAGTGGAGAAACATTGGCATTTTGATCGCGTTTATGGTGTTTTTCTGTGGTACCTATCTGGCGGGCACCGAATATATCTCCGAGCAAAAGTCCAAGGGCGAGGTCCTTCTGTTCCGTCGCGGCCACCAGCCAAAGCTCCCCCAGGGGGCGGATTTGGAATCTTCCACCACGCCTGGCGGTGCGGTCAAGACCGATGCCTCGGGCCACGACACGGAGGTTCGTATCCAGAGGCAGACGGCCATCTTTCACTGGCAAGATGTCTGTTACGACATCAAGATCAAAGGCGAGCCTCGGAGGATCTTGGACCACGTCGACGGCTGGGTGAAGCCCGGCACCTGCACCGCACTGATGGGCGTCTCGGGAGCCGGCAAGACCACCTTGCTCGATGTCTTGGCCACGCGTGTGACCATGGGAGTCGTCACGGGAGACATGCTTGTCGATGGACGCCCGCGGGACCAGTCGTTCCAGCGCAAGACCGGCTACGTGCAACAGCAGGATCTCCATTTATCGACTTCGACCGTTCGCGAAGCACTCCGATTCAGTGCTTTGTTGCGTCAGCCGGCGCACGTTAGCCGCGAGGAGAAATTGGAGTATGTTGAAGAAGTGATTCGACTTTTGGGTATGGAGGCCTATGCCGATGCCATCGTCGGTGTGCCCGGAGAGGGACTGAACGTTGAGCAACGCAAGCGACTGACGATCGGCGTGGAGCTGGCCGCTAAGCCACAGCTGTTGCTCTTTTTGGATGAACCTACCTCTGGTCTTGACAGTCAGACTTCGTGGTCAATCCTGGATCTGATTGATACCCTGACCAAACATGGACAAGCCATTCTCTGCACCATCCATCAGCCTTCGGCCATGTTGTTCCAGCGCTTTGACCGTCTGCTCTTCCTGGCCCGAGGAGGAAAGACCATCTACTTTGGCGAAATCGGCGAGAATTCCACCACCCTGTCCAATTATTTTGAACGGAACGGCGCGCACCCCTTGTCCCAGGGAGAGAACCCGGCCGAGTGGATGCTTGATGTGATCGGAGCCGCACCCGGTTCGCACACAGATATCGATTGGCCCAAGGTATGGAGGGAGTCTCGGGAGCACACCGAGGTCAAGGAGCATCTCGCGGAATTGAAAGCAACCCTGGCGACCAAGACCCAGGACAGCTCCGACCCCGAAGCGTTTAAGGAGTATGCTGCCTCGTTTGGTCTGCAGCTCTGGGAATGCTCGCTCCGTGTCTTTGCCCAATATTACCGCACTCCGAGCTACATCTGGTCGAAGACCGCCCTCTCCGTTCTGACAGCCTTGTACATTGGGTTTTCGTTCTTCCACGCCAGCAACTCCGTCCAGGGCATGCAAAACCAGATGTTTAGTGTGTTCATGTTGATGACCATTTTTGGCAATTTGTGTCAACAGATTATGCCCCACTTTGTCACCCAACGATCACTCTACGAGGTCCGCGAACGTCCTTCGAAGACATATTCCTGGCAGGCGTTCATGACGGCCAACATCCTGGTGGAATTGCCGTGGAATACGCTCATGGCCGTGTTCATGTTCCTCTGTTGGTACTATCCAATCGGCCTGTACAACAACGCGAAGCCCACCGATGCCGTGAATGAACGCAGCGCCCTCATGTTCCTGCTTATCTGGGTTTTCTTGCTGTTTACATCAACTTTCGCCCATATGGTCATCGCCGGAATCGAGCTAGCAGAGACGGGTGGTAATATCGCTACGTTGTTATTCTCCCTCTGCTTGATTTTCTGTGGTGTTTTGGCAACCCCGGAGGCCATGCCCGGGTTCTGGATCTTCATGTACCGGGTATCCCCCTTCACGTACCTCGTGTCGGCCATGCTCTCGACCGGGCTTTCCGGGACCACGGTCACCTGCGAAGCCGTCGAATATCTGTCCTTCGACCCGCCCAGCAACCAGACGTGTCAGGAGTATATGGCGTCGTATATCAGCTCGGCTGGCGGGTATCTGAAGAACCCATCGGCGACATCCAACTGCGACTTCTGCACCATGAGCAGCACGGATACCTTCCTTGCCGCGGTCTCGAGTTCTTTCTCGGACGCCTGGCGGAATTTCGGGTTGATGTGGGTGTATATCTTCTTCAACATTGTGGCCGCGGTGGGCATCTACTGGTTGGCCCGAGTGCCCAAGGGCAAGAAGGTGTCGGGGACTACCTAGACTGCCATCTGCCAAATCATTGAATGGGTGCGCGAAATGTCTTGTTAGCTTCAACGTTCACCCGTCTTATATCATCTACCGGCAATTTACAATCAAGCCCTTCTCATTTATTATTCCTGCAGGATTCGGTCTTGCTTTTTCTTCTTGTCGTTCCTTACCCAGTTCACTTCTCCGTACCATATTGGGAACTGTACACTGACCCGTTGATTCTTGATTCAATTCTGCTGCTATCCTTCTTGACCGACTGTTCTTCTAGAATAGATATTTATTAGAATAGATCGCCACATTATCAATATAGCATTTCGGGCTACCCACTATTCATTAGATAAGATAATATGACCGTGGATCACCGTAAATGAAAGAGCACAGGAAGGCAACAAGACACAACATCCACTTTGCCACCAAAAAAAACCAAAAAAAAAAAAAAAAGAGACAAGAGAGAAAACAAAAATGGATGGCCCTATCTATCTCTAAGGATAAACAAGAAAAAGAATGTCCCGAGGGAGGTTCGAACTCCCGGCCTTGGGATCGCATGGAAGTTAATCTTCCACGTCATACTGGAGTATGAGACCCACGTGATAACCAACTACACCATCGAGACGAGTTGTTGAAAGCTGCTCTGCAAGCTGTCTTATTAACAATACCTTACTCTGCCCGAGCACCCGTCTTGGTGTGGTTTACTTTCCTATGAACACCTTGGGGAGGGTATCTTCCGGGTAAAAGAGTGTAGGTTTTTGTTTGGTTCAGGGGATATAGCAGAATTTGTGAAAGCTTCATTCTTTCTTCGAGTGGTTGAAAAGCGCCGAATGAATTGAGCTTGTTTAAGCTTTCATGTATCTTGGCGGGTCGACAGGGATATATCTCCGCCCAAGCAGTCATCAACAATGTCGATACTGCATACTGAGCTACTATTTGTGAGGCACATGCGAAGAAAAATAAGAACGTAAATTCAAAAATGAAAACGACAAATAAATTAAGATCATGCTTGGTGGTATGACTGACAAGACCCAGCCTGATTGGTGAAGGGAGCAGACGCGACCGTGCCACCATCACGTGATCACATATATTGCAACAGACAATCTGCTGGCCTACATGTAGTCCTAAAACCCAAGAGAGTGAGAGACATACTCCGTATCTCATTCGTATAGACAGTCCGGGAATAAGCAAACTTATCTCCTTTGTCCGATTTCCTACCGGGTTTGATCTTCACCGGGATGCCCAAAATCAGATAACACGCACAACTGGACATAAACCTGGACAGGGAACCCATAACACTGCGGAATAATGCCGAGTAGGGGATAGCGCGACCTGCCAACGAAAGGAGCGCTGATCACACGCACGGGCCAGTGGAACCCGACCCGATCGGAGGCTCCGATTGTTTACCCAAACCTTGCAAGCGCGGTTTTCCTCGACCCCGCCGAATAGGGGCCGTCCATCATTGCTATCATTCCCAGGATTTATATTCTCTGCACCACGCCAGAAAAACCCAAATCCATCCAACTCACCATGGAGAAACTCCCCCCTCGCGTTGAGGCCTTCCTTGGCCGTCTGCTCCGCAACAAACGAGGCCGCGACGCCAAGCTCCTCACTCGTATCAGCCCGGTCATCCAAGCCCTGCAACCCTCCATCGCAATCACTTCGCCCGTGGGCTCATCGCCCTCGCCTCTACCTCAAGAATACACCCCGTTGGGCGAGAACCGCTTCCCGCCTCTGTCCTGGACAGTTCCTGGCGAAATTGCCTCGGAGCAAATCAACAGCTACGTCCTGATCGTCGAGGATCCGGATGCGCCGCTCCCCAGCCCTATCGTGCACGGGCTGTACTACGGGATTCCCAAGGAGACGACCGCAGTGTCTTCGGACGATGTCGTCCTCGCAGACGCGACCAAACGTACCCTGCAGGGCGGCTTTCAGTATGGTGTGAACTGGCACCAGAACGTGTGGAGTGGTCCGCGTCCGGTGCTGGGCCACGGCCCGCATCGGTATTTCTTCCAGCTGCTGGCACTGGGACAGCCGCTGGGGGCAGTGGACGAGAAGCCCCTAGGAAAGGGGGAGTTGTTGGAGGCGCTGGGGAAGAGTAATGTGTTGGCGTGGGGCGAGTGGGTGGGGACGTTTGTGCGTGATCCTTGAGCTCTGGAACACACAGCCGGCTTAATGAGTTGTGGTGGTTGTGAGAGGGATGTTTTCAATGCAGCTGTTGCTTAATCTTAATCTAATTAACCCTCCGTCTGTCGTGGTCAGGTGATCTTGTCATGCCCTCCATCCGCTGTTCTCCATCTGGCTCCATCGCAAAATTGGCTAGTATCGTTCGGGATTACCGTACCAGCTCATATTATTCTTCCTTCGCTTAGCATCGAGCCAACAGCCACTATCCGCCTCCAATGATATAAAGGGCTCATTGCCGTATGCGCCACTCAGACACTAACGGAACCATGCAGATCGACGGTTGCCTGATCGACAACCTCGTAGGCCCTGCACCTGATCAGATCTACACCTCGTCCAGTGAGCGGCTACCTACAGCAACAATCTGCCCCTCACCTAGACCAATGATTGATAGCTGTGGACGCGACTGGAAATTCCCCTGATGGCAAAGAGCGGTCAGCTGCCATCCGAGTAATCAGCCACTGCCGAACCCAAAGGCTGTGGCTAAGGACTAACCAACTATACAAGTTCCGTACAAACCTTCTCTGAGACTGATGTTACGCTTCTTCCGGTGAGTGGCTTCGGATCCATGTGTGCCAAGCATCGACCCGCCGGATAGTTCATGGGGCAATCAATGGTCGTGGACCTGCATTTGTTTGACTGCATCGCTTGGAAACGTACATACTTCCCAGGCCATTGTGCCCCAACCCAAACCTACTCCTCCGGACCCGGAGTATGTATAATCGTGCATCAAGCAGGCACTCAGATGACCATTCCGGATTCAGCAGTGCTCCAGGATTTCCACCAGACGGTCTCTGCTGCGTTCCCAGGATATCTATGGACAGTTTCCTCCCATCTCACTATCAACTGTGAGACAACTCCAGCATCAAAGCCACCATGATCCTCGCAGACGAAAAGCTCCAACCCGAGTCCAGTGCCAGCAGCCCTGACAGGTCCGAGAAAAGCCCTGTTTCCGAACGCACCGAGCCCGACGCCGTGGTTGTCGTAAGTGCCACCTCCCCTCACTACCACGCACCCAATCTCACCAGTACTGCAGGACTGGGACGGCCCCAACGACCCCGAGCATCCACGCAACTGGACCAACGGGCGAAAATGGCTAAACGTACTCCTAATCTCCCTCCAAGGAACGCTCTCCCCCATCGCATCCACCATCCTCACCCTCGGGGTCTTTGACATCGCACTCGAATTCCGCCTCACAAGCCCCTACACCCCCGTCCTGCCCATCGCCTTCTACCTCGTCGGCCTCGCCTTAGGTCCCCTGGGCGTGGCCCCCTGCTCCGAGATCTTCGGCCGTCGCCCAGTCTACACCATCTGTTTCGCCATCTTCACGCTCCTGAACGTCGGATGCGCACTAGTCCACAACATGGCCGGACTAGTCATCCTACGCTTTCTCGCCGGGGTAGCCGGCTCCGCGGGCCCCAGTCTAGGGGGTAGCAGCATTGGGGATCTATTCTCGCACGAGGAGCGAGGCAAAGCCCAGGCCGTGTACGGTCTGGGGCCGATCTGCGGGCCCGTTCTAGGCGGCGTGATCGGCGGGTTCATTGCCTATGGCACGCATGGCTGGCGGTGGATGCTATGGGTGGTTACTATTGCTGCCGGGGTGGTCACTTGTCTGGCGGTGGCTTTCCAGAAAGAAACCTATGCGCCGGTTCTCTTGCGCCGGAGGAAACGGGTCCTGGAGAAGAAGAACCCGGAGACGGTGTATTGGGTGGAGGGCGAGGCAGCGGCTCCTCAGGTTTTCAGACAGTCGATCCTTCGGCCGCTACGCCTGCTGTTTTTTTCGCCGATATGCACGTTCATGAGTCTTTATCTGGCACTGTATGCCCCCCTCCCCGGAGTTATTGACCCACTACGAGGATACGTGACTAACAAACAAACCAGTGTCTTCGGCCTCCTCTACCTCCACATGGTAACCATCACGCTCCTCTTCTCCTCCCACCCGGAATACAACCTCTACAGCTACCACTGGACCCACGGCACGACGGGCCTCGGCTTCCTGGGCGCCGGGCTCGGCGCCTTCTCCGGGGTGGCCTTCTGCATGAAATACTCCAACGCATCCTACCGCTACTTCGCGGCCCGCCACGCGCAAAAAACCGGAAAAGCCCCAACCCGAATGCCCGAATTCCGCCTGCCCTTCATGCAAGTCGGGATGGTGATTGTTCCCATCGGACTACTGATCTTCGGCTGGACGGCCGAATACCACGTCCATTGGATGGTGACGCTGATGGGAGCAGGCATTCTGGGATTGGGTATGGTGACGGCATATATTTGTGTGCAGGCGTATTTGGTGGATGCGTTTGAGGAGTTTGCGGCTAGTGCGTTGGCGGCGGCGGTGGTGGTGAGGTTTGTTGTGGCGGCGGGGTTTTCGGTGGTGGGGTTTCAGTTGTATAGACGGTTGGGGTATGGGTGGTATGTTTCCCCCAGGTCCTTCTTCTGGGTGATGCTGACTGGTGTGGTGGCTGTTCAGGGGCTCGACGCTGCTCGCGATGATTTGTTTGGCGGCGGTTCCGATTCCCTTTCTGTTGGGCCGGTATGGGCCGAGATTGCGCCAGGTCGGAACCGGAGCGATTGTTTAATGGGGGTGATGTGATGCAGGGCATTGAGCTGCAGCTCATATGGCGCTTCGAGATTGGGCTCGGCTGGAACAGACTCGATGGAATATTCGGAGTGGTGGTGATTCGGAGAAAGGATATTCTGCATGTATGTAGCTAGACCCAGGCATGGAATTGTAATTCCGACCAAGGACAGTGCTGGGAGCAGCTAACGATACGCTATGTCGGGTCTAGACGAGCTAAAGACAAATTAGATTTCACTATTGCCGGATAGCAGTCTGCACTATCTCATTCAGGCACTACCATCTATCCCATGAGTCAGGAACGGACAGACCTCCATTGGCATTCGGGATTAACTAGCCGCCAATAAGATCTATCTTAGGAACGGGTCCCGTATGTAGAAAAGGTTGAATCTCAGCGGTAGGAAATACTCCGAGTGCGATAAAAAGCTAATGAAACAGTAAACTTGTTAATCACTGCATGTAAGATGTTTTATTCTGCGGAATACGATGGGTGGAGTATTTCGCGTGACCAGATATACTTTATTTTACAATTCCGAGGCTCATTGGCAAGGGCTAGGAGGTAAACTGTTGTATATTTGCTTCTTTGGGTTCTAGATATTGCAATAGAATATGGTGGATGTAGAACCCAGACAAGCATAAAATACGAAACCAGACGGAGTACACTCGAGGCATGGATCCAATAATCATTACGATTACCAGTCAATCAAAATGCAGTCTCTGTGTGTAACTGGTTGCCTGATAATGGCTGGCTGAACACACCTTTTCCACCCGGGCGAATTGCCAATTCTCCTGCCGATACCCTCGTCTCCGAATGCGGCGGTCGTACGAAGTATACATATGAGGATAGCTGCCTCTAATCCAAGCCAATCCCAGTCTCTCTCTTCCCGGTCTCTCCCATCCCAGTCACTCTTTCAACCAACCAACCAACCAACAAAATGAACCTCCTCTCCATACTCCTCTTCCTCCTCCCCCTAACCCTAGCCTCCACCCACCCCAACACCAACAGCAACAGCAACACCCACCACACCAGCCACCCACCCCCCCGCACCCCCTCCCAACAATGCCCCTACCCCTCAACCACCCAAATCACCAACATCTGGGAAAAGCTCATCTCAGGGGACAGCGTATCCTTCATCTCGCACTTCCGGCCCATGCTCAGCTGGACCATAATGGGCACGCACCCACTAGCAGGCCACTACGACAAACTCTCCCTATTCATCGTGAACGGCCAACAACGTCTCTATAACTCCCTCTCTGGTGAACCCACATATACGCTGGTGAATGTCGTCGGGGGGTGTGAGAGTGAGTGGTCGGTGCAGGAGATGCGGATGCAAGCCACCGCCAAAAACGGTATTTATCCAATACCCCCCCAGTAACCGAGCTTTGAGTTAAATCCATATGTATATGTATATGTATATGAAAATGAAAGACTAATGTGGATTTGGTGGTGGCTGCAGGGCGCATCCTCGACGAAATGAACATCTGGGCCACACAGTGGGACACAGACGGCATGGTGGTGCAGGTGCGGTCGTATGTGGACGCATGGTCGACGACCATGATCATCCATGAGAATGAGGATTGGTCGGATTCGAGCTGGTTGACGAATCGGACGACGTATATGCCGGGCCCGAATGGGGTGGATTTGGGGGCGGTGGGGAGGGAGGTTGGGTGAGTTTTCTACCTTTTTTTTTTTTTCTTCTTCTTTTTCTTTTTCTTTTTTTTTTGGTGGGTTGGGATTTGGGCTGGTTAGGGTTTGTGCTAATGTGGATGTTGTGGGTTTAGGCAGAGTGTGGCGGATGAGATTGCGGGGGAGATGGAGGGATAGGGATGGGGATGGGGAGGGTTTGGGGTGTAGGATGGGTTCTGTTCTGTGGATATATTATATTGTAATATTGTGTTTTAATGGATGATCAAATGTGCTATAGGGGGATTCGACGTCCTGCACTTTCTTCATTTTGTTGCTCTTCTGATTTAGTCTGTCTGTTGATACACGTCCATTTTTATGTTAGCGATTGTCATAGGCATTATTCTGTATCTGCCACGTGAGACTTATAGGTGATTATAAACCGGCTCACATTGCCAATCTTCCGTGCCTGTCATTGAGTCTATAGGAAGAGTTGCATCAAGTAGTGGGCTAACAAGCGGCAAGTCCTAATTATTTTCATCCATGTAGTTGGGGAAAAAAATCATCATCAAATCAGAGTAACAGGCAAGGAGACGGGTTATTACTTGACCAAGACAAAGTTTCACAGCATTAGAATGACCCCGCGCCAAAGCAAGTGCATCCGTGTCGTACGCATCCTGTAACGTTTCATCTGGGCCGTATTTCAACAAGCTCTTGACCACCGCCATGACTCGTCAGCTGCTTGAACAGTGCTGTGCAATTGACAGGATCCCTTGCGTTCGCAATAGGCCGTATTTAAGAAGACGCTTCACCTCGTGGTTGCCTTCCTCCGCCGCCCAGATGAATGGTATGCGGCCCTGGTGGTCTCGCAAATATCCTGGACGACTTTCCTCCAAACTCGCCTCATTTATCCAAGACCTGACCATTTTGCGAGCGAGTCCGGAAATAAGTCAAGGTCATCCACGTTGGCTCCATGTTGAGCAAGGAGCTTTACTGTGCTTTCCCTTTGGCGACTTGCAGCGATTTCAAGAGGAGTATAGTGATCATACGGGAAATTGACCTTTGCTCCGTGCAAAATGAGCAACATGACGATGGCATCATGGCCATACTGGGCCGCCTGAGCAAGGGGGGTCCATTTCGCCTGGTCCTGCAGATTGACATCCGCATTGTGGTCGATGAGTAGCTGCACCAGGGCAGTATATCCTTTCCGGGCGGCCCACGTAAGAACTGTGCCAGAACCATGACCAATAGACGACTCGTATTTCGCATTTGGATCGAGACCCTTGTTGATTAGAAGCACGGCTAATTTAGGATCGTCATCTTCGACCGCGGAAAGTAGCACGGCTTCAACTTTACAGATACCCCGTGCCAGGTCAAGGTCCAGAAAAAGACCGACCACGTCCCAATGACAACTCTGGAGGGCATACAGACGTGCAGTGTCACCCATGGTGTCAGTGGCTTCCACGTTGGCTCCCTTGCGGATCAGGACCTCTACTGCGGACGTATGGCCAGAGGCGGCGGCCACGATGAGGCTCGTCTGGGACTTTGAATTTTGCGCCTCGAGAGGTGCGCCATGATCGATGAGAACTTGGATGATTTCAGCGTGACCTTTGCTGGAAGCCAAGAAGAGCAATTCTTCTACGGTCCTGGGGCTTTTAAGTGCGCGGATCGTCTGGGCTATTAGCAGCTTCACCCCATGAAGATTGCCCCTCTCGACAGCATAGTGCAGTGGGGTGAAGCCTTGTAAGTCAGTCTGGGTGATATCGCAGTAATGCAATAGTCTCGGGATCATATCGTTGTATCCCTGTTTGCAGACATAATGCAAGGCCGGAAGCAATTCACCAGCAAGAGGACGATTACAGACCATTCGAGCATGATCCGGGGACAGTAATGCAAGACTGAAAAGTGGCAGGTGATGTTTCTTGACTGTCCACTCGAACATAGCACGCAACTGCAACATGTGGGAGCGACCATCTGCCTTCCATGGATGAAGCTCCCAGCTTTCATTCATTGTCATCGCTAGTCGAGTAAATGGCTCCCAGAGTGGCTCGCCTACTTCAAGGTACTTAGTATGAGTCGTCCAGTGGCGGCGTGCATAGCCCAAAAAGCGATAGCGTGCGGCAAGCGGCACAGAAACAGTCCGGATGGGACGTGGCCGCAGTAAGATGGAATGTTTACGTTTTAGCCACGACGGTAACAGACCTTTGATGATTCGGAGTCCCGGAAGGCCCTTTGGAAGTAGATCCTTGCTCCGCACGTTGAATTTCGCAATCTCATCGGTGGTTCGATCAAGTTGAAGGTGAAAATCGGCAAAAGAAAGGTATGTGAGGCAAAGGCGTGCACAGATCTGATTTCCAGATCGGGTGGAGTGTGGAAAACTAGGTGGAATTCCCTTGAAGCCGCCGTCGAGATACTGACAGACTGATGGATGTGCGAACCGCGCACAACAGTCGACAGAGTCTAGGACCACCAGGTTGGCGCACCAGCCCAGAATAAAGTCCCCTCCGGGTATCTTCGACGAATCCCACACCTTGTCGTCCACGTCAAATGCCACTGCCTCACGGAGCTCTTCGAAATGAAGGGGTCGAGCGCAAAAGCGAGCCCAGACAAGTGCTCTGAGAGCACGAGGGTCGTGGAAGTTGATTCTCTTCACGCACCGATAGTATGTTTCTTCGAGATCGGTTGGTAGAGATGCCAAAGCGGAGCGAATCTCGCTTTCCGTGGCGCATGTATACCAAATACTTTCAACCTGTAGATACACCCATAGGAACCTGGATCGAATTAGCTCATATCACATACAATTTCACAGGAGAATTTCTCACATTCCAGAAGACCGTGCGAGTAATGTAAACTTCATTTCATCGATGAGTTCATTGTTGTCGGTGAGCCGTTTAAGCATCATTCTGTCCGCAATACTTTCCTCAATGTAGATGCGGATGTCAGGCATCACATTACGGGCGGTTGAGATCTGGGGAATGCTTGGAAAATAGGTCGCAATGTTGGGACCACCAACAAGGTACTCTCTGCTGAAAATAAGCAACTGCGAGCCTGTGGCTTTGAATCTGGGATTTCCGAATGATAATCGAAAATAAGTTAGCAGGCGCCTTGCATCCTTCTCCTCTAGCGCATCAAGCCCATCCACCACGTAGATGGCATCTGGCGCACTGGAGTAGAGACTGGAAAGGATATCCTCCAAATCCCCCATATCCGGAACTTCCCTCTCGCTTCCAAAGTATCTTTGAAGCAACTTCTGGCTGTCATAGGGGACCTTTTGGGGCCTATTGATAAGGAGCTCGGTGATCTGCCGGATAAAGCTTGAAAGCAAAAGAGCCGGGTCCGAAGCATACTGTTCGTCGCAGTAGAAGAAAACAGTCGGGCGATCATGCGGGGACAGTTTAATGCGCGCCTCCTCGATGACAGTGGCACTAATTGCTCATCATTTCAGCGGCTGCCAATAAGGAATGCGGGTCACGTACGCAATGATAGATTTCCCTGAACCAACTGTCGAATGTTAGCCAACCATGCCACGGGCAGGTTTTGTGAGGGCATTTACTTTTACCAGAGCACCATAGACAGGGGTATTCCCTGTCCAAGAACCAGGCCCGGAAATCCGGATGGTCCAAGAACCACTGCGTGGTGCCAACCAGCCTCTTGCGCGAGATTCGTTGATGGGTTCTCTCATGATCGTAGGATGTGATGCGCGATAAGAAAGCCTCGTCGAAGGAAGGCTCTGCACGACATGTATCAGTTCCATCTTAGATTATTGTATGCCAAGACCTTCTCACTAGTAGTGCTGACCCACCCCATAGAGTGCGGGTCTTGGGGGGAGGAGTAATAGTCGACATGCCCTGACACAGTCAGTTCTTGACATTCATGACGTGCGATGTGCTGTCAACACTTACACTCCGCATATGAGATGGCCGCTGGTGTCTCCATGACCGAATGGCTCGGAATAACTGTCAGAAGTTCTTTTGTGTAGGCAGCTGCCGTCAAGGAGGCATAGCCTTGCCAGTTTTTATTCTTCTGCGAATCAGCATAGTCGCAAATCCCCCGGACGACAAGGCAAGGGAAATTATCCATCAACCCAGCAGCCTCCATCTCAAAGCACAGAATACCAAATCTGTGGGCGATTTCATCTCGGAGCTTCTCATCCTTGACGACCCTGTTGCCCGATGCAATTAAGCCATAATGAAGTTGGCAGCTCTTGGAATTGTCCGTGAGGGTACCATCCGATATTGTCGGACGTCCGAACGTAGGCCCCATGTCGGGCTTTGCCGCCAAAACCTCGGCGGCTATGTCGGACACCCGATTGGGCTTCTGCAGATGTGCTGCCTGAAGTCGAGAAATCGCGGTCAGTAGGACCGTGGGCGGCTTGTTGAGCATTCCGGTGTGCTCCCATTCACCACCAGCAACTGCCTTTCCATAGTCGTACTGAATCCCCCCGCCATACTCGCGAGATGGTCTGCTCACCACGACATCGCCGAGCTGGACCCCGGCGTGACGCACTCCCCCGCCCACACCGACCATCAATCCGAATCGGAGGGATGGAAAACTGGTGCGCACTTCGGTCGCCAAATTGGCTGCCGAGGTGGTCCCATACACACCAGCTGGTAGACAGGCAATCACGATGCGATGGTGGTGGATGGTGCCGAAGACGTAGGTGTTGCTGTCGTGAGGCTTGGCGGGAAGATCGGGCAGGCGCTCGTCCAGCAGCGCCTCGGCAGCGGCCATCTCGACGGGCAGAGCACAGATCCATGCGACGGGGAAATCCTCATGGCGGAGGGAGGGGGCTGGGGGACTCATTGGTGGTATTCCAACTCGGGCCGTCCGGAATCGAGGACTCGTTTCACCCCGAGTGCGTGTTGGGTGGTCGGCGCAAGGCTGAATTGGCCGGGATCAACCGACCAGGCGGCTATTTTCGGGAGATCGACATGAACCAGACTCTTTACTGGACAGAAGTGGTAGCCCGTTTGATATTGCGGCCAGTGGAATCCACGTGGCTGACACTCAAAATAGGTGTTCTGTGAGATGTGACGTGGAAAGGATAAGGCTGCTATAGATTTCCATTCACCATCTGAATAGCAGAGACCATCTTCCAATGAATCCAGAGCACCTAACACGACCCCCACCTGGAAACCTCAAAAATCCTCCATCCGAAACACACTATACGACGGCTGTTCATACGGATGCGCCCTGCCCACCCTTCGCATCAGCTTCACCCACCCCGCAGCACATCATAGTACAAACTACACCAAGAACATACCTCTTCAACGCCTCCACCGCCTGCCTTGCAACATCCTCCCCCACACAGATCGTCTCAACTCGGATCTCCGGAGTCTCTTCGAGGGTCCCCACCGTCCCAATGTGGGGATTAGCGGCATCTCCCGGCCGGAACTGGCCCGTGCCCGCGGTGGTCCAGCAGCACTCGGTGTATTTGCCGCCCGGGTAGCAGCCGGCTCCCGCGGCGAAGATGGCGGCTTTGCAGGCAGCGAGGCCGGAGGGGGGGACGGTGAAGATGAGGCGGAATTGAGATGGGGCCATGGTTGTTTTGATGGAGGTTCAAAGGTGAGGTGGATTGTGGATGGATGGAGGGTTGGGGAAGATGGGGTTGGGGTAATCGGATTGGAACCCCTCACGCTTGCCGGATGCGGTATGGTGTGGGAATGGGCCTTGGTGAATATGCTACAATTGTTTATGGCTCAAAAAATGCATGGTTTTAGAACGGATGTAAGTAAATTGTAGCATTTATTGACACCAGACCTGCTTTTCTTCCTTGTTAGGGCTTTCCCTACACTCTTCTCGATACAGGGGGAACAGAAATGACAGACATGCTTTTCTATTATGCCCTAACGGCAACAGGCAGTGCAGCCGGACAGGTCAAGGTAACGTTGGCAGAAGCCTGCTACACATGAATTTCGATAATACTAAATACTTAGTAGGACAAAATACAGTAGTGGTATTCAACATGTTCTCATCATAGGGTTACCGACCCCTCCGAAGCCTATGCAGTCACACTGTGCGTAATTAAACACAACAAATTCTTTGATTGGTTTCACATATAACATCCAAATTTGTATCAATCTTCGGAGATCCTATCAAATTGAAGGCAATATGCTCCGGTCTGTTTTGTTCATCAAGGCCGCACCTTATCCCCCGTCGCAGTCCTTGGAAATGTACACTGGCAAATAAAATCCACCATGGTCTTTCTGCCATCCGCCTTAACTGGTGCCTCCGTATGAAGAGCCCCAGCGACATGCTTCCGTGTGATAACCAACCCAAGGCGTTTACCCACCCGTTCCAGCTCATCCGCTGCATGCGGCGGAACCACCTCGTCCTGCCCTGCAGATAGGATGAGAATCGGGGGAAGAGATGAGGCCCGACCGGAACACATCACAGCTTCATCATTGTGACCAGGAGCACCCTCAGCCCCTGTCTCATCCCCATCCCTCCAGCGCGCCATCCGCTCCATAGCCAGGGTACTATCCCAGTGACTCCGCAGGAAGGGCCACAGATATCGATACGGGAGCCACTTCTGCGGATACAGACTGATTAACATATCCTTGACACTCGACGAGGGTGCCTCAAGGATAACCCCGGCAATAGATGCCACAGGCCCATTGCCATGGGGACGAGCCAGATATGTAGCCAGACCAGTGGTCGCAATTGCCGAACCAAGACTATGACCCCAAAGAATAACCTGGAGATCGGTGTCGGGAGCCCTATAAGTCTCCGCAACCCAATCAAGAAAGGCTTGCATGTCGAGCTCGATGCCACGCTGTGTGGGGCGCCCGGATGAAGTCCAGAAGCCGCGGTAGGATAAAGCCACCATAACGTAGGCCGTCTCTTCAGAAGATGCTTGTGGTGATGCGTGGATGGCCCGGAGGATTTGGGTTAAAAGAGGCAAACGCATGGGAGTTGAGCCACCGTTGCCTTGGAAGTAACAAATCACCACCAGCTTTCTTCGACTCTGGTTTGCCGGCTGTTCATTGCCTCTACTGACGGGTAGGTTATGGTTCTTAGCGGGAATGCGACCTTCGCATACCGACAGTTTAGTACCATCGCGACTCCAGATCTGATGTGCCTCCCAGCGCGCCGGCTTACATTCCGCCTCATAATCCGCGATCTTTTCGGACCGGGCAAAGGGCGGCAGCCAGGTGAGGTAGAGGAGCTTTTCTTGCATGATCACGATCCAGAAGCACTTCCAGGCCCACAAGGAGAGCAACAGTCCCGTGAAGATGAGGGGAGGCATTAAGAAAGGAGGAATGGCCTCGGTAAAGAGACTGCATGATTGCCGGCGGATGTTCCGACGCAGCTGTCTCAGGTGAGCGTAGGGAGCTGGACGTTTTCTCCACGCTGGATAGCTGGTGTGGATGCTATGGGATGGAGAGTGTGGTAGTAAGGATGTTCTGATGTAGATCCCTGCAGTGAAGTTGAGTGGCGCGCGTTGGGCACACTGAATCCATCTTGGTGGCATCAAGGTTGAGTTGGGGTTGGAACAACATTGATGGAAGAAGTCGGTGGTGGCGGGAGGCCGACAAAGTCTAATTCATAACGAATGCCGGCATTGATGACTCAGCAGATGCATTGAGATCATTACGTGATTAACTACGAGTTATCTATCAAACATAGCAAGTCACAAAGCCTCGATTCGATCACATGGCACGAGTTATATTAATAAATATAGAGACCCGGATTTTGATAAAAGTCATGAATCCGCTTGTGGCCTCCAGAGCACCTTAAACATCCACCGACCGGGGTTGAGGGTCTTGACCGGATGCAGTGTCTCCAAGTATCGACCCCCTTCGTAGATTGGGTAAGGGTCCGAGCACTTACAGTCATATTTGAGAGTAGTTTGCCCGTCCATGCACTCTTGGAGATGGCGGATGCGTATGTCCGGAAACCGACGATCATGGGCAAGTCGGAAGTTCAGGTCCTCGTCCCGGGGCCGCCTGGTGTCGAGGCTAGACAGTGTTGGCATACATTTGGTTCTCCGATACAGACAGAGATGCCGGTGGGTCGGGGATACAGTGTCTCCAATGGCACCGGCTATGGGCACGTGGAACAAAGCATCAGGGCCATGTTGCGGAGGACAATACCCAGGGGTACATTTCTCCGGTGACATGGCAGTTTGGGGAAATCCTGCCGTTTCTAGGATGTAAATGGCACTATACAGGAAGATATCTTCAATGACAAACTCGAAATTTTGAATTTCGTCGATTTCTTTGGCCCTTTCTGGACCCGTCACCCCGGTGATTTTTAGACCCGCCTCTCCGACGAGAGCATAGGGAATTCTCAGAAGATCGAATAGGAGAGCCACGCCGGAGACAAAGTCAGGATCTTTTCCCACCTGGAACATCAAGAGGTTATGTATCGGTGCGTCAGGGACAGCTGGCCCAGTGAGAGAAGAACTAGGACTTTGGCTTGACATTGCGATAGGGTAGATGTTTGGATAGGATAATGATGTTATGATGATCTGGAAGACGTGGCAACAGATGGATGGGGTTATATATGTTCAGCCAAAGACAAACCGGGAAGGCTGTGGTGGCAAGACGGCAATTGTCAGTCAAACAGCAGCACAGGAGATGAAGATCTCCATACCTGGCTGCACAGGCTACACTCCTAGTCGTTACGAGCCGAAAAGGGTTAATTGCGAACTACATGAGTTATTATCCTGATAGCGTAACTTAAAGGGGGCATAAGCTACATTCCTTCCTGTATATCAGTCAAGTGTGCCAACGAACCCACCGAAGTGGGAACACAGAAGCAATATCCTGGGTCAGGTGGTGAGGTGCCATTTACCTCCTTTTATCCCTACCCTTCTAACTTGAATATTCTAGATCTAGATCTAACTATTAAAACAGATGTAAGTCGAAATGATGTATAAGATTTTTAATAGGGTTGAAGCACCTTCCAGCGAGAATATAAAAAGTAGGCATCTTCCGTGTCACCTGCTCTAGTCATAGCCCTAAGAAAGATACATCATAATCATACAAAAAAGTCCAACAAACTTCCAACCACCCCCAAACCAACCAACAATTTACACTGCCCGCAAATCGCAACCCAACCACCCGCTTTCCCCCCTCACTCTGTAATACTCACACTTCCCCCCCTCCCCTTCCTCCTCCCCAAACCCCCCATCAACCAACAAACTCGGCCTCACAAACAAAAACCCACTAATCCCCCTCTCCCCCTCCCTCTCCATCTCCCCAACCACCAGATCCTCCATCACGCGTTTATCCGCATGCGGAACCCCCAACAACCAATGATACAGCGGCAACATAAGAACCGGAACATCCCGCTTCGTGTAATTTATCCCCGTACCACTAACAACCACAATCCTGGGCTTAGAAGGTAGGGTTCGTGCCGCGGCGAGGATGGTCCGGGTTGCGTCTGCGCAGACGGTGGGATTGTCGAGGGTGGGGATGGGGTTGGGGAAGTTGAAGACGAGGGAGCCGCCGATGCCGGTGATTATCAGGTCCACGGGTACGGGGGGGAAGTGTTGGAGAGGAGGAGGGTTTGGTGGACGGCGGGGAGGGAGGTGGCGGAGCCGGGGATTATGGTTAGGTTGGTGGTGGGGGTGTTGTGGGATTGCAGGAGGGTGAGGAGTTTGGTGGGGGTGCGGGCTACTATTTGTTTTCATATTGTTAGGGGGCATGCGGTGGGATGGGAGGGGAGATGTACGGGCGTTGCATTTGTAGCCTGCTTTGAGGGCGGGGATGAGGCAGGCTAGGGTTGAGCCGCCGGTGGCGCCGAAGAAGGCGAGAGTGGGTTTTTGGGGCATTGGTGTAGGTTGTTGTGGGGGTTGGTTGGGATTGCGGTTGGGAATGTTGGTGGAAGGGTATCTTTTATAATCTTATTGTTCTGTTGTTAGGGTAGTGGAAAGTCTCCGTGTTGAGACGGAGACTTTGGTGGATGTGGATAAAGGTATGTCCCCGTCTGCCATAATCCTGGGAGACCACGAGATGCCTCGTGTGTGATTGGGTCGTGGTTGGACTGTTGTGAGGGAGATGCTTACGCTGACCAAATTGCTGTAGCCTAGTCCCACGATCGATGTCGCTTCCGTGGGCTGCCGGGGAGGCTGATGGATGGATGTAAGAACATTACCTATTAATAAACATTTATTGGAATATCGACATAGGAAAGAAATGAAAGACAGGGATAGAACAGGCTCATCAGGCATCGCTCTGGACAAGAGTTCCCGAAGACTGATTCCGATGCTGCATCTCCACCACCTCACTTGTCACCTCGATCTGCACCGCTTTCATGATCATTCGATCTGGATCATACAGAATCGGCTCCTCCATATTATCCCACGGACGAACGCTCGCTGATCGGGAAAATGTAAGTGTCTTCCGTGATCGGGATCGCGGCTGGCTTCTCCCCCGCGATGCATCGCTCGTGTACGCCAGCCCGTCGTCGTCTTCGTAGGTAGCGAGGAAGAGCTTGACCGAGGAGAGGGTCAGTAAGAGGATGCTGATGGAGAGATGCAGCTCTTCGATGACGGTGGCGTAGGCCCCGGTTAGAGTGGGGTCGGCGGAGGAGATCTGTTTGTGGATGGAGATGTAGTGAAGTATGGCAAGGGGAATGAGGGTATAGGAAGATAGTGATTAGCTGTGCACATTTATGAATAGAAATGAACTTACATTCCACGGCATCCTAGGATGGACAGGACCGCCAGTTTGCGGGAGCGTTTGAGGCGAACGCGGTAGATGAGTTTCACGGGGTATACCAGCAACAGTACTTCAAGGATGATATCAAGGATGGTGATTGCTGCCCAGTGAGATAGCTTGGGGAATCAGTTGGGACCAAAGAATCGGATGGGTGGACATACCAGCGACTCACAGGCGTGGTTGATGTCTTGCCATGGATCGTGGCTACACCGGATGGCGACCAGGAGAATCGAGATCAAGGTCCAGACGACTGAGAGAACAAGCAGGCCCCGTGTGATCCAGCGTGCTGTGAGGGTGGAGAGGTGCTCATAGAAGACACTGGTGCAACATTTTGACAAGCCAAGGATGGTGATGTAGAGCAGATCCGACGCATAGGCGCTCTTATCAGAGGTCAGAACAAGAACCGACCGGAATCCAAGAGAACCGAGGGATCACCTTTTCCATGGTCGCTGTCTTGGAGGGATCGAGAAGATCATGACTCTTACCCCAGCCCAGATGGGCCTGGTACAGCACGACACTGGTCTGTGCTACAGCGACTGCCTAATATGCATCAGAGAATGTGTCCAGTTGACAAGAACAGAAATGACGGATGAACCGTACAACCGCGACAGTCAGCAGGTAATCGTCGCTCAAAATGACGGGCCGTTTGGAGGTTGCGTAGATGCGCATGCCCAGCGAGGAGAGGATCAGGAACAGGCAGACACTGGCAAAGATAATTACAAGCCCGGCATGATTGTGCTCATTGTCCTCGGCCAGCGGGGGTGAGACACCCGATGGCAAGCTGGTGTATGTCATGAACGCAGTCCAGCAGGGAAATCCGGAAAATTCGCCATCTGAACCGATTTTTCGACACCGAGGGCCCCGGAGAGATATAACACGCGTGACCGGTTGGAAACATATAGCGGCTGGACCTCTGGCTGTCGCTTGTGTTGGGCTTGCGGGGAGGCTTTTCCATAGCGGTTGAGATTTCTTTGTCTTGACGGGACTCCGAGCCCACACCGGGGAGGAATAATATCGAAGATAAGCTTTAGATTGAAACGGATCCACCCGCCTGGTGCTAAGGACACTAGGCGCGGTTCGTCTCGAAACGGTTCTCTCAGCCATGGTTCCATTGCATGTTTAGTTTCAGCTCCAGCCAGCCCCTGACTCACTGGAGGTGGATCCAGCCGGTTCGCCCGGAGGAGAATGGAGCAAGGGGATCAGACAACCACCCGGCTCAGGCGAGCTGGAGACTGGGATTGGGGCTGGGGAAGAGGGGCACAGACCACCGGTCAGCGGATGTCAGGCTGGGTTGCTAAGAACTCTAATTCCAAGGGGAGTGAATTCACCCCCATGAAGAGACTCTCAAGAGGTGAACCCGTTTGGAGGGCACGCTGAGGAGAGGGGCGGCATCGGAACCTTGGTCGGTGCGACCGTGGCAGTGGAAACGTCACCCTGACAGGGATCAGAAATTGCAGCGTACTTTTGTGCTGCCATGGCCCATCTAGACGCGGGCCCGCCGCTGGTTAGGGCTTCGCCAAGAAGGAGCTAAGAACGCGACGGCCGCGATTGCGATAAGCCCGCGGGGTTTAGTTGGCAACCTCTTTTTTTTTTGCGTCGGCCCCCCTGTTCATTTCTTTTCTCACTCTCTGCTGCTGTCCTCCGTGTCCCTGATCTTTGCTTTTCCCTGTCACCGCTTAGGCCTAGAGGCACAGAAATGGCTTTCACACAAAACACGCAGCAGGATGCTGCAAAAGATCAGGTGGTGACCGGCTTGCAGGCCATGGAGATCGATGGATCCAGCCAAGGGGGTGACGATGGCACCCGGTACGATGTCACGGAAATGGACCGCATGGGCAAGGCCCAGCAGTTCAAGGTGAGCACATCCATGAATGTAATATTCTCGGCTCAACCGTGATTGCAGCGAAATATCCGGCCCTTGGCCGCCCTCAGTTTCTCGGCCGTCTTGCAGGCCACCTGGGAATACATCATGCTGTAAGCCACCCATCCGATGTGTCCGCTTGTTGCTCACTCTGACAGGTCGGACTATGAAGGTCTGCAAGACGGTGGACTGGCGGGCATGCTGTGGACCTACGTCTGGAGCTCGATTGGATTCGGGTTTATCATCGTGTCCTTGGCTGAGATGGCCTCCATGTAAGTACTTCCTCCCCACGCTCATACGCTGCTAACAGGCTAGGGCGCCTACATCCGGAGGTCAATACCACTGGGTCTCGGAATTCGCATCGCCACGGTACCAGAAATTCCTGAGCTACGTGACCGGCTGGATGTCTGTTCTGGCATGGCAGGCAGGCACCGCGTCTGGCTCCTTTTTGACAGGAACCATCATTCAGGGCCTGATCAGCGTCCGGGACCCCAACTATGACCCCACGGGCTGGCAAGGAACCCTGTTTGTCTTTGCCATGATTCTCATTGCACTTTACTTCAACATCTACGGCTCCGGGCTCATGGCCCGCATGCAGAACCTGCTGCTCGCCACGCACGTGTTCTGCTGGGTGGTCGTGGTGGTCACCCTCTGGGTGCTGGCTCCGCTGCAGTCGGCTGAAGCGGTGTTTACCAAATTTGAAAACTTTGGTGGATGGTCATCCATGGGTCTGACCGTGATGGTGGGCCAGCTGGCGGCCATCTACGGCTGTCTCAGTACGTACCCTTGAAACGACAGGAAGAAGGAAGCTGATCCTCTAGGCTCGGATGCGACCGCCCACATGTCGGAGGAAATCAAGGACGCCGGCCGGTATGTGCCGATTGCCATCACCTGGTCCTATTTCGCCAACGCCATTCTGGGATTGGTCGTGCTGATCACGATGCTCTTCGCCACGCCATCTGTGGAAGACTCATTGAACGACGACACCGGCTTCCCGTTCATCTACGTCTTCAAGCAGGCCACCAACACGGCCGGCGTCAATGGCCTCACAGCCATCATTCTGATCCCCGTCATCCTCAGTAACATCCTTTTCAACGCCTCCACGGCGCGACAGACCTTCTCCTTTGCCCGAGACCGCGGACTGCCGTTTTCGAGCTGGATCGCCAAGGTCGACGAGAAGCGCAAGCTCCCGGTCAACTCCATCCTCCTCAGCTGCCTGATCAGTGCACTGCTGGCGCTGATTAACATCGGCTCCGAGACGGCCTTCAATGCCATTGTGTCGCTCAACGTGGCGGCCCTGATGTTCTCGTACTCGATTTCAATGAGCTGTCTGATCTGGCGCAAGATTTGGCACCCACACACCCTGCCGCCGGCTCGCTGGGGATTGGGAAAATATGGTCTGGCGGTCAATATCATCGGGTGGCTGTACGTTCTGTTTGCTTTGTTTTGGTCGTTTTGGCCCGAGTCCACCCCGGTCACGGCGGATACGTTCAATTGGAGTGTGGTGATTTTTGTGGCGGTGTTTTTGGTCAGTTTGGTCATGTATGTGGTCCAGGGGAGACATCAGTATGATGGACCGGTGACGGAGGTGAAGAGGTGTGGCGATTTGTAGGGTGGGTTTTGTCTGGCCGTGGATGGAGTGTCAGTTCGTATTAATATATGTAACCAGACCTGAGGATGTATATTTTTAATTGAAAGCTATTTTCCTGCTCATTGATCCCAGTCTACGACGGCACCATCCTGCAGCATATATATATCCATGATGAGGTCAAAAATAGACACCATCCTCCAAGTCTCATTCGATTGATTAAATGATCTCTGCATTTGCAACCAGAGGTGTCATCAGCAGCATGCCGGGAGAGGAATGGACCCGACAACGATATGCCCGTGGGTCCTGGTTCAGCGTTTGTAGTAAAGGAATCGACGCTCTCGCCCACGATTTATCTATTTATTATTTACGAGGGGGCCGTGGGGGATGCATGCTACCTGCTCCCCTCTCTTTCTCACACGAAATGCTCAAGCCCAATCCCAGTCCTCACCATCCACCACTCGTATACCAGTCCTCAACCCGCATCAAGCCTTCGCCCCCCCTACCGCCCCCTCAACCACCCAGCCCGCCAACGCCCGCAAACTCATCCTGGCATCCATCAACTCCAACATACCCACGCCGCGCCCAAACGCCCCCTGGAACCAATTACGGAACTCGGCCGCCAATAAACTATCAATGCCGTGGTCGGCGACCGTCTTGGCGGGATTCACACTGCCCACGTCTACGAACAACATGCTCGCCACGGTGGTTCGGATGGCCTCGGTCACGAAGGTGATTGTTTCGGTTCGTGCGGCTTCGGAGTCTGTGCCTCGCGTTTCTCTGAGAGATGTGATCGAGCGGTCGAAGCGTCGTCGGAGCTGGGCGGTGGGGGATGCGTCGGGGGTGTGGGTGTCGGAGGGGGATCGAGGAGGATTGGGAGGAGGAAGGAGAGGAGGAGGAACGGGCCATCTTGGCGAGGATGGCTGGGTCGATGCCGGTGACGATGTGGGAGGCGGAAAGGGGGTCATCGGTGTGGCCCGGCCAGAGGGCATGGGGATGATCAGGGACAAAGGCCGGCTCGAGCATGCGCACGACCTGAGCACCCGTCATGGTTTGACCTTTGGCGCGGACAAAGAGGTTGACGGTGACGGGGAGGCCCAGCCGGCGACGGTAGCGGGCGAAGTAGTCGAGGTAGTTGTTGGCGGCCAGGTAGGTGCTCTGGGTGGGAAAGGCGTAGACGGTGCCCAGCGAGGAGGTCATGACGAAGAAGTCCAGCGGGATGGAGGCCGTGGCGTCGTGGAGGTGCTGGGTGCCGAAGACCTTGGCGGCCATGCCCTGGTGGAATTGGGCCTCGGTGATCTTGTCGAAGGAGATGTCCTGGTAGGACACAGCGAAGTGGAAGATGCCGCGGACGGGGTGGTTGGGATCGGCATGCGCGGCTTGCATGGCGTGGAGGACGGCGTCGCGGTTGGTCACGTCGCAGGCCACCGGGTGGACCTGGACTCCTTGGGCTGCCAGTTCGGTGATCAGACACTGCGCTTCAGGGGCGAGGTTGGTGGCCCCGTGGCGGGACCAGATCTCCAGATCGCGAGCACCGCGGCTGCTCATCCACCGTACGATGGAGCGTCCCAGGCCGGTGAGCCCACCGACGAGGATGTAGCGGGCTGCCGGGTCGAAGTGGGCGGGGGGTGTGGATGGAGGCAGCGTGCGGAGCATGGTGGCAGGGTTTTGGTAGGTGATGACGCGCTTTCCGATATGCGTGCCCTGGGAGAATTGCAGGAGGGTTTGGTCGAGGAGGCCAATGTCGGCGACGGTATAGGGCTGGATGGGGCCGATGCGGCCAGCCCGGAAATGCGCGTCGACTGCCTGCATCAACTCGGCCCCCAGCGCAGGGTCTCGCTCCACCACCAGGCCAAGGTCAAAGGAGGTGAAGCTGGCACTTTTCTGGAACAGTTCCAGCCCCATGGTTTGGGACGTGGTCACATCCAGGCGGCCGATATCGATCAGATGCCCCAGGGGGGCGAGGGCGTTGATGGACTCGTACAGCATGTCGCCCTGGGCGCTGCTGAGGATGACGTCGAAGCCGCCATGTTGGGGGCCACGATGCAGACTGCCCAGGTCGCGGGAGGAAAAGATCCGGGAGGCCGCGATGCCCATGTGGTCCGTCAGGAACTGGACCTTGTCGGCGGTGCCGGCGGTGGCAAAGACGTCGGCACCCTTGGACCGCGCCAGCTGGATGGCAGCCAGCCCGAGCCCACCCGAGGCCGATTGGATGAGCACTTTCTGACCCGGCTTCAGGCGGACGACATGCTCGAATGCATAGACGGCGGTCATGTAGACCAGCGGCATGGTGGCCGCCTCGATGGGATCGACGCCGGGGGGCAGTTGGTGCGCCAGGGCTGCGGGCACGCGCGTGTGAGTGCCAAAGTGCCCCTTGCCCATGCCGTAGACCCGGTCCCCCGGGGAGAGGCCAGTGACGTCGGCCCCAGTCTGGGTGACAACGCCGCAGTACTCGTTGGACAGGTTGTCCTGATCGAACCGGCCGGAGCACAGCCCCAGGTCTTTCCAATTGAGCCCGACCGCTTCCACCTGGACCTCGATGTAGTCCCGCGGCAGCGGCTGCCACAGCTCGGTATAGGGACGGAAATAGAGCGAGGTGAGAATGCCCGGCGTCGCAAAGGCTGCCCGCACGGGGCCCAGGCTATTCAACGGCCGCGCGGGCACGTCGAGCTCCTGCATGGCTGCAGCCGGTTTGGCGTAGTCCTGCAGCTGGGCATCGGGCACGATCCGGCTCGTCCACATGCAACCGTCCTGCCACACCAGGTCGCGATTCACCTCCAGAGGGCCGCTTTCGTCGAGGGTGGGTTGCAGGAGGAGCTCCTGCTCGACCAGGCGGCGGACCAGCTCGTCCATCTCCAGGCCCGGGACCTGGAAGTCGTCGGCATCGATGTCCACGGACAGAAATTGCCCGGCCGGGTTTTCGGTCCCCAGTGTCCTCAGGAGCCCACTGACGAAGGCGCCGTCGGGGTTGCGGCCCTTGACGAGACCACACGAGGTGATCCACACCATGCTGGCCGTGTGTCCAGCCAGATGTTGGAACAGCCCCAATCGACGCTGGTCGGCGGCGAACAGGAGGTTCTCTCCGTCTAGAAAGGCCACCACGCGGGAATTGGGAGACACCACATCCGGGGCTTGATCCAAGGGGCCGATCCGCGTGGAGAGCCCGCGTTGTTCCATGGCGCGGGCCAGATGGTGGAGGAGCGCCGAAGCGCCATGAGATCCGTGCAGGAGGTGCACCACAGGATTTGCGCCCACGGTCTGTCGCAGCGCGGCCGGCAGGGTGGACACCGTGATGGTGGAGCACGGATCCAGCTCATGGCACTCCAGGTCAGCCCCAAACTCGAATCCGACTCGCCGTAAGCATGGGTCGCACGTGTGGGCCTTGTTCTCCGTGGGCTCCACTAGCACGAGGTGCCCCCCGGGGCGGAGAAGCTTCCTGCAGTTTGCTAGGGCTTGATCCATGACAGGGGTATGGAGTACGTCGGCCCACAGAATCATGTCGTAGGTCCCCAATTGGAACCCTTGCTGCGACGGATCCTGGTTGATGTCCAGCGTGAAGTAAGTGACGTTGCGGAACCCAGATGTAGACTCGCGGACCGAGCCAAGTCGCTCCGGGGACGGGTCTGTTGCGGTATATTCACGGAAACGCTTGATGCCATTGGCACCGACCAGGGTCTTTAGTAGGGCCTGGCCTGCGTCGAGGCCGCTGCTCGCATTGACCTGCAGGATTCGGAGGTCCGGCTCAGAGTGCGACTGTCGGGCCTCCAGACGAGGCGCGCGAAGGGGCTGGAATACGCTTGACCGGATAGATCCGGCCCAGACGACCGCTGCTCAGTGTTGAGGCTGGTGAAGCGCATGTTGTCTACGTCCAGGATAGCCTCGCCGGATTCATCCAAGAGCTGCAGTTGGGCGTACGCACCACGCAGTCCACGCAGCTCGCCGCGCGGCACTCCCGTGGCCCAGTCACGACCTTGGAGGCGGCCGAATTGGAACCGCATCTGGTCCAGATGGATGGGAAGCTGGACGCTGGCCGTTTCCGCCTGGCCGCCATTGCAGGCCATGAGTCCCAGGCGGATCACCAGATCTAGGGAGGCGGGTTGGATAGGGTAGCTCGACTCGCCTCCCGGGAACAGGCCTGCGGTGGTGGTCAGGGATAGCTTGGCCGATGCCACGTTATGGAATGGATCGGCCCTGATGTCGGAATACCCTTGGAACGAGGGGCCAAAGTGCAGGCCCATCTCGGCGAAGTGTGTATACCAAGTTTGCGCATCCACGGCTCGTCCGTCCATGGTAGTCATATCAATGGGCGCAGGCGCGTCGAAGGCAGAGACCTCAATCCTAACGAGGCCTGAGCAGTGCTCCGTCCACTGCTCGGAGTCGTGGACGACCGATGCAATGGAAAAGCTCGCCCACCCGGGAGACGTGGCGGTGGCACCGTCATCCAGTTCCATGCTAAGCACGATTTCCACCCCCGTATCGTCTTCCGGGACCACCAGGGTCTTCTTGATTGATACGTTCCGGAGGGTCAGGCCAGTGATGGGCAGCGCATCAGGAAATTCCGTATAGGCTTGTTCTGCGGCGAGCATGGCCATTACAATATGTGCCGCCCCGGGATGCAGGACGTGAGGAGGCACGCGGTGGTCATTCAGCCAGGGCAGATCCTTCACGCGGAGCATGTTGCGCCATTGCGGACGAAGCCGCGTCGTCCCGGCCACCCGAGATCCAAGCAGATCGTGCCGGGGCGACTGGCGGAGACGGTATTCCTTGCTCAACCGGCTCTCATGGTACTTGATCGGCCCATAGGTGTACTGATAGGGCGGCAGGTCGATGGCCATGCAGCCATGCGCGAGCGCCCCCCTTCCCCCGCTCCGAGGTTCATCGACGGCGTTGACTGCCACCAAATCAACCTCGGCGTTGAGGGCGAACAGCGTCCCGGCGAGTCCAAGGAGCGAGCGGCGAGCGTCTTGGCCTCTCTCCAACGAACCGACGTGAGGCAGCGTTCTCCCAAGACCCTTAGCAATCTGTCCCAAGGGGCCTCGGAGCGCCGGGTGTGGGCCGATCTCAACCACGGCGCCGGTAAACTGTACGGGCGACTCCAGATTGGCTTGCCAGTAAGAAGCCGTCACTTGCTCCCGGGATAAGGTGGTACTTTTGTCGGGCACCACCGAAGAAACCCAGGGGATGTCGGGGTACCTCTGAGAGGCGACATTGACTCCCAGGCTGGCCAGACGCTGTAACCCATCATCAATCGCCTGGGCGTAATCATGGCCAAATGGCAGCATGTGGTGTGAGTGATAGGCAAGCCCCCCGGTCCGAAGCTGCCGGTTAAAGATGGCTTTCTGGGTGAGCTGGGCACTTAGCTGCTCCACGGCATCAGCGTCGCCCGACAACGTGATGCTCTCCGGAGAGTTGATGGCTGCCACCTTGACCCTTTCCTCCATGCCGACCTGCCTGATATAGTCGGCTCCCTGGTCTGCCCCAAGCCCCACGGCCAACATCGCCCCCTTTTGCTGGTTGAACGACACCATATAGCCACGGTAGTAGGCGATGGTGATGGCCTCGGCGGCCGTGATGCGGCCGGCCCCATATGCCGCCGCCATTTCTCCCGACGAGTGACCCACGACACCGACTGGGCGGATAGACCATGATGCGAGTAGGTCGACAAGACCAATCTGGAGCGCGGTGCACACGGTCTGGGGCACCGCAGGCTTCTGGATGAGATCCTGATCGCAGTTGCCGCAAAGGATGTCCGCGACCTTCCATGGCGCGGGATGGGGCAACATCGCTAGGACGCGGTCGAGGTGTGCGATGGTAGCTCGGAACACAGCGTACTCGGAGAGTTCAGCCCCCATGGCGGCCCACTGGGCGCCTTGACCGGTGAATACAAAGCCGATGTTGACGCGTTGGGGGGACACGAAGACTTTCGGTTCGGGGTGGTGGACCGCACCCTCTGCAGCCTGGTCCTTATCAACGATCGAAAAGGCTCGCTGGGTGAAGCGGGACCGTCGGGCCGCGAGGGTGTAGGCCACATCGGCCAGCGAATGACGGGGAAGGGCCTGGGACAAGGCCTTCAGGTTGGCCACGAGAGAAGTCTGGTTGTGGGCGGAGAAGGGAAGAACCACCAGCTGCCGAGTAGCGGCATCAGCCTGTCTGATCATGGTGGGAGAATTGACTATTGGACGGTGCACCAAGAAGGACCCTTCTGACTCGATTGTCTTGACTGCAGAGTATCCATCGGTGTCGTTGGCTTCCTCCACACGCCGCTGAATGAGGCCGGGCTTGACATAAAATGGGATGACATTATGGACATGGTCGATGATGCAGTGCCCGTTGGTGCCACCAAAGCCGGCCGACGTCACGCTGGCCCGCTTCAATCGATCTTTCGGCCAGGGCTCAACCGTGCTGACGACACGGGCCTTGGCCTGATCAAAGTCGATGCGCGGGTTCGGGGTCTGAAAGCCAAGTGTGGCGGGGATCTCGCCAGCCTCGAGAGAAGCAACCACCTTCAGAATCCCCGGGAGCGCACACGCACCTCCCAGGTGGCCCACGTTGGTCTTGACGGATCCGACAATGAGACAGTCTTCATGGGCAGCAGGTCGTCCGGGCCCAAAGACATTCCCCGCCGCCGTCACCTCGATTGGGTCCCCGACCCGGGTGCCTGTTCCATGGCACTCGAGGAGGGTCGTCTCGGCGGGATCCAGGTCCCCTGCGTTCCTATAGCTGCGGATTTTGGTGGCGTTAGCACGGCAGTCCTGTTGCATGGAACGTATGGCCACCGCTTACGCTTCTCGGATGACAATCTCCTGTGCCGGGGCGCCGGGGTTCGTAATCCCACTGGTACGCCCGTTGGCGTTGACTGCACTGCTCCGGATTAGGGCGCGGATCGGAGACGCATCTTGAGTGGCCAAGGAGGCCGTCTTCAAGTAAAGCGCCGCAAATCCTTCGCCACGCGCGTACCCGTCCGCGGATGCATCAAAGGTATGGCTTCTTGAGGTAGGCGACAGGGCGCCCGCCACAATGGCCGAATCGCAATCTCCATTGCGCATGGAGGCGATGGCCAGGTGCAGCGCGTACATGGTGGATGTGCATGCACTATTGATCAGCAGACTCGGGCCCTTGAGGTTGAAAACGTAGTGGATGCGGTTGGCCAGCATATTGGGAAATGCCCCGGTGGCCGAGTACTTGCCGCTATAATCCCAGTCGCGCGTCTGGGAAACATAGTTATCGAACGAAATATCTCCGACGAAGACCCCGACCCGGGATCCGGACATACTGTCCCATGTTTCCCCAGCGTTTTCGAATGCTTCATAGGTCACTTCCAGGAGCTTGCGTTGGGAGGCGTCCATGGTTTCCGCTTCAACATCGGTGATACCGAAGAAGGATGGGTCGAACAGCCGCGGATCCTCTTCCAGGAGGAAGCTACTGCTGGCCACGGCGGTTCCGGGACGGTCCGAGTTGGGATGATAGAAACCCTGGGCTGAGAAGCGTGGCGCGACAAACTCCCCGTGGGCATCCTTCTGGTCCCGGAGGAACTCCCACAGTGCAGGGATGTCTTTGACGCCACCCGGCAGGCGACAGCCTTCTGCAGTTAACAAGTTGCCCTATCAGAGAGCTGGAAACTACTCACCCATGCCGACGATGGCAATTGGCTCGCATTCAGTTGGCTTTGGGGTCGCCATGAGGGGCACACGCTGACAAGACGGGCAGGAGGATGGGGAGGCTGAGAGGCAGAAGAACTAGACAATAAGCTGGGTATAGAAGGCTAGACCGGTGACATTCCAAGGCTGCTGTGTTGCTGCAAGGTTGTGAGAAGGTCGCTTGGGTTGCCAAGTGAGCAGCTCGTCCACGGATGGAATGAGCCTATATAGGAATCTATGGGCCTTTGCAATCCGGGGCCATGTGTATTGTATGGAGACGCCAACGCGAGTCGTATCGGTCCCAGTACTGTGCCCGGACATCTTGCTCGTCATACAAACATCAACCCGACTGGGACAACCCGGGCTCACATCGGCCGCTGTCTGATATCCGCGCATTCCCGCAAGTCGGCTGCCGCGATCCATGAGCAGGCCGTGTCCCTCTCTCGCCCTCGGCCGAGCCCAATGACAGGAGTGAGAAAGGTAGCGTTGTGTCTTTTCCTTGGCGCCGATTCATGATGTTGTTAACATGCTGTAGATACGGGTGAAATCGACCCGACCCGAGCGCTGTCGGGGCTGTCTCACCGTCAGCACTGCTTCGAGCTAGGCAGCTGACCTCGCATGGATTCTGTTCCTTCGTTGTGTTGAGGCGTAGTTCGCCGGCTTGTTCATTGGCAAACAATGGTGGAATGCCTGACTCCAGCCCTCCGCTCTGGGGTCATAGCTGAGGGCAGTGCAGGATGATGGGAGTCTTTCGCTCGACCAGTCGAGTAAATCGGGGGTTACGGTTTGAAGTCATGAGAAGCCAGCGGCAAATTCGGTTTCCTTCACGATGGCAACGATGGTAAGAATATATATATCCCGAACCCCCAAACCTAGCAGGCTTCCATCACCGCGTGGAATGTCCACGATCCTCAGGACCGAGGAACCATCGCTGGACTACGTTCACGGTGGGGGCTACACCCATTGAGTTGTCACAAAAAGCAAAAAAAAAAAAAAAAAAAAAAAAAAAAAAAACTCTACTGAGTATGTAGAGTATGTGGTGGTGAGGTGGGTGACCTGCCCAGGAAGATCAACACCCCCGACCACGACCCACTTGGGCTACCCTTGTACGTATACATAGAAAATGTAAATGAAACACTCGAAGCGGGATCCGGGAGGGTTGGGGAAATGAAAGAGGAGAGAGGAGAGAGGAGAGATGGCCTCCTGCTGGGTGGGGTCACGTGATGTCGAACGGAGCATCTCCGATCTCGGCCCTACTTGAGGCTACGTACGCAGATCAAGCATTTCAAGTATGTCAAGCATGGCTTCAGGACATTTTCCGAACAAAACCAACAGGCCAACAGTGGCGCATTGTTGACGCACAGCACCAGCATCCGCCAGTCCGCCTGAGAGCCGCACATCGCGCACGTTCCTTGTCAGTCATCATTGGGCACAGTAAGCATGGATCCGACGGGTTGTTCCGTTCCGCATGCATGACACTGCCTGACACATTCCCCTCCACTGCCCTGGAGCAGACTCCAGGCGTGGGCCGCCTAATGAGCCATCGGTCCCACCCACCAAGGTAAAACTAGACTACAACTACATAACCAGGCCGCTCGATCCCCTGCTGTATTCGTGTCCGTAAGATGGGAAGGCCTGCAATGCATCCCACCGGCCGAAAGCGCCGGGTCACCAGCTGCGTGCCTTGCTACACGCGGAAACAGAGAGTGCGTAACGCCATCCACCTGGCTTCGAAACTGAGTCCTCACTCGAGAAATAGTGCAATCGCCAGTACCCGTGCAACCACTGCACCCGACGTCGACGGCCGGAGGAGTGTGTCTACCAGTCCACCTCGAGCAGTGTGCCCTTGGAGTCTACCAGGCACCCCGAGCGCCCTGAGCCCGCCGGAATCCAGCCGCCAGATGGGCTGTCCATGGCCTCTCCACTGGGGGCACAAAATGGCCCTTCCAACCCACACTCGGCTCTAGCCAAATCCTTTGGCTACTTCGAGGACAGTGACTCCAACACAATGGCTTTGCTCAAGAAGGTGAGCCACGTGGAAGCCCGCGAATTCGCTGCCTTAGAAATCCGGCTAATCCGAACCGCGTAGTGGGACCTGCACGGCGAAGGCGACGCGGATGAAAGCTCCCTGGGGATGTCAACCGCTGTGTTAGAGACAGTCAAGCAAGACCTTGACCGGATCCCTCCCCGCCCGGTCCTGGACTTCCTGATGCAATACTTTGTTGATGAGCTGAATTGGTGGGTTTGCGGCCCCTAGAGGCACCAACGTAACGGTTATCTAATATGCCGTCGATCAGGATGAAACAGATCATCCACGCACCCAGCTTCTTGACGCAGTATCAGCAATGGTGGGTCAAGGAGTGGCCTTTGTCGGTTGGCGACATCGAGTTTGCCACTCTCATTCTTCGCATCGGCGCCTACGCGGCGCAGTTCCTCCCATCTCCGTCCCACACCCTGGATCGGATCCGAGGCCGATCGCTCTCGGACATCCGCGACACCTGTAGTGACGTCGGGGACGGTCTCGCAGCCGCCTGCTTGTCTCTTGACTGGAAGGGATCCCTCGTCCGTGTTCAGCACATCTTATTCGTCGCTTTCAGGTTCTCCTGCGAGGGGAGAACCGACAAATTCTGGGAGGGCATCGCGTCGGCTTGTCGGGCGGCTCAGAAGGCAGGCATTCACACCGTTGCCCCGGTGTCTGGGGAGGATGGGGCCCGGGTGTTGGAGAAGGAGATGCGCCGGCGGACGTTGTGCAGCCTGTATATTCTGGATAGGTGCGTGTCATGTCCCCTCAACCGCCCGGCAACCCTGCCCTAACTTGGCGGGATCGACAGCCATCTGGCCCGGCAGCTTGACCGCGTTCCATTTTTACCCGAAAACCTAATCCTGGAGACGTTGCCCCGGCTACGTCTTGCCCCGGACATAAGTGACTTGAGCGCCACCGCCAGTGCGCCCGAAACCTTCACCGAACGTCTCATGCAGGCCCAGCTGGGAAGGTTCTGGAGACGCTTTGGGTCAAGACGAAACTCCCCGTACGATCCCACTCACGGTGAACAGCGGTATGAGCGGTTCTGTGCTGAATATCTTCCTACCCTACCCCCGACTTTCGCACTGGAACCGGATCGGACGTGGGATGGGCAACTACCGAAGCTGCCGATGCAGAGACAGCTGCTTTATATATCCATCTTCGACTCAGTGTGTTGGAATTTCCGCCCTCTCCTGTTGCTCAAGCCAGACCACGTCAGCAGTCTACCCCCCTATAAGCAGGTTCTGCTCCAGTCGCAGAAGAAGAGGCTGGCTCTGGCGGCCCTGCAGGAGCTGGATGCTGTCTCGGCTCTGCATTCCATGTTTGGGGGCTCACACACGCGCTTCAGTGCCATCATCTTCAACACGTTCGAGGCGGCCGTGCTTCTGTTGATACTTTGTGCCCAGAAAGATTTCCCGTTCGACCAAGGAGACGATGAAGCCCATATCCTGGGCTTGCAGGCTGCCACCCTGACACGGAAGAGGGCAATGCAAGCGGTTGAAAAGGCTCTCGGGCGTCTTCAGATGCTAGCAGAGGTTAGCGACATGGCTGCCTCTGGAGCACAGGTTGTGACGCAGCTCTTCGTCAAGGCCACCAGGACAGGACAGTTCCTCGGGCCCGATACCCCGGCTGGGTCAAGCCAGAGTTCTTCATCGACAGGTACCTTTTCGAATCTCCTCGGCCTGGATGACGGACTGGGAGCCTGGATGTCATCGGATGACTGGAATCAGACTTTGATGCCGGACTTGCTATCCACCATAGTGCGTGACGATTCGTACTCGGCGCTGCAATTTTCTTCCATGGATTTCTCCACGCCGTGGAACATCACAGGTAGCTCATAGAGGGGGTTGCTCATTATGTAGTCAGAGTTTCTCGTACCCAGCATTGACAAGAAGCTCTATCTGCAATTGAACGCCCGTTAAAGCCCGGCATTCATGGCTCGTGACTGCAATCCCTTAGCATAGCGTTGACTATGGAGCGAAAAGGCCACAACGTAATTAGATCTTAGCGGAAGACACAGGTTTGACCCTCTCTTAGCGCTTACCTTAGTGGACTCATATGACCTGCACTTGAGATTTGCACACAGTATCTTGGAGAAAGAGCTATCCACACAGTCTTACTACATTCAAGGTTGGCCAGTTCGATCGGCCGAGGTGACCTGTCATGTGCCATTGCCCGACTTTTGTCGGCCGAGATATCTCGGACGAGCTACCAACAATCCTTTCAGTTCTGAAACATTACCTTGTATCCCAAATTACAGTGGCCGGGCAGGAAACGGGGACTTCCAGATCATCAGGGGAACCACGATGATGGATCCGAGGTATATGCTATCACGATCCATGAGACCTAAGAGTATATCGGCTGTGATGTTGCCTCGTCCGAAGGCATATGACCACCACTCTTAGTGAGCTAGACTTGGCCTTACATATCGCCGTGAGATTCGGTATTTAGATTTGCCCAGCCGTCAGGAACCTGACCTGGGTTTCGTCCATTTTATTCATATCATATCGGACATATGCCTCATTGGTCGCATGGAGCCATGGCGTCCTTCGACATTACCAGCTTCCTCGGCCCACTTCATGAGTTTTCCAGTCCTTTGGCAATCACGCTTTGCCTGCTGGGGTTATTCACCTTCTATCGATGGCTTCTTCCAAACCCATTACCGGGAATTCCCTACAACCGGACAGCCGCTGCATCGATCTGGGGCGACGCACCATCCCTGAGAGCGGACCCTGCGGGACTAGCAAAGTGGTGCAGCAAGCAACTTGAGGCGCATGGCTCCCCCATCTACCAGGCGCTGATGGGGCCCCTGTCCAAGCCAGTCGTACTGGTGGCTGACGTCGGCCAGACCCGCGAGATGCTGATGGGACGGAGCGACTTTGACCGCTCTTCCTATATCATTGATCGGTTCCCTCTGTTTGGAGAATTCCATCTCAACATGAAGACGGGCGATGCCTGGAGAACCTCGCGCAGCTGGCTAAAGGACCTCCTGGCACCGCACTATCTGCACCAGACTGCAGGACCCGCCATCCATTCTTCGGTTCTCAATCTGATCCAACTCTGGGAATCCAAGGCGCGAGTGGCAAACGGAAGGCCGTTCAGCATGCTGGCTGACCTGAAAACCCTGGCCCTTGATGTTATTGTGCGCTTCCACTTTGGAGATGACTTCGAGGACTCTGCTCTGCGTAGACAGATCCAATTTATGGAGGAGCTTAACTCCCCTCAGTTGGAGGTCGGGACTCACAGCGACGTCGTCTTTCCCCGGGCCCCGTTGCACCCCTTCCAACAGGGTCTCACCGATGTTGGCGACCGGATGGCCGCCATCTATACGACTAAATGGCCCCCTGCCCTTGTGTCCTGGTGGGCGCGGTACATGTCCCCACACTACCGGAAGTTCTTCGTCGGCAAAAACCACTTTATCCGCAAGCATATTGACCTGGCGCTGCAGCGCTGCGGCAATGAGGAAGAGGCCAAAACTGGGATTGACTATATGGTGTACAGGGAACAAAAGGCGGCACGCAAAGCCGATCGCCAGCCTGTTTTTGGCAAACAGATCATGATAGACGAGGTGGGAACGACCTTCTTCCGTTGCCTGAAAGCCCTTACTGACACACTAAATTGCGACGCCTAGGCCTACGGGAACCTCATTGCCGGCCAGCACACAACCAGCGCGGCGTTGATTTGGATTTTGAAGCTACTGGCCGAGCATCCTGCCGTTCAGACGAGGCTGTGCGATGAGCTCCAGACGGTCCAGGAGGGTCGCCTGCCCACTGCGGCTGGGATTATCCACGCCCGACTCCCGTACCTGGATGCAGTCTTGGAGGAAACCCTACGGCTCCGCGCCGCCATGCTCGTGCCGCGTGATGCTGCCCGTGATACGGAACTTCTGGGGCGTAGGATCCCAAAGGGTACGGTTGTTCTTCTCGTCTGTCAGGGACCGGACTACTCCTTGTCGCCATCGTCCCAATACTGGAGTGACCTCAAGACGACCCGGAAGTATCCGGGCCACGGGACCAGTGACCTCGAAGCATTTCACCCGGAGCGCTGGCTGGTGCAAAACGAGCACGGCCAGCTTGTGTTCGATGGCTCGACATACCCACAGTTGGCGTTTGGACTGGGCATCAGGGCTTGCTGGGGCCGGCGACTGGCGCAGCTCGAGATGAGGATCATGACCGCCATGATGGTCTGGAAATTCGACTTTCTCGATGTTCCTGCGGCGCTGGCTGGTCATGAGGCGACATATGATATCTCGTATCGGGCGAAGAAGGGTTTTCTGCGTCTCAGGATCCGCTAAGGGCATGACAAGGAGCCACCACAACTCGCGGCCGACAGTTTTAGTATTTGGGTTAGTTCTGTTGGCTTGGAGACCTTCAAAACATTTCCTGTCTGGTACTGCTATCATTTAGTAATTCGAAGAAGGTGTTGGTCAATGTTCTGAGCCCTCTTCATCAGGGGCGAGTAACCCATGCGGCAGGTACTTTCTGGCCTGCCTGCAACGTGTTTGGGGCGTCCAAATGCCGTAATAGTGAGGATCCTGCATCTTTCCGCTCCGTGGGCCACATCCTCAGTGTCAACGACAGAGTGGAGTGGATTGCTTGGTCTCGACCTGCATTCATGCGACCGTCCCCGTTGCGTGGGTGGAATTGAAAGGCCCGCCAACTCTTCCGGGTGGAGGATTGTGCGGCGACCGGCCTATCGGGACTACAGGGTTCATCATCCTGGATCCCAGGAACAAGTAACGGAGATAGGGAAGCTCCGCGCGTGTTCCTCGCTCGTGTCGCAGTGGTGGGAGTGCCTATTTCCAGGTTGCCCTACCCGAGAGCTACACCCGCCGCAAGTCCCTCGGGCTGATCAATGATCTGCACGCGCCAAATGGACAGGATCCAAGTGGCCATCTGCCAATAATGTTGATTCTATCCTAGCAAGGGCATGCTTGTTTGTTGGGGAAATTTCGGATGCGTTGGACTCTGGTCGGGCGAGTCCGTGGGTCGTGGCATCTTCGGCCGACGAATTTCGGGGGAGCTGCGTGTTTGTTATATGCTGATCCCCCGGCCTTCCGCGGCGATAGTCTCTGCTAAACTCCTAATCCCGCCATATTAACAATGTCAGATCTTCACGGCCAGGGTCTTTTTGCCCTGCGGTCCCCTGTCGCCGTTCACTCAACGACGTGCATGGCTTGAGCCCAGCTGTGTCCATCGGTCCTAACGGATATAGGGAGATGCCATGGAGACCTGCCTTGAACCGTCTTAAATCCTGAGCTGACCCGGAGCCCTACTTATGCGCAATCCTTCCCACCAGTTCAGTCCCCCGAGCACAATCCTCTTCCACCTCTCCGCGGAGCCCTCATTCGACATCACCATGATGGAAGCCGCGACGTATTCACTGGGAGACTCCGCCCTGGATAGCTCACTCGCCAATCCCGCAGGGCCAGACGAGAAAGGCCACCCTGGTGATGCCAGCGCCACCGACGGTGATGTTCGCAAGATCACGGGGCTCCGCTGGTTTCTGATTTGTGCCGCTCTGTATCTCTCCGCTCTGATGTATGGCCTCGATACCACCATCGCGGCGGATGTTCAAGGTGCCGTGATTGAGACCTTCTCGGACGTCTCGCAGCTGGCCTGGATCGGGGCTGGCTTCCCTCTGGGTTCTGTGGCCGTGATCCTCCCCTACGGGTTTCTCTACACCACCATGAACATGAAGTGGCTTTATATTGCTGGGATCGTCTTATTCCAGGGAGGCTCCGCTCTTTGCGGCGGTGCTCCAACCATGAACGCCCTCATCGTCGGCCGTGTCATTGCAGGTGCCGGAGGGACGGGCATCTACCTCGGTGGCCTGAACCACTTTTCTGCCATGACCACTCGCCACGAACGCAGCACCTATCTCACCGGCACCGGCTTCGTCTGGGGCGTAGGGGCCATCTTGGGCCCCGTCGTGGGCGGCGGGTTCTCGGACTCCTCCGCCACCTGGCGCTGGGGCTTCTACCTGAACCTCGTCATCGGGGCCATCACCGCCCCGGTGTATCTCTTCTATCTTCCAGCCATCCATCCCGGGGCCGGCCAAACGCTTCGAAAACGACTAGTTCGCCTCGACTACGTCGGCTTCATCCTCAGTGCGGGCATGTGGGTGACTTTCGCGCTGGGCTTCATATCAGCCGGGGGGATCTGGGCGTGGGACTCTGGCGCCACCATCGCCGTCATCGTCATCTTCGGCGTCATTCTGATCCTATACGCCCTGCAACAATACTTCTGCATCCTCACAACACCCACCACCCGCTCCTGCCCAGGGCATCTCCTCCGCTCCCGAACCCAAATCCTCCTGTACATCACCACCACCTGCGCCAACACTGCCATGTTCTTCACCACCTTCTACATCCCCGTCTACTTCCAATTCACCCGCAACGACACATCTCTCATGGCCGCCGTGCGTCTTCTCCCCTACCTCCTCGTTACCATCACCACCAACCTCGCCATCGGCCACTTCCTCCCCAAGATCAAATACTATATGCCCCTGTGCCTAGTCTCCGGAATCCTTCTCACGCTCGCCAGCGCTCTTTTCGTCGGGTTCCTCTCCCCCTCTACCCCAGCGGGGCAGATCTACGGATTTACTATCCTCATGGCAGTCGGTACCGGAATCACCATGCAACTAGGCTACGCGGTGGCCAGCCTCAAAGTCCCGGCTGAGGATATCTTCAGCGCGATAAATCTGGAGAATGTAGCGCAGATCGGAGCCACGGTGATATGTCTGGTGATTGCGAGTCAGGTGTTTCAGTCGACGGCGGTACAGAACTTGAATGAAGTCTTGGAAGGACGGGGGTATAGTGAAGGGGAGGTGAGGAATGCAGTGGCTGGGGCACAGAGCACGTTGTTCAAGAGCTTGAGTGGGGAGGTCAGGGAGAGAGCGGTTGGGGCGATTACGGATGCGATGGCTAGGGCTTTTATCATTCCGTTGGTGGCGGGGGCGGTGGGGGTGGTGAGTTCGGTGGGGATGAGAAGGGAGAGGTTGTTTGGATAAGCCTTTTGGGGTGGGGGGGGTGGAGTGTGATAGAGCAGAGGTTCAGTATATTAGCCCAGGATTCTTCCATGTCATGATGACCAAAAGGATTATATGATTCCCGTCAATCAACATCCCCTTGACGAAGAGAGCCTTTCGGATGAAAGTAAGATGTTATTTCGGACTAGATTAGCATTATCAACAGATCAATCCTACGACGAGAATAGGATCGACGCAGGAATAAAAGAGAATAGCAAAACACGAAAGCAACAACATCAAATCGATGCATCCGGGTCAGTATATTTCGTGATAATCCCCAGACGCTCCAGAACACTGTTTTCCACATATGGTCGCTCATACTCTGGTTCAAACGTATCTCGCTCAACTCCCACCCCCAAATGAAATACCCATTGATTCCTGAACGGCATCGGCCCATCCTCATACAGGAACTTGTGCACTTCATCCTCGGCCCAGACTCCCCAGCCAGTGGGTGAGCTGCTCCCACGGTCAACAGCAATCACAAGCTTAGGCCTCGAGCCCACGTCTCTGTCCCTCCAGCCCAGCTCATGGATGCCTGTCAGCAGCTCGGGCCAATAATCGTCTCCACCTAGAAACTCCTGAAAGCTCAGCTTCACTGACAGGGTTGTGTCTGGTAATGCTGCCAAAAAAGAAACCATATCTTCCTTCTCGACCAAAAAGCCCGATAGCTCAAAATGCTTTAGTTTTGGCCAGCACTCCACCGGGAAAATGGTCTGTAGAGGGATAAGATGCTCTATGTCTTCGTCTACATCGTCTTCCCCAAGAATCTCCCGGACATTTGTTCGTAGACTGATATGCTCCAAGTCCGTCGCCTTTGCCAGTGCCCGGCGAATCTTGCCATTGCGAAAGGATGGCCATCCCAAGTCAGCCTGTTCATCAATGACGAGAGCCAAGTCAAGCCGCGAGAAGCCCGGTCGCTTGAGGATAGAGACTAAATCCCGGTACTCCTGGTCGGGTTCCTCGAAGATCCTGCAACTGAGGCCCGTGTCAAGCTGATTGACATTGACGATAAACTCCGTGACCGGATGTGCTCTCTCGTGTGCGAAGTAATCCGGAAGCCGCGCCCCTGATCTTTCTCACGGTCGGTTAGGCTATTCCACCGCGGTAGGTTTCCCAGTGGCGCCTCGTTATTGGCCGTAGGCCATCCACGTGGGATTGGGTAATTGAATCCATACGGAAACGCACGGATCATGGGAGTGTCGTAGAGGGGAGTAAATAAGCATCCATGAGCGGCCGGCGTAACTGTCACTATTTTCAGGGCGGGGAATCGCTTCAATCCATAGATGAAAGGATGCATATCAGCATCACTCTCAAGGACCGTGTTCTGTTGCTTGAGCAATGTCTGATAGTACGTCCAGAAGGCTCCCGGCCATCCCTGGGCGGCCACCACTTGTAAGGCCCGTGCTATGTGATGCGGGCGGTCGGTATCAATGTCCTTTCGATAGCATAACTCTCTGAGGTTTCTCTGGCAAAGTGTGGCGAACCACACTGGCCAATCCCCCTCCGGGTCCTTCTCAAACATTCGCAGGGTTAACGGCGGCCGAATCTCCCAAAGTTTCAGGTATTCTTCGGAGGGGGTTTCTACCAACAGGGCGTCGTCCCAGATTATTTCGTTGACGCCCTGGCGGAGGGTGTCATGGTCTGCGATGGCACGAAACACGCGGATGTTGAGGGGGTTGGCGGACAAGAAGACTCGCTCGAGACACAGACGTAGTATGTTCCCCAGGAACCTGGATGTCAAGCGGAGGCTTTTTATATCCTTGTTTGGCAAGTCAAATGTGATCATCAACAGGAGTTCGATAGGGAGGTGGGAGAGGGTCAGTCCCGTGTTGTCTGGCAATGAAGAATCCATGTTCTGTTGATAAGAGATGGGGGCTTTGCTTGAGAAGGATGGTTAAGACAGAGGACAGAAGGATGAGAAGTATCACACAGAGAGAAGAATGAGAATCAATATAAAGCACAATGAGGATCAAGACAGAAGAGAATGGGAAGTAACACAGAGATGGAATAACACTTTCAGGACTTTGTGTCAGTGGACCCACTCGTATCATCTGGTCCTCTTTGTTCATGTTGCCTCTTTTGCATGATGTTTCCATGTGCATCACTACCAGCCTGGATGACTGTCTGAGAAACAGGATTGCCCGGAAAGAATATGCCGGGTGCCCTCTCCCAGTAGACTTGCTCCAGACCACAGATCCATGGCCCGGTGAGGTTTGCGGGAAGCGATATGATGACGTATTTGCGTAGATGGGAGAGACATTCCGATAACTGTATTCATTTTAGTGCCCTGAAAATATCCCTAGAGAGACCATGTTTGGGGAACTGATACAGCCACACTGGTTTTGCTCTGCCAGGCGAAATTTCTTACCCACCATGAAAGGAAAGCCCCCGCTAGAATAATTCTTACTTTCCAGGGGGGTGGATGTCAAAACCAACAGATCTCGCAGATGTTTCCGAGAGGGTGCCCTCTTCCTAGTGTAAATAAGTGTCATAAGAACGACCAATTGGACCAAAAAAGAAACCTTTCGGCCACAGAGGTGACTGGCATTATAGGTAGGTTCCAACATTATCTCCCTAGGTTAATGATTTAATTGCGCTAAGGGATGTTAAACGGGTTCGTGGACAAGAAGAATCCCAGTGAGCTAATCAACAGGTGCTTTGGTAGCATGTCTCATCTCATTTAGTATATAGGCAAGTTGCATACAAAGAATGGAAGGATCCGAGGGATATCAGTTGGCCTAGGATTAAGCCTAATCGGAGGAGGTATCTAGTATTCCCTTAAGGTTTGTCCGAACTCTTTATTAAGGAATATTTGTTTCCTTGGCCAGGAGAATACCTGGGACGTGCCGCCGATATGCCAGATGAATCAACAGATAACGTTTCATGGTTTGTGAAGGACGTCAATATATTGTCAAATCCCCATTCCTTGCAGGAAAGAATCATCCAGCGGAATTTAGTGAATATTGGCAATGATCCAACCTATATAGTGGTCCCGGGGCCAGATCTACTGTCATTTCTTTACAACTGGGATCTGCTGACAGATTTTCTCCAGCAAAGAAGAGACGGTTCTTTATCTCTTTCTCCGCATCCCGCTCCCCCGACACGATAACTCAATATTGTATCAACACAGCACTGATTCTAGCATGGATTTGCTACCTCCAACGCCCATTACCCGCCTGCCGAACGAACTCCTCGACTTGATCATATCTCACCTGCCCAACCGGGACATCAAGTCTCTCCGCTCGACATGCAGCCATCTGAGCGTATTGCCCCTACGGCTTCAGCGCGTCTTCTTATCCCCGAACCCGTCTAATATCAAGGTCTTTCGCCGGATCGCAGACCATGATAACTTCCGCCGTGACGTTGTGGAGATTATATGGGATGATGCGCTTCTGAGAACCTCTTGTGATGAAGATTACGATGATGAGGGATTCTTGGGTGAGTGGTGTCGTATTGGCATGGATGAGGACATGGATGAGGACTCGTATGACGACTCATATTATGACTCCGATGAGGACTCGGATGAGGATTGGAACATGTATACGGATCCGGATTCCAGATATAATCAGTGGATGGTCAGGGCCTGCAAGAAAAATTTGCAGGACTTGAACAGTCGCAAGAGCAATGATGTTGATCGCCCGGACCATATTGCGCGGGCTCTTCAAGCGGTCGCCGCAATGCAACCTATAAAGGCCTTCTGGGGGCAGTACGCGCTCTTGTTCAGAGAAGAGATGAAAGTCCTCAAGTCTAACGCGGATGTTGATGCTCTCGCGTACGGGCTCAAGCGATTCCCATCTTTGAAGCGAATCACCATTACTCCAGCCACCCACGGGTACTTATTCAATCCTCTTTATGAAACACCGATGATTCGATCGTTTCCGTACGGCTTCAATTATCCCATCCCATACGGATGGCCCAAACGCGAGGACGATACTTTTGACAAAGATAGCGACAAGGAAAAGCACTGGCGCGGTTGTCGGGTGGTTATGCGTCTGCTCGCGCAGGAGACAGCCCATCACGTTACGGAGCTGGTTATCACGGACCACCAGCTTGGACGCGGCATCGATTGCAACATCTTTCGGGATCCCTGCGAGCAGTACGACAACCTAGTCTGTCTTCTCCGGAAACCAGGATTCTCCCGTCTGGATCTCTCCCTCGCGGCCAATGCGATAGACCAAGAACACCATTATGGCTGGTCGGCCTTCTTCAATGGCAGTCTTCGTTACGCATTAGCCCAAGCAATGGGCTTGGAACACGTCAGCTTGAGTGTCGCCTTGAGCTACTTGGAGCCAGGAGCTAAGGTTGGCAATCAACCCATCGAGCGTTGTATGTCGCTGAATGCGATTTTCCCGGTTGAAAACTGGCCGAAGCTGCGCCACTTTGGCCTCTCGGGCTTCGTAGTCACAACGGAGGATGTCGTCTCCCTTTTTAAAAGGCTGCCCGAAACAATTCGCTCCGTCGAGCTAAGGTCACTGCACTTCCTTGGCGAGGACGAGAATTGGTGGAAATTGCTCACAGCTATACGCGATGAGCTAGACTGGAGGACGCGAGGGCTGGCCACGGGGCCTAAGCTGGTAATATGTCCCGATACCTATCGCGACCGGTGGCCTGGTCGGGCAATCTGGATCGAGGATGAAGTAAGTGAGTTTCTTTATGGAGATGGGCCAAATCCGTTCTCCGAGCTGGGGGCGGTGCGTTTCGTAGGGGTCGAGCGAGACGTCTTCGATCCGGAGTATGAGCGGCCTCATACTACTGTTAGTAATTTGCAGCGTCTCGGGATTACCAAGAAGGATGAGAGACCTTTGTGTGAATTGGAGATGTGAAGAGCAGTGGGCTTGGTCCCGGACAGAATCTTCCTCGTGGTGTGCAACTGGGGCAAAATCGGATCATGCCTAGATGGGCTGCATGGGGACTGACGGATAGTGTCTGAATAGCCCTCCCCTTATGATGAAAATGATTCACCAGCGGGTTCAGGTACATATATAGATGAATTGTCCAGGTGCCAAGCCTCGTAGAAGCATCGCCACACAAAGCCTCTTACCCACCATGAAGCCAAGGCACCCGCTAGAATACTTCTTACTTCTTAGGGAGTATGATATCAAAGACAGCAGATCTCGCAGATGTTTCCAAAAATGTGCCCTCTTCCTGAGTAAATAAATGCCTCAGATCCAGAGACTAAATTAGACCCCTAAGTAGTGGCGGACCTGGCCCTATCTATCACCGACCTAACGTGCTAGTCTATCTAACTAATCCCTCCAACCCAATATAAATATAAGCACCGTTTCCCCATCCCATCCTATCCCATCTCCACTCATCCCTCTTCCCTAACCAAAATGCCCACTCCCACCCCCCTGACCACCCCCGAACTCCTAACCCTCATTTTCACCCACCTCGACACCCGCACTCTCCTTCTCTCCCAACGCGTCAACCGCACCTGGTTAACCCTAATCCAAACCAGCCCCATCCTCCAAGAAGCTCTTTTCTTCCGTCCATCCACCACCAACCCTAACCCCACTGCCAACAATGACACCGACACCAACATAGAAATCAAATACAACCCCCTCCTCCTCACCCACTTCGCCTCCTTCTTCCCATGCATCACCGACCCCAGCCAAATCAACACCTCCGACCCCCCATCCCCACTCTCCAACCTCACCCTCCTCACCCACGACGATAAACGCCTCGCGTATCTTCGCCCACAAGCCTCCTGGCGGAAAATGCTCACCCTCCAACCCCGAAAGAAGACCAAAGAAGAACAGGAATTCGTCCGCATGGGCTTCCTCTTCGACCTCATCGTTTTCCGATACCATCACACCAACATATCTCTTATCTGGGGACGACAGATCCCAGAGCGCCTGAAAAAGGCACATAGTGAGGTGATGGAAGGGATATTTTCTCGGGCGCACGAAGACGCAGACCTGGTGGTATATAAGTATCAGATGCATACGTGTTGTGTTCCGGGGTATGATGCAGAGCGAGCGGCGGAGGAATGGAAGAGGAGTCCGAAGTATAAGATCCACAAGGTGTATGAGGAGCTGGGGTTGCAGATGACCTGGTTTGCGTACGAGACTTTTGTCTCGCCGTGCAAGAGGGTCGAGGAGGAGGATGAGTTGGAATGTTGGCCGGAGTTTAGGTCGGGATTGTTTGGTGGGTTGACGGAGGAGGATGTGTCGTTATAGGCCATGCTTACTTTTCCTATACGCGTGGACTTTGTGTTGATTCATTGCGTTGCGAGATTGGGATATTGGGACACGGCGGTCTGGCTTCGTATTCTTGTTTCAATGGGAAGTGCCTACATAGCTAGTGACACACTTTGCGGGCTCCGTTAGGCTAATAGGATATGACTTGACTAGGCCATGATTTATTGTGGTCTTGGGAAGGGGGGGAGGATGTTTATTTTGGGAATGTATTCATGGTTTTTTATCATATTGTGGTGGATCCCACTGTATTTTTGACTCCTGAAGTGGACGTTACAGACATCAAGTTCACGATACAATTTGGTTACTTGAGATACTAAAGGAAAGGAAATAGAAACAGTCTAGCAACAACCTTGTTCATCTCCCGTTCAAGCCATTTCAAGCCATCTCAAACGTCTTCTCCCCCCATCCATACTTCCTTCCCAAGCGCATCCTGATACTGAGGAGACGATATCCTTCAATCTGCGACTTCTGAGGCCGCTGCAGGGTGATGGCCTGCTGAACAGGATATTCCTCAGGCGGGCAAAACGTATAAAGAGGCCCCAATCTCGGAACAACGGAGAACCCCAGATCGAGCATGGCCGCTTCGAACTCCGTCCAAGCAATCGATTCCCCCGCACCAGACTTGGAAAAAAGCGTCCAGAAGACGTTGTAGGTGCTGAGTTTGACCGTGCAGGTCGGGGACACGACTGCAGTGTCATGGTCCCCGGGCGCGGGGATGGGTAAAATGCCGAAGATAGCGGAATGGGCCGGACGCGTCTGGGGCCTCTTTTGGCGAGATGCAGACTGGCCTTCTGGGGCGGAAGACTCTGGGACTGCTGGGCCAGCCGTAGATTGTCCGGCCTGCTGCTGTCCATACTGACTCTGGAGCGCGGATATCCAACGTTTGTTGAGGTCTGGGTAACGTGACCCGATATCAGCCCTGATCTTGGAAACGATGAATCGGTCCAGGGCTTTCAAGGCACCTTCGGCCTTGCCTGGTTGGAGCAGCTTTTCAATCGGCATGGCGTAGCTGGAGAGATCGACCTGCGTCTTGAGAGAATCGAACGCAGTAAACAGATCCTTCAGCCGATCCAAGTAGGCATCGCCTTTCTTTTGTGAGGATGAGGGCATGGGCAGCGAAGCCGAGAGAGATTCAATAAAGCTGGTCGTCATGGCCAGATCACCAAACGCATCGAACTCGGATTCTGCCATCGCTTCTCGGTCTATAGGGTGGTATCGTTGAAGTTCATCCAGCTTCTTAATCCAATCCATTGCTTTGACAGCCGTGGAATCGGTCTGACAAAGGCGAAGCGTGTAATGAATCCGCGGGTCCAAGCGGGTCAGGGCATCAGGCTTGGTTTTCAATGTCACCCGCGCGATTCCGTTATCGTAGACATCGGGGATGCGTTTGAAATGTCCCGAGCCGGAATTCACTTGCGCGCAACGTTTGAATAGCGTTTGAACTCGCTTGTACTCAAATGCGAACACGTTGGCTATTTCCTTAAGCACGGTGCTCCTGTATGCTTGATCTTTCGGCCTGTTGATGAGACCCTGCAGGAGCTGACAGATAAAGTCCCAAACGACAGCCCCGACAACACAGTCGTGCACAGCCTCGAACATCGCGATGCTGATGTACTTTTCCGTCGCCCGAGGCATTGTCCGGCCTTTGTCGTCGAGCACGAGCTCAGGCCGACTAGAGAACCACACATTCACCAAGTGCGCAAGGCACGCGGGCTCGCTGCGACAGAGATGGAGATAATCCAATAGAGCAGACTTTTGTTCCCGAGCACGAGCCACCAGTTCCTCCAGCGAGAGCTTCTCGGGCTTGAACTCCAGTTGAAGCGAGGACAAGGCCTTCCGAGCCGCCTTCTCGGCCTTCTTTGATGCCGCACTCCCGGCAAATGTGGGGTCTTCGTCAAGCATCTTATCCACAATTTTGTTTAGGCGCTCCAAGAAACGTATCTGTCTGGTAATGATGAGTTCGGCCATGGCGTGGGGGACACACACTCCATCAATTGAAGCCGACAAATCCCTCACTATCTGGTCATAGCTGTAAGGCTCGACGACCGTGTAGGACTTTGCATAGGGAATCTTTTCCCCGAACACGGAGAAGCTGAACTCTTTAGGGTACATATGGCGGAGGTTGTTATGATGCATACTGCTCTTAATGAAGGCCTCATCTCCCGGTCCTTTATAGAGTCCCTCATAGAACTGCTCTATCAGAGGCCTGGTAGCACGATGTCTGAGATGGTGCAGCAAATAGTCCGAGTTGGGATCAGAGAGGTCACGGATATTCCACTCTGGGACGAATTTATACTCATCGCCCAGGGTTGTGTCGGTTGCATGTCGTAGCGCCAGGCCACTGTCAATCACAGAGCTGACCATCCTCTCCCGTTTCGGCTTCTCATAGGTACGCCAAATCTCTTCGATTCTGGGGCCATGGTCCTTGTATTTCTTCTCGAGCTCGCTATGCAGCGCTCTCACCTGGATCTGTGCGTCTGTCGAATCCACCATTGGGGCCAATAGTTGCTGGGTCGACGGAAAAATTAGAGTAATTAAGAATTCAACCACGTGAATTAACGAGGAATCCACGCGGGGGCTGCTGACTGATGTCGAAGAGAAGGATCTTGAAGCCCTTCACACGAGACAGATGAGGGGCGGGGATTGACTCGGCGGGATGCCTGCCTGAACTGGCGACTGGAAATACTGAAGCTAGAATATCACCTGAAAAGATGGAAGGCGAGGAATTGCATCGACCTTGATGGTTTCAGATGGCTAGATGGCAGGAGTAGGACAGCGAAGTCGAGGATATAAAGAAGGCCCGAACCACGTGGACACATCTGACACAGCATCTCTGGCTCGGGGCATCCCTGTATTGATCCGCGACCCTCCTATCCTGAACTGGGGATATTCCTTTGCCCATCGTTGAGTATCAGAAGGGGCATGGTAAGTCCCAGGGTGTATGTGAAACGGACGTTATTTCCCGACTTTTGACATACTAAACCCTCCTAACAGGAGATGTGGCGGTATTGTGCTTTCTATAATTGGAAGGTATCTCCATATTTCTCATCTACACACTCCATATGGTGTCCAAAATAAGTGAAGTAAGATGGACATTGCCGTGTAATCAGGATACTAGCATGCGAGGTGTCAAAAGTGTCACAACAAACCAAGCCACCCCTAAACGGTTTCCTTGTGCTCCGCTTCTCCATCAAGATAACCAGACGTCTTGGCATCAGAAATGACGGCACTCCGTTTGACCAGCTCATTTTCCATCTCAATGTAGCGCGCCGGACGCTCAATGCTCGTGGCTTCCGCGATCCCATTCACAAACACGTTGTGGTGCTCGTGGAAAAAGCGATCAATGTCCTCCAGAGACCGGTTCGCCGTCTCAGGATAGAAGAAGTAAACGGTGGGGACGAATGCAAAGTTGAAGACAGTCCAGATGATGTAGAACTTCCAGCCGAGATTCTGAATCCCCACCGGGGTGATCTCTACCACCATGAAATTCACCGCCCAGTTCGTAGCCGTGCCCAACGCGACGCCCTTGGTTCGCAAGCTCAACGAGTTCAGCTCTACCGGAAGCAGCCACCCAATGCCCTGAAAGCTCAGACCAAAGAAGACATAGTATGCGAAGAAGAAAGCGACGGCAGCGGAGCCATAGACATACTGGTCGGTATGCCCGCCCTGTTCACTGAACCGTAGAAGAACGGTGATCAGCAAATAGCAGACTCCTTGTCCCAAGGCACACACCATTAAGATTCGCCGTCGACCCCAGCGCTCAATGGTGGGAATCGTCACACTGCTGGCCACCAGATAAGAAACCGAGTTGCAGGCAGCGAGCAGCCGGGCCAGTCGTTCCGACAGCCCGACCGATTCCATCAGGACCGTGGGAAGGTAGTATGACGTGACATTAATTCCTGCCAGCTGCTGCATAGCCTGAGCACCAGCCCCCAGGAGAAGGCGGCGAATGCTACCCGTACCTTGCTCGCCCCCTGTTTTGCCTCGGAGCAACTGGCCCCACGAAACACTGTGCTCTCGCTCATACTGGATTGTCGCCAGAATCTCGGTGTAGGCTGCGATGACATGCGAGTCGTTGAGGTCCTTGCCTTCGAGATCCGCAATGATCTGCTGGGCCTCTTCGGGCTGATCACGGCAGATCAGCCACCGGGGAGATTCTGGCAACCAGGGGACGGTGGCAAAAAGGATAAGAATAAAGACGATCTGGAAAGCGAGGGGAAACCGCCAGGCAGCTGGCCCTGGAACAAAAGAAAAGGCGAAAGTCATCCAGTTGGCCAGCGAGTAGCCCCCAACGTTCAGCACCAATTCGATGATCACCAGCTTTCCTCTCCACTTGATCTGCGATGTCTCTCCCTGCCACACAGGGGCGGTAGCCGTGTTCATCCCATTTCCGAGGCCCGCAATAATCCGCCCCACTATCATCTGGGGAACACTGTAGGCTGAGGCCTGGAGAATGGCCCCAACCGTCATGACAGTGGTCCCGCAGAGGATGGTTTTCTTTCTTCCCAGTATATCGCCAAAGTAGATGGCGGCCATGGCACCAACCAGACAACCTGCATCATAGATGGCAGTGATCGTTCCGAGGAGCGTTGTTTTACCGCGGAGATCGAGAACATTCAGAAAGTCGCTCGTGACAATTACCCCGGCTGTGGAGCAAGAATTATTGATTAGTATCGTGTATCATCCAGGACTTTCTGATTAAGGACCTACCGAAGACGCCCTGGTCATATCCAAACAGCATCATGTCGGTTGCACACGCAACCGTAACCCAGAACGTCAGCCATCCTCCCTTCATGCCAAAGTAGGGCTTGCCGTTGGCCATGGTTCGTGGTCGTGGCCAGAAACGGAGTAAAGCAGCAAGTATATAAGCCAGATGCTTCACGATAGCAAACTTGACCTGTCTGGCCAGCAGGGTCAGAGGGAATGGATTTGGGAGCCATATATAGGGCACTGGTGTTGCTGTCGGGTAAAGCTTTTGACGGAGCTTGACAGAACCAGGTTTGCCCGCCATCTTGGTAGGGCATCCCCGGACGAATTGTTCAATGGGATGCGCGCTGAACCCCGCGGATGAGCGGGGCCTGGAGAAAATACCCCGGCATTGCCATTCTCAGTCCCCCATTTTTCATGCGGAGGTCCCAATTCCTCCGATATTTTAGATCATTTCCCCCACATCCCCGGAATCACTAATGGACATTGGACGGTTCCTGGGCCTTGGCGCATGCCAGCCGGGTCATTTGAGGCCTGCGAGTTCGGTTCCGGCGGAGGAACAGGCGCCAAGGCGGATTGGGGCCGTGTGTTCGGTTCCGGACCCACTGTTGGACGATCTCACCAATCCCCAGGCCGGCATTCCCGCATGGCACACCGGGAAAAAACAGGCCACGATGTCTCACCGCAACAGTATGATGCTCCACTCCCGTCACATTGCGGGATATTGGCAATCGTTGCAATTGTAACCTTGCCGAATGCCCAATGAATACAAAGTAAATGTGCGATCTGACGATCAACAAGGTGAGTGGGAGTACGGCGTGGGAGGCATTGCATTGCATTGGTTGTCGGACCGGGTGGCTACCGGAAAGTTGAACGAGGAAGTGGTACACCGTTGTGTCCGTGCTGTCGGGCCGACGGAGGGATGACGTTGACGGATGCCAGGGTCTCCGCCGGAACCGAGCCCAGTGCGCCCACCCGAAGTCAGGCCATATTGGATGTTATATAACGCTGGTCTTTCCCAACCAATTAACTGCCCTGCAAATTGTATACCATGGCTACCACAGACATCCCAGAGGTAGGCGGCTTACTTCTGTTCTTGTCGGAAATGCGACTAATCTTACAATCCTTAGAACACCAACCAAGCCGCCGTGCTCAAGCCCGGCGGCTCCTTCTACTATGAAACCCGCGAAGCACCCACCATTCAATCCGACCAAGACGTGATTGTGAAGGTGGTTGCAACCGGCCTGTGTGGCTCCGATGTACGTGCAAAGTCCCTTACATATCGTCAGACCTAACACACCTCAAGGTACATTACTGGCAACATGGACGGATCGGACGGTATGTGGTGGAGAAACCAATCATTCTGGGACACGAATCCTCAGGAATTGTCGTCGCCTGCGGAAGCGGCGTCAAGGGGCTCGCAGCTGGGGACCGCGTCGCCCTTGAGCCGGGCATAGCTTGCAATATCTGCGAGCCATGTCGCGCCGGCCGCTACAACCTGTGTCGAGATATGCACTTTGCGGCCACCCCACCATACGATGGAACACTCTGCACATACTACCGCGTGCCTGTTCAGTGCTGCTTCAAGCTGCCCACCCACATCTCCTTCCGCGACGGAGCACTGGTAGAGCCCCTGGGCGTAGCCGTGCATGCTTGCCGGCTGGGAGGCGACATGCAAAATCGCTCGGTGGTTGTCTTCGGGGCCGGCCCGGTCGGTCTACTCTGCTGCGCCGTGGCGCGCGCCTTTGGTGCGGCCCGGGTAGTCGCTGTGGACATTGTACCCAGTCGGCTCAGTGTCGCCAGCAAATACGGGGCCACGCACACCTACCAGATGACATCGGCATCCCCAGAGGAGAATGCGAAGGACCTGCTCTCCGCCGCTGGGCTGGAGGATGGCGCCGATGTCGTCTTGGATGCCACGGGCGCGGAGCCATGTCAAAACTGCGGCCTCCAGGCCATCACACCGGGAGGCACCTTTGTTCAAGTGGGCTTGGGCCGACCCAACGTCTCCCTCCCGATCGGGCAGATCTGTGATAAAGAGGTGGTTGTGAAGGGGAGCTTCCGATATGGTCCGGGAGACTTCCAATTAGCCGTCGGGCTCCTAGAGGCTAACCGGGTGAACCTCGAAGGCCTGGTCACGAACGAATACACTTTCTCGCAGGTCGAGGAGGCTTTCCAGAATGTAGCCAACCGAGTCGGGATCAAGAGTGTCATTTACGGGCCAGAGGTGGAGGCGGAGATGGCAAAGGCGATTGTATGATAGGGAGCACCGGAGCTGCTTGACGCGGCCATCGAGTTTATGACACCCAGGCGTCTGGGAATTTACATATAATCATCAACCATACCGGAGACAACTAGAGTCCATTCCAAGTGGTATCCCATAGCCAGTAGAGTCCATTTTGCACATTGGCGTAGTGGTTCTCTTCCCGGGAGGTTGGAGAGCTGCTAGAACCCTGACAGGCATTCTGGTCAGGAGTTTGCCATAAATCCGGTGGCGGCATGCTAGACAAGGCAGGCATGTGCTGCCTCTGGCCGTCCCCGAGAACTGGAACATGAAGAGTGCAATCATTGCCAGGCACCATGACTACAGTTCGGTAAGGATTAGTCGCTCTGCCAGAGCCACGGGGAAAGGACGCTTACCATATTGAACGGATGTTAGGCTATCATTCAGCCGATGCGTACGAAAGGAATCTAACCCCGTCTGACTAGCACCTAGTGGTTCTGACAAATCTAAAGGCGCGTCCAATGGCAGCCGCAGTGTGTCTTCAACGGACATAGCATGGGGTTCAGCGGGCGCCTGTTTGTTCGAATCATAATCTAGGAACGTCGTAGCACCTGTCAAGGGGGCCAGCATGGCCGCAGACTCGCGGCGGAGGAGCATCGTGATAACTTTCTTCAGAACATGAGTACTCTGTTTCGACAGTGCCGACCGCCTGCCCAAAAGGTCCTGCAGCCGTAGGATGCGAGTCATGGTCCGCTTGACTTCTTGCGCCGTGTCGGACAAAGGGTTTGATAGTGCCATCACGGCCAACACGATGGCAGCGTTGAAGAGGTTAATGGCTAAAAAGGCAACCAGGTGGCTGTCGGTAGCGAGCTGGGCGAGCACTGGCAGTTCCGTTACCCTCGACGTCCGGACGGCGGCCTTCATCCAGAATTCGGAGCTGGCAGTTTGTGCCTTCAGAAGAGTACCCTCAAAGGGTGAGCGAGATGGGGTCTCCGAGGATACGGGGGGTGTCAGAAACGCCGTCGGATCAACCTCGCTTCCTCCGGGTGAGAGCTTGTTGGTGGAGAGATGGTCGACCTGCCGCGCGATCAGAGGACGGTGGAGGACAATAAGAATGTTATCGTAGGTCAGCTGCAGGGCCAAGGCCTGTAGGACGTGCGCTTTTGAGCTCTGCCGGCCATCCATCTGAAAGTCGTACTGGAGGTCGAGAATTAAGTGGCTAGGTAGACTGCGCCTCCACAATTGCAAATTCTCGGTCGCCTGTTTGACCAGTGTTACAAAGGTATCGCCGACCAGCTCTTGAGAGGTTCGCGAGGTCCGAGACCCAAAGATTGTTTCCAGCGCGGGCGATGCGATCAGATAGAGTCGGTTCAGCTCCCGTTGGTACGGTGAATAACAGATTGGCCCACTGGGATGGGATCGTGTCGCTGCAAATGATGGATCCTCGAAGACATCCGCCGGCATGCTCAGATTACAATCCTTGTCGTTGATGCCCAACGGGGTTCCATAGGTGATGGAGGCAAACCGGTCCCACGTATAGATTGTCCACCACACTCTTTTTCTTTCTTCAATCTCGTCCACGTCTCCTTGTGGCGGCTCCCGGTGCAGGCCGATCGCGTGCGCCATCTTGATGGTCGCTCCGAGGAGGGTGAAGGACAGATTCGGACGACCATGATACAGGTTGTGCGATCCTATCAGAATGCAGGTCTGAGCAGCGAGCACAGACGGCTGGTCCATCATCTCCACCAGATTGGACTCGACCAGCTTGAACAGATTAGCACTCCATTGGCCCCAGTCGTTATCACAGGGGGCATCCGGACCACCGCGTCGTGACCGGTACCATGCCGCCATCCCGAGCATCACTGCTAGTAGCAGAAGAAACGGGCGTTGAGAGGGATCTGCGCATCCATCGGCAATCGAACGGAGTCTCCTGCGCAACTTGGGTTCATAGACCACCAGCGAGAACAAATGAACGGCATCAAAGTATTCATCCAAGAGGGCATGCACGAGGTCTATGGAGGGGAACGGCTGGCCGAGGATGGATGAAATTGGACGTCGATGGTCCGCAACGCTCTCTTGTGCCAGTGGCGCGCTGTTGGTGGCGGAGTACCCCGGAATAGCCGAGGTGGTTTGTTCATCGAGATGTTGACTGCCGAGTTCGCAAATCTTTCGTGCAATTCCCATGGCGGATTCAGCCTCGCCGGGTTCGATCGACGGCTGTGCTGTGGGGTCATCGCTTGAATTTTCCGCCTCATGGCCCATCGTCCGTGCGTTGGTTGTTCCTGTTCTCCCCAAATGGACCGCATTCACGATGCCATGTTCGTCCGGGCCATCTTCATCTGGTCGGCTCACTGCCGGGGACACGAGCGAGTCCGGTCGACGATGAGATATCCTTCGACTCTTGTTGGAACCTTCCTGTCTGAAACAACGATTCGAGGTGTCAGGTCCCGATCACCAGGGGCCTCGACCTGGAAGGCTTGATTCCGAAGTCTGGAGGGCTGTATGAGCTTACTGTCGGAGGGTTCTTCGCCGCGGTTGGGCAACAGGGCGTTGGCGGCAGTCGACATTGGCTCGGACACATAACGAGCACGGCCAATAGGGATCGCACTGATGCATGGAATCAATCCAGCCAGTCAGTCAACAGCATTGCACGGGTGGATGGCGGGAGGCTGCGCGTCCCTACCCGAGATTTGTGGAGTCGGCATCGTTCGCAGGCGCTACTCACGCGAGTGGGCAGCACAGCGCGAGAGATTCTCCTCCGACTCGGCGGGGGGGATACGGAGGAGTCGGGCCCCTGGATAATGGCCAGATTGGCTTCCATGAAGGACGCGTCATGGAGGGGATATGAATTTGAAGAGGGGAAAGAGATGGATCAAGGCCATGCAGTGGAGAGTCCAGACGGATGGAGAGGGAAATCGGAGTCGGGGGAAACTGAAAATCCCCGCGCTCCCTTCTGCCACTGCCTACCGCCTGCGGGGTTGAGCACAGACCAGGACAAGCACCTGACATTCAACCCCAACACTGGCAACTGCTGAATCGCGTAAATGCCTTTTTTAGTGCCGGTCTGAAGGGGGTGGGGAACCTGGGACCCCTCCCCTGGCAGTCGGTATCAGAGATTAATTACATGAGATAATTTGGACTGAGGTCGATATATATGTCTTGCTAATTTACTCATCAAAGGGGGTCTCCAACAATCCCCCCCCCCGGGAAAAATCTTTGATCATTGCTAAGATCCTAAATATCGTCGAAAATCCTCAGAAGTTTGGGAATCCAGTATCAGAAAGCTACGTGCTGGACCGATTCAGTATCAGTCGGAACTGAGACAGTCTCAGAAGGGCTGCCATTGTCCGCTGAGTCAGCACTCAGCGGCCCAAGTAACTACGTAGGGCCCCTGAGTTAGTAGCGGATCTCAGGTATCATCGGCCTTCCGAGCCGCCGACTGACCGATGAAGATGATATCAAATGATCTACCGAGTACAGAATAACGGGATCCACGGGATTCATTCTCGTGCCTACTTGCGGAAAGGGTGCTCCAGGAGGTTTACTGGACAAAGGATCCGGGACCATCAGTCGGTAGAACAGAGAATTCGCCTGGGATAGGCTGAAGATCCATTCAATGGATTCCGGGACTGGTACCCCACTACTGAATGCACCTAACATCATATCCATAGGTGAAACTTGGGATGATGGGGTGTGCAGATCATATTCTTGATGGACGGATGTACTCGCTTCCGAGAGTGGCCGGCCGCTATAGGACAGGAGGCTGTGTCGGTTCAACGTATAAATATGTCTTTGCTCCCGAAAGAATCGGGTATTCACAGCCCCTTCATTCGTGCTTTGTTCATATTTGCAGATTCCTCGCGATGCAGCTGCCCTCGTTCAGTCCCCTTGTTTTTGCTCTTGCTGGCCTGGCAGCCAGTAACGCCCACCACGGGCCTTCTTTGCAAGATGCCGCTACCCACGACTTCACCCCGTCATCCTTGTCGCCGTACAAGATACAAGAAGGCGTACGTGCAATGATGGTTCCGTTTTGCAAAGCAAACCACTCCTAACCTATTGGATATATAGATAAACCATCTCCCACTTGTCTACGATTTCAACACGTCCAACAGCCGGGTTGCGAATGCGTCGAACTCGTGGTGGCTCTCGTCCTTCCTTTACGGAAGCAACAATCATGAGTACATGGTAGTCTCTCACATCATGGATCTTGTAGAGGTCACCTTCAATCGGGGCTCAATCTACGATATAACCAACCGATCCTACTCGCAGTTCGCCAAGAGTTCTACCGATGACAGTATCTACAAGTTCGCCGCCAACGGTCATTTCAACATCACCGTTGACACGGACTTTCACTTTGGCTCGACCACCACCGGAAATGCAACCCAGCAGCTGCGATCCTACAGCACTGTTGAGGGAGCCGAGTATGACCTCACGTTTGATCTGTCCGCACCCGTTATCTTCAATGCAGGGATCGGGGGCGTGTTCAACCTCGGGGGCTCCCATACCGCCGAATGGTCCATGCCGGGCGGACGCACCACGGGTCATTTGACTCAGGACGGAGTCACCATTACTGTGGACTCGAAACGATCCCTGACATGGTATGATCGCCAATGGAATGTGGGGGAAGGCGCCGCCTCGGCAAATTGGACCTGGTTTGAACTTCATCTGCAAACCCCAGCACAGCAAGAGAGGAAGATCTCTGCCTGGGTCTATGACAGTGAGGCAACCGGACGTCGCCAGTGGGCCACCGTGCAGTCCGAGGGCGGCAGCGCAATTGAAATGATTGAGCATTACGAGACCTTTGGCCATGAATGGTATTCAAACCACTCGAATTACACATACCCGCTCAATTGGAAAGTCGGTTTGCAGGATGGAACCGAACTCACCATCCGCAGTGTCTATGAAGACCAGGAGATTGGGTATCCGACCTCGTTGTTGACTTATGAGGGGTTCGTTACTGTGTCTGGCACGGATGCTACGGGAGAGCCCATTAGTGGTTATGGACTGGTTGAGATGGAGCCGACCAGCAGCTGATGCTGACGTTCTTGGTTGTCCGGCAAAAGTTGGCGCGAGTAGCCAATTGCTGCAGTATGGTGTAGGCCTGGACCTGCCACCGGAGTCCATTTGTCACCACGACGCCATTATTTTTCCATTCCGGTTGTGCAGTACTTACTCTGCGTACATGATTGATATTTCGCGTTTTCTTTCCCTTTCTCTTTCTCTTCCATGCAATACTGGAGATGCATAGCCCCTGTATTTCGAACGATTCTTTGTAGCTCTGTGAAGGGGCCAACTGTGCGACTGTAGTTTGGGACAGAGCTATTTGAAATAATTCAAGACATCCAAGCTTGGTTTACATCCACTATATTATCCAAGCTTCTAGGTGCCAGAGTTTATTAATCCGAGATGCGTTTATCCGCTTAGTCAGTAGCCATCTCCCCGTCGCGGATGTGCTTGATCAACGGGGTAGAAGGGCCAGTATGGCGGTGGATTGGCCGTGTAGGAGACTTCCCATGGCTCAGACCTTTCCATGCGATCATCCAGGCTTTCATCAGACCTGTCATCTCCGTTGCAGCGTGCCCGATGCTTCCCAATGCACCATACACCACGCACCAGAACCCAGGTCGAACTGGATTTGCGCCACAATCCATCCTAGCTTATCCGCCATCATGTGGGTGAGATGGGAGTTGTGGGGGAGTCGGTGACTGCGTCCCAATCGCACTGACTAAGCGGTGAAGTGAATCAACTCAACAGTTTCCCGTATTGCCTGGAACTACCGTACCTGACATATCCCCACACAATAAGAAATGCCATAATAATATCGAGGGACTGGAAACCAGGTGACTGGACAGGAAGGTACGCTACCCGATGCATTGCTTATTATTACTTCAACTGAGCAACGGCCTGGTGAAAGTTCCACATAGTCCAGTGACTGTACTAGGGAACCGCTACAGCCAAACTGGTTCGGTTCCTGCTACACCAGGCTGACTCCTGTCACACCATCTAACCCAGACCACCTATCCCGATGTTTCTCGTGTAGAATGATTACTGTTTGAAAACTATCACTGCCGGAGGGCCACAGCCCAAGGCATTGCGAAGCACCTTAGTAAACATCTTATCACGCGTTGTCTAAAGCACCTACCCATAAATGTAGTACTTGATTCAGACCTCTGGTTTGAAGTAACATTCTGGGGGGTCCTGGCCTGCCCCCAACCCCCCTTGACTAGTTGAAGCGGTGAGTAAAGGCACTATCATGGATCTAGATAAAATCAGAAGCCGAGACCTTGAAAAGAGGGCTTCTGGTACTTAGGTAGTACCCTACTCCGTACGTAAGTAGAGTTGCTTCGCGCCAACGCGCTTCGCAAATAACTCCACCGCGGTGCGAGCTCTGCCAGATAAACAGAAGAGAGGCGGCTTCGTCAGCACGTGATCTATGGAGTGTGGTCCCATAACCCATCCCACCCTGGTGTGGAAGGTGTAGCCCCCTGGCACCAAGAATTACTCCCCTGAATGAATGGCATACGCTGTTCTCCCATAACGCCATTGCGGCTGCAATGGTCCCATGGTAATTAGTATAAGGCGGCTCACGTCGTTTATCTGCGGGATAGCGTGGGATATCCCCCTGGTGAAAATGGCCGAATCATGTACGTCCTTGTGAACAACAGTAGGAGCTCCTGTCTGATGTGGGTTAGTGGCCAGGGCCCGGAATCGATGGTGGACATTCAAGCGCATCATCTTGTGATTGCAACTTCCGGTTGTTTCCGGGCGTGGGATGCAGCCACCACACGTGACTGGCTCAGCAGAATTGAACTGATAGGGAGATGTCGTCCACGTGGATCCACCTATCAGACCGCTGGGTAGGCAGATTAATAAGGCCATTGGCGGCCACTAAGCCCGGACCGGTTAGGTTGGACTGGACCCGACTGGACTGGACTGGACCGGACGCCTGCGGCGGCAAATCTGACATGTCTCCGACGGCCCACTGAGGCACAGAGAGGCCAGCCATGTGGCCCGCTGTTTCTTGTTATCTGCGCTAAGGTCTCGTGCCACGGCGCCATGACCCCCCAAGGAAGCTTCTTGGAAGATATGGGCCTCTCTTTGCGGTTGCCGAGCGACCCAAGCTTTGCCGCGAGACGCACAAGCTTTGACCGGCGACACCCCTTCATCCAAGGATCCACTGTCAGGAATTTGATTCGAACAACCAAAGAACAGTCAAGGGGGGGAGGCAAGGAGCCCAGGGGCACAGTTGGATGCCTGAATCCGGCGGATGGACAAGTTGCCGGATCCGGGACGGTTGCCCGAGGACGTTGGACAAAAGAAGCACATGCGTTCGCACACAATCGCCATTAATGCAGGGCGAGGAGCCAATAATCGATGGGGGCCGCCTATCAAGCCGTGCTCTATGGATGGCCCCGATAATGCTGCTCCCGCAGATTGGTTCCAGCCGTGGCCAGGGGGGCCCAGGACGTCCGACTCTCCTCCGGACAGACTTGATGCTGCCAATCAGCAGCTGACCACCAATCTGATGGGTGGTGGTGAGACACTCGCACTGACCTCCCAGCGAGAGGTTGCATATATCTTGGCTCGCGCCTGTACGACATTGAGCTCCCCCTCCCGTTCCTGCATCGCGTGTCTTCTTTCCTACCGTCACTCCCACTTGAGCGCCCTTACTTTTGTTCTATTGAGTGCCAGGGACTCCTTTCGTCCTCTTGGATTATGGCAGGCATAATCTCTGCCGCCAATCTGGGCGGGGTGGCCGATCCTCGCCTGGGGGATGAGGCAGATATCATCGGCACCGAGGAAGAGCATCATGTCACCATCGAGAAACCTTCCGGTCATGCGCTTCATACAATTCCCGCTCCTATCATGCACGGAAGGGAGTCAATTTACCTGGACAACAATATCACCTTCGAGAACTACCTCTTTTGGGCCGAACGCTCCCGCGAGGTCGAGAAGCATATCCGCACCGATGACAAAGGCTTGCAACAACTGGGTAATGTCCTTATCGGACGCAAGCCAAAGACAGAGCCACCGCAGCCAGCCCCCCAACCCGAGGAGACGTCCGAGAAGACATCCGAAAAGGTCAATCCGGAGAAGCAGTCACCACCACCGTATGAGGAGGGATCAGGCAAGGTGGACAAATATGGCGTTACCGAGACCGAATGGGAGCAGGCACAACGTGCCGGTCGTACAGCAACCTGGGGTGAGTCTCCCTCACTGGGTCCGGGTCTTGTTCTCGACTGACTAGGATGGTGGACAGGCTCCATCTTCTATCTTATCACCACCGATATTCTAGGACCGACTAATGTGCCCTGGGCTATTAGTGTGAGTGCCCCATTGACAATGACAGGTATTAACGTCCAAGCATGCTAACGTACTGTAGCAAATGGGTTATGGACCGGGATTTGTAGGTTTCTCCACACCGGCTACGTTTCGCTCTGATCAACTGAACTCGGACAGGCATTATACACTGTTTTTGGCATGCTGGCATACTAGTAGGTTTCCAATGGGGATGAAAGTCTGACATTGCTGACTCGCATAGCTCTGGCATGCAGCTGTGGAAAATGTTCGTCGGTTTGGATTCCACGCGGTATCCAATGCGCAGTGAGTGGCCCTTAGGTTCATCCCAAATGGTGAGCTGACACACGCAGACTACGGAGACTTGGCCTTCCGAGTGTATGGCCCGTGGGCCCGCATTCTGGTCAACATCCTTCAGAGCTTCCAATTCTTCCTCAACATGTCCTTGTTGATCGAGAGTAGTGGTCAGAGTTTGGCCCAGATGGCCCAGGGTGCGAGTGGCAACGGCTATCTTTGCTGTGAGATCCCTGCCCCATTCCAGAAATCATTCCAGTCTAACCATAGGGGTAGTTGTTGTCGCCGAGGTAATCTTCACTCTGATCGGTTTCTTGTTCGGCCAGATCCGGACGCTGCAGCGCTTGTCCTGGTTGTCCAACCTGGCAATCTGGCTTAATGTTATTGTGATTATCATGACGTACGATGCCCGATTGGCCCATGCTTGACGGACATGCTGACTTTGCTACCAGGATGGCCGTGGTCTATGAATACCCCCCCAATTACGCAGCTTCCTGGACGACCTACCAAACGCCCAAGGGCCCGGTCAAGACGAGCGCCAATTGGCCCGACTCCGCTTCGTTGTATGATCGGATGTCAGCCGTGATGAACTGTGTCTTTGCCTATGGTGGCGCCACCCTCTTCAACGAATTGATGGCAGAGATGAGACGACCGTGCGTGATCTCCTTGTGTGAATATGCTGCTGGATTGCTGACAGTCTGTGTAGATTTGACTTCTGGAAGGGATTTTTGTGTGCCGAAATCTTCATCTATGTTTGTTACCTGGTGGAAGGTATGGTCGTGTATAATGCACAGGGACAGTTCACCTACAACCCCGCTTATCAAGGTGAGTCACTCCTCTTCTTCCCAGGCTATCCGACTCACCAGGAGCCATGCAGGTATCCCCGATTCGGCCTACAGCTACCAGACCGTGGGCAATGCGCTTTCGTTCATCACCGCCATCATTGCGGCTCTTCTCTACGGCAATATTGGTATCAAGGTCTTCTACTCCTCCGTTCTTCGTGACATTTTCCACATGCCACCTCTCGAACACCGGACAGGCAAATTCATCTGGATCGCAATGGGTAGGCACCTCATCTCCAGTTTCGATCATTAACCCCGATCACTGACACTTATTTCAGTTCCGATCTACTGGTCCCTCGCATTCATCGTCGCCGGCGCCATCCCCCAGATCAGCAACCTGACCTCCTTCGTGGGCGCTCTGTGCATCTTCCAGTTCTCGTACACCTTCCCACCCATGCTACTCGTCGGCTACAACATTCAGAAAGACGCCATGCTTCCCGAAGAAGAATTTGATCCCCACACGGGCGAGACCAAGCGAGTCGATAGTGGTATAAAGCGCTGGATCCGCGGGTACAAGAAGAAGTTTGCCATGAACACCTTCGATATCTTGTACTCGCTGGCGGCACTGGGAACCGCTGGTATGGGTCTGTGGGCGTCTATTGTGGCCATGAGAGCATCCTTTGCCGAGACACCTCTTACTCCGTTCACTTGCACTAACCCGGCTGGTTAGTGTGCTGGGATGTGAGCATGTCGTTGGCGATGGAGTGGGGGTTAGTGGAAGTACGAGTGAGGTTTACCAGGGGGGTGAGAGTAGTAGTAATAGCAGTATATTGTCGTTCACCACTCTATAATACCAACTATTGAGTTTTATTATGCACCGATTGGATGGTGGTTTGACTTGAAAATGATACATAGGATATGTTGATTGTCAGTGGTGGTGACCACATGCGGAACGCATAGACCCTAGCTTAATTTAAATGTGACGGCCCCATAGAAGGAGCCTCATCATATATTTGTTGTCCACCGACCACCAGCGAAGCCGAGCTTCAAGACTGCAAGGCTTTCAGCCTTAGTCCGAGTGAGCATCATGCAAGATTAAGAAAAATATCCACCCGCAAGCTGGATCCAATGGTACTTATTCTTCATCCACATCTATCTAGATAGCCTAAATCCATCAGATAGAGGAAGAACAGCCACCACAAAATGAATACCGTTAATTATTTATTTTTACTATGATGTTCAATCTCCCAGACGCTCAAATATCCATTCAATCCAAAATTAGCCCCGCCTTGGCAAAGGTATGGTTATCTCGGAGATAGGCCGTGTAGGGCGTAGGGCGTACCCAGCGGGGGCAGATAACATCAACAACCCACTGGGTTAAAATTTTTCCATCAGATAGTTAACCAAATCTTAATCAACTATCTTAGCAATACCAATCCTCAACAAGATCCTATCTCTGATATCAATCTCAAAAAGCAAAATCGTGCATCAATTTCCGACCCCCAGCCCAACTATATATAACCCCAACCCAACCCAACTACTCTATACCTCCCCCCACCTCTATCCGCCCAAATACCCCCTCCACCATCATGCCCCCCAAAATCCTCATCCTCGGCGGCGGCAACATCGGCGCCATAACAACCTACCTCCTCTCCCACAGCATCCCCGCCTCCTCAATCGTGGTAATCTGCCGCTCCAACTACCCCACGATATCCCAATCGGGCATGACCCTAAACTCCACAATCTGGGGCTCCAACCTGCACATCCATCCAACCGCCGTGCAATCCATCCCCGAAGCCGCAGACCACCACCCCAAACCCGACGGGTACGACTACGTCTGCATCACCACCAAAGCCCTGACCGCCTCCCAAACCTCCGCAGCGCAGCTCCTCAAACCCCTCATCTCCCCACACACCACCATCGTACTCATGCAAAACGGAATCGGGATCGAAGAACCCTACAGGCAAACCTTCCCAGACAACCCCATCATCAGCGCCGTGCTGTACACGCCCTGCACGCAGACCCAACCGGGGGTATATTCCCACACGCTCCTCACAACCATGCATCTGGGTACATACCCCAGCACCGCACCCCCAGCGCACCAAACCTCAACGCGCGACTTCGTCTCAATGCTGAACAAAGGCGGCGCAAGCGCGACCCACGAACCCGAGATCCAATTCGCGCGATGGAAAAAACTCCTCATCAACGGGTCCGAGAACGCCATCTGTGCGTTGACGAGGGTCCGGGATGTGGAGTTTTTGCGGTGCGTGGAGGGCGCGGAGGGGTTTATGCGGGATGTGATGGGGGAGTTGGCGAGTGTGGCGAGGGGGTTGGGGTTTGGGGGCGTGGATGACGGGGTGGTGGAGGAGCAGTTGGCGGTGGTTACGGGGAGGGAGTTTCCGGGGGTCGAGCCGAGTATGTTGGCGGATGTGTGGATGGGGAGGGATTTGGAGACGGAGTGTATTTTGGGGAATGTGGTCAGGTTGGCGAGGGGGGTGGGGGTGGAGGTGCCGAGGGTGGAGGCGTTGTATTTTTTGTTGAAGGGGTTGGAGGGGGGGGTTAGGATGAGGAGGGGGGAGGGGGGGAGGTAAATGGGGGGTTGGGTTAGGGTTTGTATCTTAGGGTTTGTATATGGAGGTTGGTATAGCGTGAGAGGAAGGGGAGGAGGAAGGTTGGATATGGAGGTTTAGGGAGCAGGTTTAGGGTTGAACTGGTTTCTTACAGGGTGTTCCTAATAGCTATTGGCTTTGACTGGATCATATATCTTTGTACATGAATAGAATACTCCGGGCACACCTGAGGCTGGGTTGTTTCACAAATCCACTGCAAACTTTATCTTGGTTGAAATCTGACTTTTATCTAGCTATTTCTATCTGTCCTGTTCACTTACCCTAGCTCACGACATCCCATTTTAAATGCCAAAAACACCAACGGTCAAGCCATCTTAATTCTTCACCTCCTCCACAACCTCCGTCCATTCGCTCTCCACCCTGCCATACTTGATATCAGACAACCACTCCTGCAACAGCTCAACATACGGGACCCTGCCCACGGGAACATGAATATCCTCTCCATGATAATCAATATACGACACCGGAGTAACAAAATACGCCGTGCCCACCGCAAAAGCACCCAGAAGACGATTCTCCCTCTCCGCAGCCTGAATCTCCCCCATCGTATAAGCCCGCTCCACAACAGTCACAGGCTTAACAGAATCCACCAACGCAGGAGTCTCCACATTCAGACGATCCCTCAGCAAAGCAAGAATACTCTGGCGAGTAATACCCGGCAGAATCAAATCATTCTCCAACGGACACGTGATAATCTCAACCCGACCATCCGTCGTTTCCCAGACGACAAAAAAGTTCGAAGACCCGGACTCGGTGACCTGGTGATCCTTTCCAAAGACCCAGAGGACCTGATTAAAGCCAGCACTGGTTGCTTTGCCGTGGGGCTGCAGCGTAGGCCCGTAGTTAGCACCGACCTTGGTGGCACCGGTACCACCGGGCCAGGCGCGGACAGAACCCTCCTGGCTGACGGTGAGACGCATCCCGGAGTCAGCGGTCGACTGGATGGTAGGCCAGCAACAGATAATGATAAAGAGGCGGGCAGATCGGGGCACATGGAAGCCGAGGCTGGAGTCGGTGCCGATGACCGTGGGTCGGATGTATAGGAACTTGCCCGGGTAGTCTTTGGATAGCCAGCGGGGGCCGTCAATTTCGCACAGCTTGCGGATCAGCTGGTGGACTTGGTTGGGATCGAAGTCGGGGAGGGAAATGCGCTGGGTGGAGCGGAGGAGACGGGCACAGTTGGCTTCGGGCCGGAAGAGACGCAGATTGCCGTCGTGGCCGCGGTAGAGTTTCAGGCCTTCGAAGCAGGAGGTGGAGTAGTGCAGGACGCTGGCGGAGGGCATCATTTCCATGGGGCCGTAGGGGAGGAGTTGAGGGGTGGCCCATCCTTCTTCTGCCGTCCAGTCGGCGACGATCATGTGGTCGGTGCAGCCAGAGGCGGTTTTGGACCCGGGGATGGGGACATCACGGGGAGTGGATGTCAAATTGATCTCGAGTTTGGATGCGTCCAGTGGTTGGGAGGTTGGGACGGTCATTGTGAAAGTAGGAATGTGGGTTTGACAATACTGGAGGATGCAAGAGGTGTTGGATGGAAGGGAGGAGGGATGGATTGGGCTCGACGGCTCCAGTAAGATGTCCCAGCTATAATATCACGTAGGACAATGGGGAGATACTCGCAATATATGTATCAGCTTTTATCTCTCCCGAAAATAGGAGAAGTCGTGCTGCCAAGATCCACAGGCGTCAGATGTAGGGCGTAGGGCGTAGGGCGCACCGAGTCAGATCTAATCCGAGCGGCGATTATTGCTCCTGGTAGATAAGTTCCAGAGAAAAGTTGACATAAGAAAAGCCTCATCTTGGTACAGATCGTGATACGAGAGATAGGCTAACGGATAATCGGAATCAAAGATGATGTAGGCGATACGTTGAATTTACATCCGACCATACCCTACTTCGAGGCGCTAAACGGGATCAGCTCTAGGGCCGGTTAAGAGATAACGGCTTTTAATCCTGCGGTCCAACATGTCATTTCAACACATTCCAGATTTATTGTGGATGGAGAAAACTGTAGTTGGTGACTGTCTGGATTCACTGCTTGGCAGATATATTGGCCGCTCGAGTCAGAAAATGTATTAGAACAATGATTCCAACTGGACAGCTAGGCTGAGCACCATATGCATATTTTGATAGAAATTTCCAAACAATTGCCTTCAACTCATTCGACCAGACTTCCCAAGCAGCTATGATGAAAGCTATTGGTCTTGTGGTGCATGGATGCGACTAATATTGACCTTGGCCATCACTGTGTGTTTTGTATAAATTCTAATACCTAGATGTGGAAAATTCTTCCACATTAACATCCTGAAACGCGTTTGAGCTGGTGATATTTTCCTGGGTCACCTCTCTGATTTGTGGTTCTATATATGATGGTATCTGGAATAGGAGCATTCTAATAAATGTCCATTAGTTACGAGACAACGCTGAAGGTAAAGAGTCTAATTTGGACATCACTGTCCTGAAAATAAAACAAGCTTAAGGTACAAGAAATACTGGATGGCATTAGATATAATTCACAAAAAGTATATACGTTACTCTGTTTCTCTGCCTCATGAATTATGACTGCCTTCACTGCTGCCCTGCAGAAAGAAATGTGCAGCCAGTTACATTTGAAGATCAGCAGACCGCCAAGAAAATTCCTTCCCTTAGTGCCATAATTCCTCTCCAATCGGTGGTTACTGCTCAGCTAGACATGCTTTTAGCAAAAGTGATTCAATTTTTATAATATTTTATAAGCTACAATCCTATAAATCATGTACCTAAAACAGTGGATTTCAGGATTGTAATACTATATTTTCATGTCGGTCACTTGACCTACGTACACGTAAAATATGATCACATAGCTATATTTTTGCTTAATCAGCAGTCTCGTGTTAGGCAACGTTAGAGTGGTTAACCCTGACCGCGTTAACCTGACCATACCCTGACCATAACTGGGGCGGTTAAGGTTAACCAGTGTACATAGGTCAAGTGGACCTTCCGCAAAGATCACTTGACGTGATATCGACACCGTCGGGGCACCATCTTGATCAATAAACAATCAAATCTTGAAAACCACTCCTCCCTCCGGATAAATTCTCCCAACCCTCCACTCTCTCCAGTATCTTGAACGTGCATCCCAAAATGGAATCCGTCCCTCTTGACTTGCCACGCGGATCTCGAATCCTTGTCACCGGAGCCAACGAACGGCTACATTGCCTCGCATGTCGTCGAGAAATTACTGGAACTTGGGTATGTTGTGCGGGGCACCGTACGGACGGAAAAGCCATGGTTGAATGAATATTTCCATACCAAGTATGGGCCGAGGTCTTTTGAGACCGTTATCGTGACCTCTTTCGAGGATAAAAGCACGGTCGAACGTGCTCTGGACGAAGTGGATGGAGTCGTTCATCTGGTACGAGAAAGATCGTCCCGAGTGATTTTATGATGGGATTCTAGACTAACCATTGTTTAGGCATCAGACCTATCGTTCAACAGCGACCCCAATGCCGTCATTCCGTGGGTGGTCCAGGCCACACTCAATATCCTGGAACTTGCTGCACGAAGAGCCTCGATCAAGAGAGTAGTCTTGGTTTCTTCATCGACTGCGGCATATATGATTTTTCCTGATCCAAACAGACGAGATGTTCATGCGAGTGAGTATCAGTTGTTGAATGGTAGAAATGTCTTGACTAAAAGATCTAGACACATGGAATGATGTGGCTGTTGCCAAGGCATGGGATGAAAAGACGCCTGCAAATGAAAAGGGGCTTACAGTCTACGCGGCATCCAAGACCGAAGGCGAACGACAATCTTGGAAGTGGATTGAAGAGAACCATCCCCAATTCGTGTTTAACACAGTTCTACCGTCCTTCAGTGTCAGCGTTCCTTCCTCATGGAAACAACCCAATTTGTTTGTGCTATGTGGCTAATGACAACAGGTTGGGAGGATACTGCATCCCGAAATCCCCGGTTCGATGATGGGCTCTGCTCGTCAATTGCTGACAGGGGATCCCACGGCGTTTACTAAATTCCCGGAATGTATGTGCCCCTTTGATCTGGGAGCAGATTGACTCTGCAGGGTCTTGTATTTCGGAAAGATGGCTAAGCTTTTCCTAGAATGGTATGTTGAGGTGGAGGATGTTGCTCGACTCTGCGTCATTGGCCTTGTAGATCCGAAGGTGAAATCAGAACGGATCTTTGCCTTTGCAGAACAAAAGCACTGGGCAGATACTGTGGCTATCCTCCGTGATCTTCGCCCCAATAACACGAGCATTCCCGACGTGCCTTTGGACATCCCCAGGGACCAGACGGTCATTCATCGGCGAGACCGGGCGGAGAAGTTACTTCGTGACTTTTATGGGCAGCCTGGCTTTACCCCTATCAAAGAGAGTATTGAGAGGGGAATCGAAGGATGGAGTTGAGGTGGTATGTTCCCGCACAGGGCTTCGTTAAAGGTTGCAATATGGAAACACCAGTTTCGAAGGTCAATCTCACTAATTAGGCATGGTGATAGAGGCTACTGGTATATAGCATTGTTGCCATGGATAGTTGGAACATATATCTTGCACAATTCCATACACGACCTTTCGACATATTTTTGGGGGCGATACAGGTTCAGAGATGTTGCGACTGCAGCTGAGATTTCTCAACTTCAAATCACCAAAAAGATCTCACGTAGGCCTAAACCTATGCAGCATTGGCACCTTTCAAAGCCGATCATGAAACAAAATGAGTATAATAAACATGCTTTTATTCCCGCCTTCCCGGAAGGACGAAGCAGCCACATAGCGGGGTCGAGATCCAGATCGATTTAGCTTCCAAGAAGAATGCGGAGCATCTGATATGAGGAAAAGTTCCCAGCAGAAACGAGAAAAGAGGGTACGATCCTCCCCGTACTGGATTTCCGCGGGGCACCGACCAATCCCGCTAGCTCCAAGCAAAAGCCGGGATGTGCGCCCTACAGTGCGCCCTACGGTCCCCACTCTGCATTCCACTGTTTCGTGGCATGAGTGCAACGGGAGTCACCCAAGGTTCGCTAGATGTGCAGTGGGGCTGGATCCATTGAATCGGACCTTTATCTAATCCTTGATTACTCGATTGTCGTCGATGCCGATGCCTCGATGAGCGAACGCAACTTTGTGCGCTTGGACTCGCATGGAAATCCATATACTACAATCGTAACTCCACCAATCTGGAGTTTAAACACAGCCACATATTTAGTCAGACTAATGGGGATTTGGAGGGTGGGGGGGGGGATGGGTTGTCACAGGGCGTGAATAGGGCGTATATAGGGCGTGCCCTGGGAAACATCAAGGAAATGAACTTCTTCCCATTCCCGTTCCCCTCAACGTTTCACCAGTCACCGGTTACATATATTCAATATCGAACGTCATAACAATCCATGCCTTCATTATGCTGAACGTATCACCAAGATGGCTTCAGCACCAGCCCCCTTCCACCCTGGAGAAACGCACCGCATCGATTAAGATCAACAGTGTAGCAAGAGGCCCTTCGATATTACCGGCTTTTTCAAAAGAGGTAGCCACCTCTTCAACCAATGAATAGCTCAGGCACTTCGGAAATACGGTACCACAACGCACGATATCTGTCTACGGGGTCTCTTGATAAATCTCAGCTGCTACAAAAATGCAAGAGGCAAAACATATCTTCATGACATTCATCAAAGATCCAGCATACTAGTACTCAAATGACACCATTTTCAAGCATCGACTTGACAGTATCAACCACACTAGTCTTGACATCGACATAATTCCAGCGTCCTTCCTTGGTGCCTTTGGCCAGAATATCCAAACTAACACGCATGTCCCACCCCGTCGGCTGAACCCCCGGAGGCAACAGCTGAGAAGGGTTCCCTTCCGGCACTCTGTACTTGAGCTGAGGGAAGTTCTCCCGGATGGTATTAGCAACGATTTGCGGTGCAATAAGGCCCGCGATTAGCAGGATGCGTTGGTTCGATGCTGCCGGGTTGGTGAGTGCATCGACATGGCTGCGGGCTACGTCGCGGACGTCGACCTAAAATCCAAGTCAGTCTACTATTTTCACACTGGAGGTCCACTGACCCAGCTAGTCAGTCGAGGGGGTAATTGACGCACAGAGTGATAGAACGGGAACCTGATTCCTTCTATCTGCTTGTGGGTTCCATCAATGAAGCTAGCCACGGCAAAGTGATTCGTCTGGTTGATAGAGCCCGGCCCGTCGATAGGGTGGATCATTGGACCGGTGATAATATCCGGATTGATAACAGCCAGGTCAAAGCCTGGCTTGTTCTTCTTGATGAACTCCCATGCCGCTGCCTCCGCTCGGGTTTTCGAAACATTGTACCCGAGAACGGGATCGTGTCGCTCGATTGCTTGCTCAGCTGTGACCTGTTGTATTGTTAGATGCAGTCAAAAAATAAATCCACAGGGACATCAGCGTACCGGGTTCCAATCTTTCTCCGTATATGGCTTGCCCTCTTTCGTGATATCTTCAAACGAGTTGAGCACGGAAACCGCACTGCCAAGTAGGACGAATCGTTTGATAGAAGGGCCGCCGTATTTCTGGGTGGCTTTCAAAATTTCCGTGGTTCTAAAAATATTAGTTGTCTTTCCTGCTGTGAAAGTACTACTCTAAACTTACCCCATCTCAGCCGGCTCAATCATTTCCTTTTGGATATCCTCGGCTTGGAATTTCAATGGCGACGCAGTATGAACGACATAGTCGAATGGATTTTTCGCATTTCGAAAGATAGTATCAAATGGTTCTTCGGAAGTGAAGTCCGCTACAATCGCAAACTCGATGCTTTGTTTCCATGATGGGTGCGTTTTGATGATGTCGTCGGCCTTGGATTGCGATCGCACTGTCGCAGTAATAGCATACCCTCGCTGTAAAAGGTAAGTGATTTTCTGACGGTAGTTGTTATGGGGATATAAGACTCACGTCGATTAGGATGGACAATATATGGGAGGCTACGAAGCCATTGGCACCGGTCAGGAGGACGTGCTTGTCTGCGCCAGAGTGTGACATTTTCACGTTGGAATGGAAAAGTTGGCAACAAAGATAAGCTTTACTCTTTGATGAAAACTTGCAGACATTCCTTTCTTATATAACAAGCAACTTGGTTCGTCTTTTTGCTAAGACTGTGGCGGACCGAAGGGATCATCCTAACTCTTGACGTCAGGCCCATGTAACCCAACGGAGGGAAACGGACAACAAATAATCCCCGCATACATTTGAAACGGAGGGGTCTGGAACCTATCCGTATGGACCTTAGGGTTGCACGGTTTATGGTTTATGGTTTGTTGCCGTCAGACCCCGGGACGGATCCCGACATGGTCTGCTTCCCATCTTTCCATGGAATTGATTACAAATCCCTCCCCCGGGAATAAGAGTCTATCAACTCTCGCATTAAGATCGCCTCCATGCTTAGCATCATATGTTCATTATATGTGAACGACGAAGGATCCGTATTCACGGACAGGACACCAACCTAGGTCACCAGCCATGCAGAACCAACATCAAACACTACGAACTAGAAATTGACTAAAAGTCCCTCTTCAACTGGTCCAACAGCGGCAGAACACCCTCTTTCTCCAAAATCTGCAGCGTCTCCTCCAACTCATCCCACGTATCCGCATATCCCGTCCAGCCAAGCTTCCTTGCCTTGCTCATACTTGCCACGCAACTCCAATCCCGACCCAGAGTCATGGTCAAAAAGTCCCAGGTCGCTTTGTCCCACGCCTTCTGGTCCAAGTTATACTTGTCACGAAGCGTGCCCCACGCCTTGTTGACATCTTCCCGCTTCGCCCACTTCTCCGGATCCACCTGGAGGAACAGCGTAGGGGGATCCTCCGCAACAGAGTCCGCCGAGAGACCCAAAGCCGAGGCAGCCACCTTGAGAGGCGGTTTATTCTGCAGCCGGATAGTAGACGACTCATAATTCTTGAATCCCTTGGTATCAGGGACCCCACCATTAGGGAACATGGGATCTGGAATGCGACATCCAAACCGAGCTGCTAACCGCGGCCACAAATTCTGGAACGACTCCGTGTCGCCATTCATCACATTGAAGATCTGGTTCCCGGCGCCGGGGGCCATTGCGGCCCAGAGACAGAATTTCGCATGCAAGTTGGCCGACGTCCAACAGTTGAAGGCGAAATAATTGGCCTTGCTTCCGATATAGGGCAACTCTGAGCCGGGAAGCGCCTTGCTGACCGCACAGTATAACCCGAGTGACGTGGCTTCGTTCATGAAATTGCCTCGGGCGTAGCCGAGCACATCTTCCGGGAGCGTGGCTACCCATTCCCACGATCCCTTTTGGGCGGCTTCGGCCAGGATGCGCTGCTGACCGTAGTAGAATATGGGTGGCCAGGAGACCCCGCCTGCATTCTTCTCCAGGAGGGGGTCGTCTTCCAGGAGAGGTTGCTTGCCTGGGCCGATATGGACCCCATACTGCTTGAACCCGCAGGTTAGGATGAAGCGTTTGATCCGCTTGGTGGCTCCGGTGAGTACGAGGGCCTCGAGGAAATTAGACAGCAGCGTTGCATTCACCTGGGACAGCTGGCTCGGGTCGTTTGGAACCAGATATGCACAGAAATAGATGTACTCGGCGGAAACGCCTTCCAGGGACTTGGCCATGTCCTGTGCAGAGCTCTGGAGGTCCAAGGTGACATGTTCGATTTTGTTGTCTTTGTATCCCGGATTGCTACGGGAGAATGAGTAGATTTTGTCATAGGATGAATCTTTGACGAGATGGTGGACGATGGCGCTGCCGGTGATACCTAGGTCCAGTTAGCTCTGGATGCGGCCTTATCAGAAGACTCGTATGAGTGGAAAATGAGGGACATGTACCGGTGGCCCCAGTAACAATTGCAGAATGCATAATGACAATGGATGATTTGTGTAGGCTGTAGAGGATGGGGGGAAGGAGGTGGTGCAGGGTGTCTGCTTATAACATTGATGGCCCAAGGCCGACAGACCCAACATCTATCATTACAGATGACGATCACAACTAGGCACTACATATGACTACCTTGCCGACTGGCAGCGAATTCGTGGCAGACCTGAAGCCAGAGCTCTTTGACGTCATCATTCACAGACCGACTAGGTTTGTGCCAAATATCGGTTGGCCCGGGATTTACTGCCGTCCATCGTTCTTAATAATTAGGTTTGTGGGTGACACATGCCTAATCCCTCCCGGTTTAGCTAATGCTGCCATTGAGAATATTTCTAAGTATGGTCCGACAGAAGTCTGCGGTCGAAACCTAGAAAACTCTACTATCACCTCGAAAGAAGAAAATGTGGCCAATCCACAAGAGACTTGTTGCTAATTTCAGAGAAAGTCTAAGAATGCAGTAAACGATGGAAGAAAGTGCTGACTGATAAGGTGACATGTGGGCCGCATGCGTTCCGAGGGTCGCCAACCGTGGCTCCAACTGGGATTTGCTCGGGGTCTGCTTAGCATCCCGCTGATCAGCGCATCTCGGAGACTTTATTTCTGCTTGACTAATTTCCCCGTGGCGGAGTGTATGGGGGATGCTCTAGCAGTGATTATTCAGAACTCTCCGAGCCACGCAAGAGAGGAATACTTTTAAGGCCTATCAGATACCCAGGTACTACTATCCTACACAGCTTTGACAAGGATCAAACCAGTATCTTTGAACAAAAATGTCGTCGTAAGTCTCCCTACCTTACTGCTTCCACCTATCCTCACCATCCCAGTCCGCAAGAGCAGTACATCGCCCTCATCCAGGCCGGGGGCAAGGGCGACCCCAACGCAATCCACAACCTTTTCAAGCAATTGGCGCCTATCAAGCCCACTCAGCTCCTGGGCGACTGGAGCGGGGGATTCTTCGACACGGGCCACCCTTTTGCTACCCAATTGGAGGAGATGAAATGGGTCGGGAAGTCATTCAAGTCCGTCGATGATGTCGATCCTGTCATTGTCGATCGGGACGGCAAGCGCACTAGCTGGGGGCAATGGGGGTTTGCTAGCGTGAGTTGCCCTAAGTACTTACCTTACTATATGAGCCTAATAGAGCTAACGCCTCCGCGTAGCTGCGCGAAATGGTGTATGAGGGTACAGTATCGACGGTGATGATTTACGATGACCGCCCTGTCTTTGACCATATCCGCTACGTGAATGATAATTTGATGGCGGGTGTGATGGAAGGGAAGGCTTTGGGGGATGATGGAGAATTTTACTTTTACTTGAAGAGATAGTTGAAATGTTGATTGTGCTTGGTTTTATTTTTATGTTATCTACTACCTCATCCGCGTCATGCCTGTTGGACTTTCGTTGCGCACGCAATATATGTCTTAAGATTGGAGGTTATATCAAGCTGATATCTCTACGCTAGGGCAATATAGCTCGCATTACTTACAAGGCCAGACAGCCAGTTCGTTCTCAGAGAAGGAAATCAGGGTGTCCATAGCGAATCAGACCTGAACTTAGGGCCAACGCGCCGAACAACTTGAACTAAATTCGGCTATCTAGCCACTAACTCGGAGATACACAAGGTGGGTTCTCGGAATTTCCGGTCTTAGAAAATAGTCCCCGTGGGTGGATCCCAAACGGTCCACAAATGGCCCCATATGTGGACCAGCCCTAGTCACCCAAGCTGCTGAGAATCGTGAACCGAGCCATGAATAGAATCCGACCGAACTTTATATCCTAGATCAATCCTTATCGCAGGAATCAGATCAATAGTGGCTGATGTAAGGAGGTGTGGCTGGCCACAGTTTTGTTCTGACATGATACCACATGACGAGAATCCCAATGTGCGGGCATGTCATTCCACTAGCATCAATGCGGTATAGTTTATCCGGATATAAGGGAGTTAACAGTGGAGTGCGTCGTGCGGTGGGGGGTAGATTTGTGCAATAAATAATAAATCTCAAGTCCACTCTATCGAGCGCCATAAACCCAAGATCTATCTATCTACAATGTCTCCTCTCCCAGCTACACACCGCGCCCTCGTGCTAACCACCATCGGCCAGCCCCTCAAAGTCAAATCGAGGCCCACCCCACAAGCAACCCCTGGCAGCGTGGTTATCAAGATCCTAGCAACCAAAATCACCTTCTATACTAGAAACATTTAGAATAGTAAGTGAAACCACCCTCTTCCCACACCCATAATCCCAGAATGTGGCGGAATTAACTGTATCACAGTGATAGGGTCAAATACCACCAGCATCTCTATTAATGATCTTGTATTCATTAGAATCCATCTCTAAAACCGTGATAATCTTATCCAGGATTCACTGTCAAGTGTTCACAAAGGATACACCAAGTCAAGTGCGCGACTCATATATAGTGAATAGCGCGACACAACATATACTAAATATGCTAAGATACCGCTGGAGAACTGTTACAAACTTAATAAGAAGCAGCTGCTTTGGCTCACAATAAAACAAGGACTGGATTATACTATTCATGACTTACTTCCTTTGATTATGCAGCTTGTTCCGTTTGGAGGCCTGCACTGTATCGGCGTCGAGGCTGGTGATAAGGTCATTATCAGTCCTGCGACGGGCCCGTTTGGAAGCGCGGCAGTGCAGGTGGCGCTGGCGATGGGGGCTAGTGTGATCGCGATGGGGCGGAACATGGACGCACTGAAGAAATTGCAGGCTATCTATGGGGCAGAGAGGAGACAGCTGGTCCAAATCACGAATGATCAGCAGCAGGAGATGGATGCCCTGGCGCAGTATGGCCCGGCTGATGCCTTCTTCGATATCTCTCCGCCAATGGCAGCGGGATCAGGTCATATAATGAGCGGCATCTTGTCGCTCAAACACTCGGGCCGTGTTTGTCTAATGGGACCAGGGATTGGGGATCTGACTATTCCGGTCGCGATCCTGATGGCTCAGAACCTTACCATCAAAGGCAAATGGATGTATGAGCGGGAGGGTATCCGGAAGATGATCCAGATGGTGGAGGCGGGGGTCTTGAAGATGGGTAGCCAGGCCGGCTGGGTGATTGCTGGCAAATATCAACTGGAACAATGGGCCGAAGCGTTTGCCAGCGCGGCGCAGCATGCCGGACCGGGCGAACAGGTGTTGTTTACAATGTAAATAGTGTAGTGACGGGAAGAGATGTGGAAAACTAAGCTATCTTTCAGGGACGCCTCAGATCAACACTTGGGACAAATCTGCGTTGATTCTGAGATGAGATAGAAACTGGAATCTTCAGTCACCATGTATCTATATTATGTGGCCATCCTGTATTGCTGTATGCAATATGGATGGATATCCAATGTAGAAACGGTATAGAGGGAGAACCAGGCGGATTGCCCTCATGCTCACTGACTCTCCTATATCGGATGCGAAAGACAGAGGACGACGCATCAGAGCGACCCAATGATGTCTGCTACCACGTATTCCAGCACTGCCAACTGACGACAGACCACTCGGCCAAAAGGACTAGTCCCCAGCTAAATCATCCTCCCACTGGATAGTCTGACACCAACCACGACTGCGAATAAGGCATGAAGGATGAAAGCATAGCATTTTGCACATCAAATGGGAACAGATGGAATGGATATCCCCTCACTCCCCCTTCATAACACCCCAATCGCCCTCCGTCCAAACAAGCTTCATAACCCAGTTCTTAACCTTCCATAAGCCATCTGTTTCATCTTTCTCCACATCCACAAAATACAACGACCCGCTCATCAATCTGGTCGCATCAGCCTTGTTCCCCTCTCCGGGGCGATAATGCTGGGCCAGAGCGGACGCCGTCAGAGTTGCCTTGTTCTCAGCGCCCTCGACCATGCTGACTCGAATATTGCTCAGGAAGTGGGTGGTGTCAAGCTTGGCGACATTGACGAAGGAGTTGTCATGAATGGACTGGCGCCCTTTCATCACGTTGTCGCCCAAGGCGAACGTGGCGTCGGGATAGAATGCAGAATTGAAGAGGGCTACATCGCCGGTGTCAAAGGACAGGACGGTGCGGTTGAGGGCATCGACAATGGCTTCCCGGGTGTCGAGGGAAGGGGCTTGGAGGGTGATTGGGATGGACATTTTGGTGGTAGTGGTTGGTCGTGAAGTAGTTAAAGATGATGGTGGCATTCAGCGGTGAAATTCGCCTTCTTTTATGTCTAATGACCTGGTTTAGGGATATAGAGACAACGCACTTGACATCTCGCTGTTGAGTCGGAGACCGAGGGGAGATTCAGCATCGGCCATGGCCCTAACTCCGGGTTTATGTCCGCAGCCCTATGCGGCCCGGATCCACAACGACGCGGCCCTGCCAATCACCCCTCCATCAGGGAGCAGATATAACTCACGTCACAGTGGATGCCAGGCTCATTCGGAATTATTGGATATGCTTGTCTGGACTTGGCTCCTCGCGGGATGCACATTCCCGGTTTATTTAAATTTTAACCTGATCATGACATGGCCTCGTCGGGACGTTCCGGAGGAAAAGGAGCAATAGGCATTGTCCACCTGCTACTGACTATGTCGGAATTGCTCCAACCAAAAACACTGTCGATTAATGTTGGGAACGCTAGGCAGAAGAAACAACGTGTAATTCGTAAGTGGTAGCTAGAACGGTTCTGCCTACGTGACTAGATGAAAACAACAACAACAACAACTCCGTGGCCAACGTGACCGTAGGTCATGTGACGCTCGCCTACTGACTAACCACATGTTCTAACACGGCCCCCTAGGCGAGCAGGAGTTTAAAAATAAATAAAAATAAAATTAAATAACTTTTTTAATTAAGTAATAAAGTATTATATTATTTATTTTATAGTATTTCCTTAATAGTATTGTTTAATATCATGTTTAATTCTATAATTACTAGATATGCCTTCATACCTAGTAAGTCTTTAAATATCCAGAATATTTTAACTTTCAACAGCTTAGTAAATCTATTTATAGAATTAGTATTTCCAGGAATATAAAGTATCTTAATAATATTTTTTTTAATAAGATCTATAATGAATAGATAATGGTTATTAAGCTAGTAAGTAGACTGGATAAAGATATTATAATTAAATATTTTAAATAAGTTAATAGTATTATTAAATATGGGAATCTTTTTATTTTTTGAAATTTTAAAACTAAATATTATTATTAATTTTTTTATATATAAAGTTTTTTTAATAACTGCATCGTACACGTAGTATTTTATAATAGTTAAAAAAATATTATAATAAGTTACTTCTTTGAAGACTAGAAGATAAAGTCTCTAGTAAAAAAAATAATATATTTTTTAATTAATTTATTATTTTTATAATTTATATAAATAGTATTTATATATATCTTAATACTTTTAATATAATTAGAAGCAAGTATGATACTTAGATTCTCTATATTTTATATATATTAGTATACTGATTTTAATACTTTAGAATTAGTAATTATAAGTAAATTTATATATTTTTATAATTAAAAAATAAATTATTATAAATTAGGTCTTATTTTAATCACTAGCTAGTTTAGATAACTTGTAAAACTCTAATATTTATAAATATTAATTTTCTTATATATCATCTTCAAGTAATCTATCTTATAGTATAATAATATTATTAAAAAAATAATTTTTATATAATTCTACATGTCTATAGTGATCAGAGATTTTTTTATATATATTTATTAAAATAAAAAGATTAATTCTTTATTATAATTATATTATACATTATAATTAAGGAAGACTTTTAATTTATTAAATTTTTTTAGATTGAATACTTGATTAAGATATTATTTAATCTTATTAAGATTATTTTAATATAAATTTATAATAATTAAATCATCTACATAAATTACAAGATAAATATTAGATTTATAGTAAATATAAGGATTCTTAAATAAAATAATAAAACTAATTTCTTATAATTTATTATTAAAGATATAATACTACAAAAATATAGTCTGCTAGAAATTATATAATATTTATTTTAACTTATAAATGTTATTTTCTAGTTCTTTATAATATTTAATTAGTTATTTTATAAATACTTAATAATTCTTTATCTAAGTGTATAAATAAATAAAGATAATATTATATTACTTCCAGGTAAGATTCTTAATTATTATTATAATTAAAAATATCTTGATAGCAATTTTACTAGTAACTAGAATAAAAAATTAATTATAATCTCTGTCTAGTATTTAGTAATTACTATATATAATCTAATATATATAAAATTAAATAATATAATCTTTTATATTAATTTTTAAATTAAATATTTATTTATTTGGGATCACATGGGTGCCAGAAAACTTTTTTATAATATTATAAATTCTTATATTCTTGATTTTATTAATTTATATATCTATTACCTGTTTCTAATATAATACTAAAAAAGATCTCATGGTTTTAGTATATATTATTAAAATAATAAGTTTATAATATTTTAGTTTTAGAATTATAATATCTTGATTAATTAAGATAAGTTGCTCATAATCTAATCAAGTAAATAATTTATTTTTAATAATTTTTTAAAATTATCTTACTACTAGAATATTTTCAGATGATAGAATATTAATGGTTCAAAAATCTTAAGTTAAATATTTAACTAATTTAGTCTTATATTTAATAGGATTCTTAATGGAGGGTAGTAAATATTTATTAATTAATTTTATAAAAGTAGAAATTATCTATACTCTACTAGTAATAATATTAGTATCTTTATTAATATTTATAATATTCTTAATATCAGAGATATTTTAATAAAAAAAAATATTATCTAGTCTAGCCAATCTCCTGGATTCCAGAAGTAATTCTTTGAGTAATAATCTTTTAATTATATTATTAAAATCTTCATAATTATCTTTATATATTTTTTTTTTATTAAATGAGATATTTTTAGAATATTTAATCTTATTAGTTTCTAATATTTAAATATAGTAAACGTGGTTATTATTTCTATTAAAACTAATAAAATATTCTATTATTACACGGGACTTTATTTTCCTAGATATTATATAATTCTTAATAAGTATATAGATATATAAATAATAACTAAATATATATAAAAAATTAAGTAAAATATTAAGATTTAAAAGATTATAAAAAGAATAATATTTATATATAAAAAATTTTTTAACATCACTTTTAACGGAAACAAGCTGATTTATGATTTAGATAATAAGATATATAATATATAATTAAAAATATTCTAACAGACTTGAGTTTGTGAAGGGCTAAGAAGCCGTAATAAGTCAGATGTAAAGCCTGGTTTGAAAAAAATTAATTTATTAAAGAAGAAAGACTATCTAGTATAGATAAGATCTAGTTATTTTTTTTTTTAATTATTTTATTATTATTCTCTTATGTTTTTCATGGAGAGTTCTTTTAGAAAATCTTTATTTTATTAGCTTCTTCCAGTGTAATCTTAGAACTAAATAAATTAAAATATATAATATTCTAGTTTTAAATAATTAATTAGATTTAGTTTTTTTTAATTATTCTTCTTCTCCAAACAGCATGATTATGGGTGGAATTATATAGCAGAATTCTAGAAAAAATAAAAAAAATTATAAAAATATGATATTTTTTATTTTTTATAAATTCTTATATTATAAAAATATTATACAGGTTCCTATATTGGGATATTAAATTTTATTTATTTAATTAAAAATATTTTCTCATAACAATACTTTTTTTTAGAAATATTTTTTTCATTAATAATTTTTTTAATAGTATATTTTTTAATATTATTATTTATAATAACTGTATCTGGCTGCTAATCTGTCAGTTTTTAGAATAATAAAAAATTAATAGTAATTAGATAGAGTAGATTTATATAAAAGATTAGATAAATTTCTCTAGATATATCTAATTTATAAGTATAAATATTTATAATCTTAAATATAATAAATTTTATATTTTATTAATTTAATTTTTTATTTAATTAGTTAGTAGATATATTTTTTAAATTAAATTAAATCTTATCCTGTGATTAGTAATAGAGAGTAAGATTTTAATAATAATTAATATATTTTTTTTAAATTTCTTGAGCTAAGACTATTATTAAACTAGTAATATCTTAAATTTCTTAAAATTTTTTAAAAATTATTTTAATTTATTTCTATAGGTTTCTTACTTAGTAATTTTTTAAAAGATTAATTTTAATATCCAGGTCAAGAAGCTTTATATAAAATTTATATTAAAAAAAAAAAAAAACTTATTCTAATTAATATTAAATTTTAATTATTCAGAGCTAGTTATACTAGTAATAATAGTTTTTTTTAATTATTTTATTATTAATTAATAAATTATCTCAAGAAAATTTTAATTATTATAATTTTTTATTTAATGGCACTATCTATTTCAGAATAATAAATAATAAAGAAATATTTTTTAATATCTAGAATATTATATAAAGTTTTCTATAACTTATTCATGAATTGTGATCCTTAGTTAGAGATTATAAATTATAAAATATTTAAATAAATATTATTATAAAATCTTCTGCTTCCATGTTTAGTACTATTTTAATAATAATTTTTTTTTAACTAATTAATAATAATTATAATATTTTTATAATTCTCGGACTCCGGGAGGTCCATTAAAAAATTAATAATAATATTTTATTATAGATAATCAGAAATTAGTAATAATTTTAAAAGATTTTATTTATAATTTTACCAGATCTAATTAATCTAGTAATTATTATAATTATAATAAAATTAATAAATATTATTACTTATATTAAATTAATAATAATAATAAATAATAATCTTATATATTTAATCTCTCTTTAAATATCCAGTGATTATATTATTATAGATTTTTTAAATAATCTAGATCTGTAAAAACTTAGAGTTAAAAATTTAAATTTATTTTTAAAATAATAAATATTTATTTAAATCTAGTTAGTATTCAGTAATAAAAATCTTAAATTTTAATTTTTTTAAAAATTTAGATTTATTTTCTACTACATCCTCTTGGTATTTTTTAAAATTTTTATTAATATCTTTTATCTAGATCTAGAATTTATTTAAAATTAGTTTCTTAGATATTTTTTTTATAAATATTAAATAAATATATTCCTTAAATAAATCTCCTTAGATAAAACTAAATAATTAGATTTTTTAATTAATAATATATTTATTTTTTTTATTTAACATGTTCTAAGATCTTCTTGATAAAATATCTAATCTAGTATTTATCTTTTCTAGGTAGTAATTAATAGAAAAATTAAAATAATTTAAAAAGAATATTTAATATATTTATTATTTAATAAACTAGCACTGGGTTATAAAATATTTAAGATTCTAATAATTATTAAAAATCTTAAAATAAAAAAAAATAATTAATTCAGATTTTTATTTTTATAATATTTAAATAATAGCAAGCAGCTTCTTATTATAGATTTAATAATTATATTTAATAAAAAGATTTCTCTTAGAAAAATAAATTATAAAATATAAAATATTTTAATTATTTTATTAAAATAATACTCCTCTAATATACTAATTAAAAAAATTAATTTTAATTAATATTTCTTATTTAGAGTCCTAGTGTGCTAAAATTAGAATAATAATAAAAATTTTTTTAAAAATTTTAAAAATCTTTTAAATTTTTAAAATTTATTTAAATCTTATATTTTTTCATGTAAATTTAATTAAAAATTTTAAATAAATTTTTTAGTTTTTAAAAAACCACTAATAAAAATTAATAAATTTTAAAAAAATTCTAATTTTTCAGGTATTCTTCAGGGTTTTTTAGTCTTATAAAATCTAGATTTTAATAGGATTTATCTTAATCTTTTTTTCTACTTTAATAATAAATTTAAAATACTTAATAGAAGTTACTTTAAACTTATATTTTTTAATATTTATTTATAATTTTATTTTATATAGTTATTCCAGGATCTTCCAGACTTAGGAATAATATTATAATAGATTTTTATCTATAAAAATAAGAATATTATTAATATAAATAGAGTAGAATTTATCTAGAAACGTTTATAATATTTAGTTAATATATTATTAGAAAGTACTAGAATAATTAATAAATCTAAAAAAAATTATTAATTATTTAAAAAATTTAAAATAAATTTAAAATATTATTTTTTATTTATCTTTTTTCTTGACCTGAATATAGTAGAAGATTTAAATTATATTAAACTTAATAAAGAAGTAGACCCGGGAGATATATTAAAAAGTTTTTTAAATTAATAATAAAAAATAATAATTTTTTATTATTATTTAATTAAGAGTTTAATAGTTTATATAGAATTATAAATCTCTATTAGATTTTAAAATGAATAAAATAAGAGTAATTATTAAAAAATTATTTATTTAAATAAAATCTTTTTCTAGTAAATTAATTAGGGTTTTTTATAATATTAAAAATTTTAAATAATTTATTTAATATAGGAATTTCTAGGATACTTTTTACTCTTTATTTTTTATATTTTTTATAAAATTAATAGTGTGGTCTACCCCTGGATGATATAAAAATAAAATATTTATTATTATTTTATTAAAAATATTTAAATAGTTCTAATAATATTTTAATAATTTTTTTATATCTACAGAATTCTTTAGTTGGTTAAGTTTATAAAATATTTTATTAATATTAGTAAAATTAGTAAAGAAAAATTTTATTAATTTTTTTTTTTTTTTAATTTTTTTAGGTACACTACACGTTGGCTAAAATATATTAAAAAAAAAGATTATAATTTTATTTTTATTTATAATATATTTTTATCTTTATATTTTAAATATCTAGTATAGAGTTTTTAGCCTAGATTATTATATTTTAATATTTTATTTATAGTAGTTCTAATATAATATTATACTTATAGATCTATGGTAGGATATAAAGATATATATTTTTTTATAAATTTTTATTAATATTTAAAAATATTATAATTAATTTAATTATATAAATTAATTTTTTTTAAATCTCTTAATATTTCAGGGCTTGATTAATATATATTTTAATTTATATTTAGTTATAAAATTCTCACTGATTATTCTATACAGAGAATAGTTAGTATTTATAAAAGTTTTTATATAATAGATTTTATTAACTAATTCTAGTATAAAAAAAGTTTAATAGTTTTTAAAATCTTAAACTTTTTTTTTAAATTTTTTATAATTAATATCAACTAGTATATATTTTTTTAGATAATAATTTAAAAAAACTAAATATTTTTTAAGATTTAAATAGCTAGAGTTACCTAGAATTACTAGATTTTTTAAATTTAAATAATATTTTTTATAAGATTATTTTTTAGTATAATTTAAAATATTTTTTAGTAGTTTTCTAGAGTACTTAAAGATATTATATAAATAAATTAGAATAATTAGTAATATAATATTTAAAAAATTTATAATATAAATAAAACTTAAGCTTCTAGTGCTTTATTATTTTTTTTTAATATTTATTTAATTTAGTGGATAAATCTAGTATTTATTATTAAAAATTTCTAATCTATAATATTATTATTAGAGATTTATTTCTTGACCATATCTTTAGTCTAAATATTAATATATTTTAATTAATTTTTTAAAAATTTATTTATTTTTACTAGTTTATCTATTACTAGTTTTACCTAGCGGTAGAAATTTTTAAAATCTAGTTTTTATTTTATATTTACTATTTACTAGTAGATATTATTATTAAAAATTTAATATAATAAAATTTTTTTATTAAAATTATTCTAACTATAATCTCCAGCCTTAATTAGTAAGTTATTAATTTTTATAATAAGATTATTAATTATACAGATTTTCTACTTAAGAGTAGATAATTTATTAATTATTTTTTTTTAAATAAGATTCTCATAGATAAATTTAAAATAATTAATAATAATATTAGTTATAAACTCCGTGGTTTTGTGTATAATATTAATCTATAAATGAATTTTTATTTTAATTTCTTTATCAAGAAATAAAAAGATATATTAAGTTTAATTATTTAAATTATTAATAAATTTTTAATTAATTTCAATCTTTATTTAGATGTTATTAAACTATCCTAAAAACTTATTTTTATTTTTTTTATCAAAGAATATAAAAGTAAGAAATTTAAGTTTTTTTATATTTTTAAATTCTTTAAAAAGGGCTAGATGGGGTATATAAAATATTAATAAAAATATTTAAAAAAATAAAATTTAATTATTAATAAATTTTTTAACGTATTTAAGACTAGTTTTAATTTTATTATTAGTTATATTATCTTGTTATATAATAATATATTATATTTTTATATTTTATATTAATAACTCCTAGACTTACTTTACTAGTTAATTAATAAATTTATTTTAGAATAGATTCTTATAATTATTTAATATATTAGTTATTAGTTTTTTATTATTTCCAGTTATTATTTTTATTCCAATATTGCGGTGAAAAGAAGAATAAATTAAAATTATAAAAAATTAAAAAACTATAATAAGTTAGATGTAAAGCCTGGTTTAAAAAAAATTAATTTATTAAAAAAAAAAGATTATCTAGTATAAATAAGATTTAATTATTTATTTTTTTTTTATTATTTTATTATTACTTTTTTATATCTTTCATAAAAAGTTTTTTTAAAAAGTTTTTATTCTATCAGCTTCTTCTAGTGTAGTCTTGGAACCAGATAGACTGGAATATATAATATTCCAGTTCCGAATGGCTGACTGGACTTAGTCCTTTTCAGAGTTAATTATTATAACTTTATTTATTTAATTAATTAAACTACTATATCTTTCTAATAATCTATTTATTTTAAATATTTAGAAAAGTAAAATAATGATATAGATTTTATATTTTTTATAAATTACTTAGTTTTTAAAATAATTAAATTCTTTATTTTTATTAAGATACTACGCTGCAACGTAACAGTTAATAATATTCTTATATTTAATATTCATTTAAATGAGTTTTTCGGAGACATTAGACTTCTGTTTTAATAAAATAATATAAATAAGGCGAGTAGTATTATTAATTATAATTAAAAAATAATTATATTTTTTATAATTAATAAAAATTATTATCTAAACATCAGCGTGCCAGAGTTCTGTAAGATTTAAGATTTATAAAATAAGATTATAAAATATTAGATACTTTATTTTATCTAGTTAACATGCTTCGCAGTATACATTATCTTAGTATTTAATTTTAATTTAATAAGATTTTATAGTAGAAGTAATTTAATAGAATTCTATATAACCATATCGCTGGTGCAGTAATAAGAGGTCTAATACTATTATATTAATTCTAGAATCAACTATTTTAATAAAAAATACTTTTCATGATACTTGTATGTAACTAATAATTCTATTATTATTTATAAAATATAAAATATGATTCTTATTAATTTTATAAATATTAAAGTTTTCACGGAGATACTAGATAAATAATAATTTATAAAATAAATTAGATTAATAATACACCTTGATATGTAACTCTATATAATAATTATTTATTTTAATAAATATTATTATATAGCCTGTTATTTTGGCTTTAGTAATTATGTTTTTAAAAGTATTATATAAATAATATTTATATAACTTTAACTCGTGGAAATTAATAAATAAATTATAATTTAAAATAAAATATTAAAAACTATTGATATTATATATTTAATAAAATTTTTAGTTAAAAAAGCCCTCGATTACTATACTATTAAAATTTATAATAAGAATATTATTATTTATATTAAAATTAGTAGACATGGCTATATAGAATTTAATAATTAATTTTATTATTTATTTTAATATAATAAATAAGACTTTTATAAAGATCTTAAATTTTATTAATTTAATATTTTTCTTATTTTTATAGAACTAGATATCATGAATATAAGAAATCCAGTTTTTAAAATAAAGATCAAGAATAAGATATTAATAATATAAAATATAATACCACTGTCTCTTGCAAAAACTATAATCTTTATTAATATTATTTAGTAATAAGTTTAATATTTTATTTAAGTATTTCTTTATATTTTAATCTTTCTTTAAATAGGTTACTTTCTTCTACTAATTCTTATTAGGATCCAATTTAGTAGATAATTTAGATTTTATAATAAATATAATAAAATTTATCTAGTTAAATTTATCTTTTTTTTTATAATATCTCTATAATAATCAAGGAATTCTATCTCCATAAAAGTTTTAGTAATGTCGTTGAGTAGTTATAATTTAATATTAATAATCTAATTTAATAAGTCAGAATCAAGTTACTTGAATAATAATAATAAAATATAATAAAATATTAAAAAATAATCTAATTATTTTAATAATATAAATACTTGTTTAAAATTATTAATAAAATATGATATAATAAAGAAGTCAGATTGTTTCTTTTTTATAAGATTAAAAAATATTATCTGGCAAAGAGTATGCCCATAATTAAAAATTAAATAATATATTATTTTAAATATATTATCTATATATTCTTTGGAATCGCCTGATACTATAAAGTATTTAAGAATTTCTTTTAATAACTAATATACTAATTAAATTTATATATTAATTAAAACAGCATGCTAAATAGCGTATTATTTATATATTAATAAAAGTTTAGTAAGTGCTTTATTAATTATATTTTATAATCTAATATTTTTAAATACTTGCCTTATTCTAAAATCTTATATTTTATAATCTCTATATTTTTTTAATAATTTTAATATATTTTCTAAGCTCTCGGGCAGCCTTTTTAGGATATAATTTATTTAAATTATAATAATTATTATTATAGTATTTTTCTTATTGATATATAAAAAAAAATAGATTTATTTTTTATAATTATTTTTATAATTTTAATATGGATCTGATTATAATTCTAACTAGTAAAATATTATTATATAATTATAAATTAGCTTAGTAGAAGTAAGGATTAAATATAATTAATAAAATAAAAAAGATCTTTAGAGATAATCTATAGAAATAAATATATATTATATATATTTCTAATATTTAAAAATTACTATATTAAAGAAGTCCTATCTCTGGCTCATAGTAATAAAGATATTTAATTAAATACTTAAAAAACACTAGAATAATAAAGATAATAATATTTTATAGTGAGTTGTTGGATTTATAATCTATTAAAAATACTAGGTAGAAGAAATAATATGTAATTTATAAATAATAACTAGAATAGTTCTATCTACATGACTAGATAAAAATAATAATAATAATAACTCCGTGGCCAACGTGACCGCAGGTCATGTGACGCTCGCTTACTGACCAACCACATGTTCCAACAATTAATCATATGCTTGCAGCGACATTTTCATCTAACGGCAAAATCTATGCAACATGGTTGATGAAGCGATTGGTTTCTCAATCAGGTCTACATATCGACATGACCAGGTATGGTCCTCCAGATTGGCGGCCGGATACTTTCAAGAACGCAATAGATTAACTCATAAACAGTACCCTGCATGTCTTTAGAAGAGTCAACTTGAACCCTACGGCCTGTCTCTACGTCACGCCATAGACTCGTTGTTCGCGCCGAAGCGGTAAGTCATGGCAGTATTCAAGTCACGTTATGATGTCTGGAAGGAACCAATGAGACGGCCAAAATTTTCGGCCAATGATAACGCAGAGCTCTGACTCACCACACTGATACGGAGGCATCTAGACCTTGACATCAGCGAATATGACCTCCATGACATCCACGATACATACCTCATGTTCATGATTTTCCATTTCAAGCTTTCTCGACACTCGAGACGTTTCCTAATCCAATGTGCTGGGTAACCTAATACCGCCTCTTTCAACTACCCGCTGTTCCGTATGAAGCTCACGAGGTCCTCGTGGAATGGTTAATACCCTCCAACCATCAAAGGCAGTGCGATCAAAAAGCAGGCTAGAGCCGACTACTCACTCTTAGACCGATTGGCAATGCATGTCATGTGAGCTCACAGGATGAAGATGAAACATTTCGTCCTGATTCCGGAGGTGATGTTGGGTCAATGGAATGATCGTTTCTAGATAATCCTTCGGGTTTATCAGCGGATGATGCTCGCAAGCATTTCCATTCTATGTCTGCCCTCCTTATCTTAGCTTTGCATGACTGGGTGGATCCCGCGACCAGACAGCCAATCAGAAACAAATACGCCGGGGTACGTTATAATCCTTGTTTTAGACTTTGATACTCCTGAATCCTTTCTAGTTCCTGTGGCTGGTTGACAAGCCACACATGATCGTATTCCTTACGACAGGAGGTTGGCGTCTCTGATTGGACAGTTCCATCGATGCCTGGAGCTGCGGCATGCCGCTAATGGCTAAGATAAGCACTAAACTCTTAACACCGGATATGTGGCCAGCCAGACCCCTCCAGCTAGGGCTGACGATAGTTCCGGTGATGAAGTCGGAGTTTGGGGTATAAGTATCCGACCAATTTCCTAGTTATTTACCTTCATCACATCATCTTCATCCCCTTCAGATCAACAAATATCCAGCACCATGGGCGGCCTCCTCGGTTTCATGTACCGGCAGTTGAGCTTCACTCCGAAGCCATTACCCCAAGAGATCAATCTGAGCGGCAAGACAGCCATCGTCACCGGCGGGAATGTTGGCCTGGGCCTCGAATCCGCCAAACAGCTGGCCTCGCGCGGTTTGTCGCGAGTAATTCTCGCGGTGCGCACTCCGTCAAAAGGCGAGGCTGCCAAGCAGGAGATTATCCGCGAGAGCCCATCGTGTGATGTGCAAGTTTGGCAGCTAGACCAGGAATCATATGACAGTATGAGGGCATTTGGAGAAAGAGCACAAACGCTGGACCGCCTGGACATCGTCATTCTCTGCGCCGGCGTGAAATTGCTGGAATTCACCAAGTCCAACAGCGGACATGAGATGAATGTTCAGGTGAGTCAATCTTCTACTTGCAGTATGGCGGGCTAATAAGAGGTTGCTAAGGTAAACCATTTGGGAACCGCCCTTCTGTCCCTCCTCCTTCTCGACCCACTCCAGCAAACAGCCAAGAAAAAAGGTACTCCATCCAGATTAACGATTGTCACATCCGAAGTCCATTTCTGGACGGAATTCAAGGAGAAGAACGCCCCGGATACCCTAGCCCGCATGGATGAACCCGACTCATTCGGCCAAGGGATGGATCGCTACAACAGCAGCAAGCTCCTGAATGTCCTGTGGCTGCGGGAACTCAATTCCAAGACTGGTTCAGATGTCATCATCAACGGAGTCAACCCGGGTCTTTGTGCGAGCTCATTGCATCGCTCGGATACAACTCCCGGCATTGGCACCTTCAACACAGTGTTTGCCTGGACACCTGCTCAAGGGGGACATTGTTTGGTTGATGCAGCTGTCAGGCATCCTGATAATCGGGGAGCGTATATAAGCGAGCAGAAGGTTAAGCAGTAACTAGTAGTCCATTGAGGGAATATAGCAGATGCTGACCATGCAGACCGTCACCATTTGTCCTATCTGCTGAGGGCAAGGAGGCCCATGCCAAGATATGGAATGTCGGAACATGTGGTTGGTCAGTAGGCGAGCATCACATGACTACGGTCACATTGGCCACGGAGTTGTTATTATTATTGTTTTTATCTAGTCGCGTAGGTAGAACCATTCTAGTTACTACTTATAAATATTATATTATTTCTTCTACCTAGTGTTCCTAATAAGTTATAAATCTAGTAACTTGCTATGAGATATTACTATTTTTATTATTTTAATATTTTTTAAATATTTAATTAAATATCTTTGTTACTACAAGCTAAAAATAGAACTTCTTTAATATAATAATTCTTAGATATTAGAAACATGTATAATATATATCTATTTTTATAAATTATTTATAAAAATCTTTTTTATTTTATTAATTATATTTAATCCTTATCTCTACTTAATTAGTATATAATTATATAATAGTATTTTACTAATTAGAATCATAATTAAATCTATATCAAAATTATAAAATAATTATAAGAAGTAGATCTATTTTTTTTATATATTAATAAAAAAAATACTATGATAATAATTATTATAATTTAAATAAATTATATTTTAAAAAAACTGCCTAAGAGCCTGGAAGACATATTAAAATTATTAAAAAAATATAGAGATTATAAAATATAAAATTTTAGAATAAAACAAGTACTTAAAAATATTAGATTATAAAATATAACTAATAAAATACTTACTAGATCTTAATTAATATATAAATAATATATTATTTAATATACTATTTTAATTAATATTTAAGTGACTTAACTCTAATTTATTAAATTAAATTATTAATATTAAATTATAATTATTTAATAACATTACCAAAGCTCTTATAAAAATAGAATTCTTTAATCATTACAGGAATACTATAGAAAGAAAAAATAAATTTAACTAGATTAATTTTATAATATTTATTATAAAATCTAAGCTATCCACTAAATCAGATTTTAATAAAAATTAGTAAAAAAATATAATTTATCTAAAAAAGAAATAAAATATAAAAAAATATTTAAAAAAAATATTAAATTTACTATTAAATAATATTAATAAAAAATATAGTTTTTATAAGAAATAATAATATTATATTTTATATTATTAATATCTTATTTCTAATCTTTATCCCGAAGACTGGATCCCTTATATTTATAACATCTAATTTTATAAAAATATGAAAAATATTAAATTATTAAAATCTAAAATTCTTATAAAGATTTCATTAATTATATTAAAATAAATAATAAATTTAATTACTAGATTTTATATAATTATATATACTAATTTTAATATAAATAATAACGTTTTTACTATAAATTTTAATAGTATAACAATCAAGGACTTTTCTAACTAAAAATCTTATTAAATATATAATATTAATAATTTTTAATATCTTATTTTAGATCATGATTCACTTATTAATTTTTATAAATTAAAATTATATAAATATTATTTATATAATATCTTTAAAAGCAGAGTCACTAAAGCTAAAATAGTAAGCTATATAATAATATTTATTAAAATATATAATTATTATATAAATTTATATATTAAAATATATTATTAATGTAATTTATTTTATAAATTATTATTTATCTAATATCTCTATAAGAATTTTAATATTTATAAAATTAATAAAAATCATACTTTACACTTTATAAATAATAACAGAATTATTAATCATATATAAATATTATAAAAAATATTTTTTATCAAGATTACTAATCCTAAGATTATTATAATAATATTAAATCTTTTATTATTATATAAATAATATAATCATATAAGATTCTAATAAGTTAATTTAATTATTTAATTTTATTTAATTAAGATTAAATACTAAAATAATATACATTACAAAATATATTAATTAAATTAAATAAAATAACTAATATCTTATAATCTAATTCCATAGACTAATAATTTTATAAAACTCTAGTGTATAAATATACAAAAAATAATTTTTATTAATTATAAAAAATATAATTATTTTTTAATTATAATTAATAACATTATTTATTTTATTTATATTATTTTATTAAAATAGAAGTCTGACGCCTCCGAAAAATTTATTTAAATAAATATTAAATATAAAAATATTATTAATTATTATATTACAGCGTAGTATCTTAACAGAAATAAAAAATTTAATTATTTTAAAAATTAAATAATTTATAAAAAATATAGAATTTATATTATTATTTTATCTTCCTGAACACTTGAAGTAAACAGATTATTAAAAAAATATAATAATTTAATTAATTAAATAAATAAAATTATAATAATCAACTTAGGCCTGCTAGAATATTTTTAATTATATATTATATATTTTATTATTTAAATTATAAATCATCTTATTTCCATTAAAAGTAATATCAAGAAATCTTTTATATATAAATATTATTTTTTTTATAATTTTTTTAATCTTAATATTTTATTTAATTTTTTATATATATTTAATTATTATTTATATATTTATATACCTACTGAGAACTATATGATATCTAAAAAAATAAAATCTTGTATAATAGTAAAATATTTTATTAATTTTAATAAAAATAATAATTATATTTACTAAATTTAAATATTGGAAATTAATAAGATTAAATATTTAAAAAATATCTTATTCCATGAAAAAAAATATATAAGAATAATTATAAAGATTTTAATAATATAATTAATAAATTATTACCTAAAGAGCTACTTCTAGAATCTAGAGAATTAATTAAACTAGATAATATTTTTTTTTATTAAGATATTTTTAATATTAAAAAAATTATAAATATTAATAAAAATATTAATATTATTATTAATAAAATATAAATAATTTCTATTTCTATGGAGCTAATTAATAAATATTTAATATTTTTTATTAAGAATCTTATTAAATATAAAATTAAATTAATTAAAGATTCAGAAATTTTTGAATTATTAATATTTCATTATCTAAAGATATTTTAATAATAAAATAATCTTAAAAAACTACTAAAAATGAATTATTTATTTAATTAAATCATGAGTAAGTCACATTAATAAATTAAAATATTATAATTTTAAAACTAAAATATTATAAAATTATAATCTTAATAATATATATTAAAATTATAAAATCTTCTTTAATATTATATTAAAAAGAGATAATAGATATATAAATTAATAAGATTAAGAATATAAAAATTTATAATATTATAAAAAGATTTTTTAACACCCGCGTAATCCTAGATAAGTAGATATTTAATTTAAAAATTAATATAAAAAATTATATTATTTAATTCTACATATATTAGATTATATATAATAACTAATAAATATTAAATAAAAATTATAATTAATCTTTTACTCTAATTACTAGCGAGGTCGCTATTAAGATATTTTTTACTATAATAATAATTAAAAATCTTATTTAAAAATAATATAATATTATATTTATTTACTTATACACTCAGATAAAAAGTTATTAAATATTTATAAAATAACTAATTAGATATCACAAAGATCCAGAAATAATATTTATAAATTAAAATAAATATTATATAATCTCTAGCAGATTATATTTTTATAATATTATATTTTTAATAATAAATTATAAAAAATTAGTTTTATTATCTTATTTAAGAATTCTTATATTTACTATAAATCTGATATTTATTTTATTATTTATATAAATAATTTAATTATTATAGGTCTATATTAGATTAATTTTAATAAAATTAAATAATATCTTGATTAAATATTCAGCCTGAAAGAACTTAGTAAATTAAAATTTTTTTTAATTATAATATATAGTATAATTATAATAAAGAATTAATCTTTTTATTTTTATAAATATATATTAAAGAATCTCTAATTACTACAACTATATAAAATTATATAAAAATTATTTTTTTAATAATATTATTATATTATAAAACAGATTATTTAAAGATAATATTTAAAAAAATTAATATTTATAAATATTAAAATCTTACAGACTACTTAAATTAGCTAGTAATTAAAAAAATCTAATTTATAATAATCTATTTCTTAATTATAAACATATGTAAATTCATTTATAATTATTAATTTTAAAGTATTAAAATTAATATATTAATATATATAAAATATAAAAAATCTTAATATTATACTCATCTCTAATCATATTAAAAATATTAAAATATATATAAATATTATTTATATAAATTATAAAGATAATAAATTAATTAAAAAATATATTATTTTTTTTACTAGAGACTCTATCTCCTAATTTTTAAAAAAATAATTTATTATAATATTATTTTTAACTATTATAAAATATTACGCGTATAATATAACTGCTAAAAAATTTTTATATATAAAGAAATTAATAGTAGCATTCAGTTTTAAAATCTTTAAAAATAAAAAGATTTTTATATTTAATAATATTACTAACTTATTTAAAATATTAAATTATAATATATTTATCTAGTTTACTTACTAACTTGATAACCATTATTTGTTTATAATAGATTTTATTAAAAAAAATATTATTAAAATATTTTATATTTCTAGAAATACTAATTCTGCAAACAGATTTACTAAATTATTAGAAATTAAAATATTCTAGATATTTAAAGATCTATTAGATATAAAAATATATTTAATAATTATAGAATTAAAAATAACACCAAGTAATATTACTAAAGAAATATTATAAAATATATAATATAATACTTTATTATCTGATTAAAAAAGTTAATTAATTTTATTTTTATTTATTTTTAAACTCCTGCTCGTTTAGGGGGCCGTATTAAAATATATAGTTAATTAGTAGATAAATATCACATGACTATGGTCACATTGGCCATGGAGCTGTTATTTTCATTTAATCATATAGGCAGAACTGTTCTAGCTACCAATTACGAATATCACGTTCTTTCTTCTGCCTAGCGTTCCCAACATGGAACGAAACTCTAAAGATTCTCCAGGAGGGTCTGCCGGGAGTAGATCTGCTACACACGTTGAGAGAGGAATAATTCTATATTAAACATCCAATTTTAACCACGCTAAGAATCTAATTAATGTTTCTCGGACCACTGGCCGTCAAAAAGTCAAAATCCGCACCCTCATGCGCCTGATTAACCGTCCTCTCATAGAGGCCTCTATACCCCCGACGAGTCTGTCTCTGCATCCAAACAGATCCACCATCCCCAGCCCCCACGCTCATAATCTCCCTTCTCCGCCTCTCAATCCTCTCCTCCAACACCCCCTCCGCAACCACAACCTCCAACCTCCTCTCCTCCACATCAAACCGAATCACATCCCCCGTCTCCACCACCCCAAACGCCGACCCCGGCACCACCGCCTCGGGCGAAACATGCAACACAATCGTCCCCCCCGCTGTCCCAGACATCCTCCCATCCGACACCCTCAACATATCCGTAACTCCCTGGGCAGCCAGTTTCCTCGGGATCGGAATCATCCCCGCCTCAGGCATACCCGGGTTCCCAATGGGCCCAATACCCTTCAGCACCAGAACCGAGTCCTTAGTGACCTCCAACTGCGGATCATCAATCCTCAACGCCAAGTCCTGCGAATTCTCAAACACCACAGCCCTGCCCTCATGTTTCAGCAACCTCTTATCCTTAGACGCAGACGCCTTAATCACCGCTCCATCGGGGGCAATATTCCCATATACCACCGCCAACGAAGAACAAGGATACAGAGGATCCTCCAGCGGACGGATAATACTTCTGGAGTACTCAAAGTCCCGGAACGGCGTACGATCAAGGACCTCACCCATCGTTTCGCCCGTGATCGTCATGGCATCGAGATGAAGTAGTGGACGTAACCGATGTAAAAGACAAACCATCCCTCCCGCATTATGGAAATCAGTCATGTAGTTATCCCCGCTGGGTTTGAGATCCACTAGTAGCGGCGTGGTCCGACCAATCCTATCCAGAGTTTCCAATGTAACCTCCCCCTTGATATCCGGATGTCTATTGACAATAGCCATAAGATGAACCATCGCATTCGTAGATCCCCCAATCGCCTGCAACACAATCGCAGCATTATAGAAAGACTCCACGGAGAGCAAGGTCTGGGGAGTCCGCTGCGCAATGGCAGCCGCAACGGCATTCGCGCCCGTTTGCTCTGCGATTCGCAATCGCGATGCCGAGACAGCAGGCGCAGATGCTCCCTGCAGGGGGATGAGACCGAGGGCGGCGGTTATGCATGCCATGGTACTAGCTGTGCCCATCACGCCGCACGTTCCGATCTATGGTGCTATTAGGTTGTTAAGCGAACGAGAAGAGAAGGGAAAGACTCACAGTGGGAGCTAATTCCTCATTAACAGCCATTATCTCCTCCATGTCGATGGTGCCAGCACGATACGAGGCCCAGTTATTTCGACAATCTGTACAGGCACCGACTCTTTTCCCCCGATGGCTTCCTGGCATCATTGGTCCTGTTAGAAGTGGTAGGATGGGCTTGTTAGCCGATATACCGCCCATGATTTGCGCAGGGACCGTTTTATCACATCCTATTCACACCCCAATCAGCAATCTCCCACTCGACCACAGAAACGGAAAGAAGGACAACATACCCCCAATCATAACACACGCATCCACCGGCTGCGCCCTGATCATCTCCTCCGTATCCATACTCATCAAATTTCGTAGAAACATGCTGGTCGGGTGTGAGAAGCCCTCGTGGAGACTAATCGTGGGAAAATCAATCGCGATGCCTCCATTGAGATGGATCCCGCGTTTGGCTGCCTCGAGGAGTTGCGGGGCGTTGCCGTGGCAGGGGTTGAACCCGGAATTGGTGTTGATGATTCCGATGATGGGTCGGGAGAGAGCGTCTTCGCTGTAGCCGAGGGCTTTGATGAAGACTTTGCGCAGGAAGAGCGAGAAGTGTGCGTCGCCGTAGGAGGGGAGGGTTTGGCGGAGGCCGGTGGTGTTGGGGAGGGGGGTGGTGAGGTCGTAGTCGGTTGTCACGGGGGTGGAGGTGGGAGGGGGCATTTTGGTTGAGTTTTGGAAAGGTAGTGGGTTAGGGGGTGTGATCAGATGGTTGATGGATTGGTGTGTGTTGATAGGTCAAGGTATCGATGGATGGACGGTTAATGATATGTCGCGGGAGTGGTCCGCGGGTATGAGGGTTGGCGGAAGCGTCCCGGCGGGGATAGAGGGACTGACGGAGGCCATCCGCAACTAATCTCGAGGGGCAAGAGATTGGATTTGACAGTTCCTAGGAGCTCTATGAATATACCTTTCAGATTGAGCATCATTGCTGTTGACTTACATTGTCTATTCTAAACCTGTCTCAATAAGCGATACAGAAATGCTCAGACTTGACGGAAAGGTTGCCCTAATTACCGGCCTCGGCCAAACCACCGACGAAGGCTGGGGCATCGGCGCCGCCATTGCCATGAAGCTTGCGCAACAGGGTGCACTCATTTTCGGCGGCAACCGCACATTGGCCAGCGCAGAGAGAACCAAAGCTCGGATTGAGAGCGAGGGCGGGGTGTGCAATGTCCGGCAAACCAATGTCACCGATTCCGTGTCCGTAAAGGCTTTAGTCGACAGCTGCATGCAACGCCACGGACGCATCGACATCCTAATTAACAACGTCGGCAAGTCCGAGCCTGGCGGCCCCGCTGAAATGAGCGAGGAGATTTGGGACCGGCAAATTGATCTCAACCTGAAGAGTGTCTACCTGACGAGTCACTTTGTCCTTCCGATCATGGAGAAGCAGGCCACCGGTGGCACGGTCATTAATGTGTCGAGCATTGCGGGGTTACGCTACATTGGAAAGCCTCAGGTGGCATACTCCGCTACGAAAGCTGCCATTATGCAATTTACCAAGGCAACTGCGGTCATATATGCGGGGCGGGGGGTGAGATTGAATACCGTTGTACCCGGGTTGATCTATACGCCGTATACACGGGAACTCGCAAAGCGGTATGCTCCGGGTGGTGATGAAGACGCGTATATGAAGACGCGGGATGAGCAGGTGCCGATGGGACGCATGGGGGATGCTTGGGATGTGGCCAATGCCACTCTGTTTCTTGCCTCGGAGGAGGCACGGTATATCACTGGACAGATGCTGGTGGTGGATGGTGGGATTACGTCTTCGACAGGGAGGGTGTGATGAAATGCATCCTTCGTTCTTTGTATCTGGTGTGCATATACCTGTGCTACTGAATCCTGCAACATGTTCCCATGGTGATTAGGTTTCGCCTTTTGGGATATGCATTAGTTATTCATTATCATAATACTCCAACCATGATATCAGCTTTCTCTCCTGAACTTCTAGCTGGGACCCCGATTCCAGTCTGTACAAATAGATGTGCTCAGCCGTCCATTTGAATGGTGGTATCACCCCGCTGGTGCATAACCCCAGCTTCCCCGCAAGTAGGCCAGCAAACACGGGGTCATCCCGCTTCCTTCATACAGCTAGCCAGCAATCAAGGCCAAACCGGCTCTGTCAAGGGACTGTGCTCTGTCTATAAATTCATTCCAGGACGCACAGTGCGTGTCAAACAAACTTTGGAAACGATCCTTCCATTTAAGAATACCCTCGACACCATGCCTACCAATGAACCGAGACTCTATCTTCTGCAGGTCCTTCTCATCACCGCCCCTGCCTTCATTCTTTATGGATACAACCAGGCAGGTCTCTCTGCCCTGCTTAGCACCCCTGCTGTCGCACGACGCTTCCCAACAATCGATACAGTTTTCACTTCCGGCTCCCAGGAAGAGAGAAACTCTACCAGCAAAGGAGCAATCAACGCATGCTTCCAACTCGGTGCTCTGCTTGGATCCTTGTCATGCTCCTACTTGGGCGATAGCTGGGGACGTCGAAGAACGATCCTTCTTGCTGCAATTCTTGCCCTCCTTGGCCAGGTTCTCCAGGCCTCCGCCTTTTCACTCGCCCAGCTTGTCGTGGGTCGAGTTATGCTTGGTCTTGGGGTCGGTCAGCTGAGTGTTATGGTCCCTGTGTGGCAGTCAGAGTCTGCGAAATCAGGGAACCGTGGCCAACAGGTTATTACGACAGGCATCTTTATCTGCGTGGGTTTCTCCTTGACAAGTTGGATAAATTTCGGCTGCAGCAAAGCACCATATGGTGCTCTTCAATGGCGACTGCCTCTAGCCCTGCCTGTAATTTTTTCCTTGGCAATAGCAGCTTCTATCATGGCTTTCCCCGAGTCTCCTCGCTGGTTGGTGCTTCGCGGCCGGACCCATGATGCTGTGCAGGCTTTGGGCACTCTGAAAGGGCTCGCTTGGAATGATCCCCGCATTCTCTCGGAGCTTGACGAAATTGAGCGGTCTCTTGAGGCAGCAAGAAACAGTTCAGCAAGAACCCTTCCCCGATTGAGAAATGACCATTCACGTCTCTGGTGGCGATTCACTCTGTGTATGGTTCTGCAATTCTTCCAGCAAACCTGTGGAGGAAACCTCATCTCAATCTACACCACGGAAATCTTCGAGCAGAACCTGGGCCTATCAGGGGACCTGCCTCAAATACTAGCAGCTGCCTCCTTGACATGGAAACTGGCATGTTCCTTTATTGCGTTTGCCGCCATTGATCGACTGGGGCGTCGAGTGCTATTCATTATCAGCGGCATGGGAATGACAATCTGTATGGTTGTCATGGCTGTAGCCACCAGCTTCCCGACAACCAACAAGCCTGCATCGATTGGGGCGGCGACCTTTATATTCATATTCAACCTCTGCTACCCGATAGGGTTCTTGGGAGGTAACTTCCTCTACTGTACGGAGATTGCTCCTGCTCATCTTCGCGCCTCCATGGCCTCTGTGTCGACTGCAAACCACTGGCTGTGGAATTTTGTGGTCACTATGATCATCCCTTTGGCACTTTCTACCATTGGCTGGAGGTTTTATATAGTTTTTGCCTCTATTTCGGCGTGTATTCCACTCGTTGTTTATTTCTTCTTCCCTGAAACATCGGGCTGCAGTCTTGAGGCAATTGACCGGGTTTTCAAGGACGCACCAACTGTGTCGGCCATTGTCCCCATGGCCAGGGGCCTTCCTCATCACGAGCCCTCGCCTGCCAGTATTGAACACAGTCATGAAAAGGACGACGGGCAGGAACACCGCGAATGGGCTTAGGGTTGACTGCATCTATATGTTTACTTGGAGTCATCGTGGGTTCCATGGGTAAATGGTTGTTACCTAGCAGTACATCAGCTTCTGTTCGATTCATCAACCCAACGAGATACAGTGGTAGCCTCAAATGCCGATCATTATCTCCAGGTTCGCTCACGGCAGTCTGTAAGACACTAGACAGCACTCTCTTCAACATTGCTGTCCCTGACCAACCACCCCGGACAATGCCAGTCGACCTTCAAGATTGTTCCTGTTTCACTCTCCACGATATAGAGCGTTCTCAGATCCTCGCCTCCCCAAGTCAAATTCGTCGTATTCACCCCCACCGGACTCCTAATCTTCATGATCAACTCCCCATTACTCTTATGAACAAACACCATCCCGAGAGTCGAATGCGCCACCAACACATTGCCCTCCGCGTCCATCGCCATCCCATCCGGCCCTCCAATCCCATAATAACTCGAAAACCGTCCAATTCTCAACACTGCCCCATCCTTCATAAACGGCACATACCAGACCGCATTATCCCTCGTCATAGCCACAAACAAAGCCGACTCATGCTGGTTAAGTACCAGTCCGTTCGGCGAAGGCCCATTCCCCACAATCAACTCCAACCGGCCCGACGGATGCAACATAAACACCCTCCCCGACGGGTCCTGAAGCCCCGTCATGCCCTGATCAGTAAACAGAATCCTTCCATCCGAGCACATAACCAGGTCATTTGGGCCCTTGAACCGTTCTCCGTGATAGCGCGCCACAAGCACCTCCAGCTCCTTGGTGACGGGATCCAGCTCCATAATGCCTTGTTTGAAATCGGCAATTAGGATTCGGCGTGTGAGGTGGTTCCATACTAGGCCGTTGGGCTCGCCGTCGTATTCGATCACGACTGACCAGGTTGCGGTCGAGTCGATGGAGAAGATCCGGCCGTAGGGTATGTCGGTCACGAAGAGGAGGGCGAGGTCTGCGACGTAGATGGGGCCTTCGAGGAAGGAATCGAGGGGTTTTCCCCGCTTTTGGTTCTGCGAGTGGTCGGATGTTGTTCGTAGATGGCGGAAATGGGGGGGTAGAGTTGTCCAGGTTTCTGCTTGGATGGTGGTTGGGTTGGTGGACATTGTTTTTGATGGTTATCGATGGCTTCTGGCAATGTTTATTCTTGTGCTTTCTTGTCCGTAATGGCAGTTGAACTCCTCAATTACATCAAATCTCTAAAAGAAATCATGATAGACCGGAATATGCTAATGGCGTCACTCATGGATCCCTTAATTGCTGTAATCATGAACCAATCAGCATGGAGCGGGTTATTCCCGACAGCTGCGGAAGAGGCCCGTCCGATTAGCCGCGGATCGGCTCGCCCACATGAGCCTATGGGCTATCAATATCCGGCTTAATAGGCCAAATATATTCCATCCAAAGCTGACAATACCTTTTTAATTATTTACCATCCCCCAGTTTCTATACACTCCTTGTTCGACGTCTTCTACCAATCCCATCCGACCCAAAATGACTCTAGTTCACATCGGTTGGTCCCCCAACCCAACACCACATAATACACCCAACTAACCATCCCATTAACAGTCCTCTTCAAATTCCGCCCCGAAGTAACAGAAGAACACAAACAACGCTTCGTCACCGAACTCAAAAAGCTCAAGTCCTTACCATGTGTGAAATCCGGGCGTCTCCTGGTGGGAGGCCCTAGTGTTACCGACCCCATTGAACGCAGCAAGGGGTTTCAGATAGCTTTAGTGAGCTATCATGAGAATCTAGCTGCGCTGGCGGAATACCAGGCTAGTCAAGAACATCATTAGTAAGTGGGCTTCGGATTGGATTTGTTGGTTGGGGGCTAAGAGTTAATGTTGGGTGTGGTAGTGTCACGTCGACGTATATGTTTCCTTATAAGGAGGATTTGGTCAGGTTTGATTTTGAGGTCGATGAGGAGGATGAGTATATGTGTGATTTTCCAGTGTTGAGTTAGGTCGGCATATGACAAGTGACGGGAAGGCTAGAGTAAATGTATATATTTGGTGCCGAGAGTGACCAAGCATAGATTGGGTATCCCAACTCCACATGAAAAATAGTTTTTCTACATTATTTGATTATTTGCCATCAAGACAATGTTATCTGGGATGACAGAGAAAAAGATACTTGATTAAGGGTAAGAGTGATGAGAAGAACGTGACATGGTGCCCCAGGCATCAAACAAGGGGCGAGCCAGTCACATGATCGGCATCACGGGGCGTGTCCGTTTAGCGCGCGGAGATCCCCGCCTCCATCTTTCCTTCCAACCCCTTCCCCACAGAACGGACCACGAAGCACTCTCGCCAATCAGCTCCGATGGTTTACTGTTTGACTTTATGGGGACAAGATAGTTCATCCATCGCGTTTATTCGACTTTTTGAACGCATAGCCTCCTCGAAGATCACGTGGCAGTCACCACTCCACAATATCGTCAGACAGGACCGCTATCTCAAATCCTTGCTAGCATTTCGTGGTTGAGACTTATTACAATCGGCAATGGATTCACCACGCAGAAATCGGAATCGGGCCGCCTGTAGGCGATGTCAACGAAGAAAGATCCGCGTAAGGTATCCAGACATTGGACCTCAGTACTCAGCTCATATGTTCAGGATGTAGTGCGATGGTAATGAGCCTTCATGCAGTTCTTGCCTCAAGGCAGGTGCTCACTGCGTTAGCGATGGAAGACAGGAAGTTCCTCGAAAATACATCTCGAACATGGAGAACCGGATCCGGTGGTTGGAGTCGATAGTAAAGGAAAATTGCGCCCATATCGATCTTGAACACGAAGGTCAGATACTGGCGGACGATACAGTACAACGTGACCCTGTGGATATGTCTACGCAGTACCAGGCTAGAGACATCCCCGCCAGCAACTCACAACATATACCCTCCGGCGAGATCGAGGGGCCAAGAGACTCTACCACCGAGGACGGCGCGCCAAATGCATTACATGACCAACAACCTCTGGATCAGGCACGTGGAGCCAATAGCCATCAGCAAGCACATGAGATTGGCCTGGTTTCATTATCCTCCGGAGGAGGTCCTCGATACATTGGACCATCCAGCGGGTATTTCTTCGCGAATCGCATATTCTCGAGCGCCGGGCGCCGCCGTAAATCAAAGGGAGCAAAACGGGCCACAGCGAATTCAGCACAGCTTTCGGCTGAGCTACTGAATAACCTCACCCTGTTGCCTGCGAGAAAAGAAAGCGCCGTGGAGCTTTCAATCAAGTACTTTCGAACGGTCCATCTCACGTACCCGTTCTTGCATGAGCCCACTCATATGTCTGTCATTGACCGAGTATACGCATCTCAGGAAGAGAACCCTCTGGATCTCTTTCAAGTTCACATGGTTTTGTCAATTGCAGCATTGGTCCTCTCCCGCGAATGCAAAGTGCATCTTCCCGTAGAGGGCTACTATGCATCTGCAATGAAGTACGTGGAGCATGTCTGTACAGATGGCTCAATGACTGCTCTGCAATGTTTATTGCTGCTCATGGTTTATGCTCTACACAACCCCTCCTCCGATGTCAATATCTGGAATCTGAACTATCAATGCCTTGCTAGCGTGATAGACCTAGGCTTGCAGCGCGATGTCCGGGCTTCTTCATCACTCCGAATTTCCGTCTTTGAGCAGGAGATGAGGACCCGCGTTTTCTGGGTGGTATATATGTTCGATCGGGCCATATGTACGATGATGGGACGGCCGATCGGCATCCGAGATGAGGCGTGCGAAATGAGGGTAATAGACTATTCCCATGGCGCGTTGCAAATATTGACGATGCCACAGTTCCCACTTGACATACCGGACCACAATCTCATCAATCACGACATCAGCCAGCATCCACCCGAAGAATCACCATCACACATAGCGAACGCGATCCATCTGTTTAAACTGGCCAAGGTCAATTCTGAGATCAAATACGTCATGCACAGCATTCAGCGTGATGTGCCCGCATACGCCTACCCGCCAGTGAGAGACATATACACATGGCAGCGTGATATTGTGAAGTACCTCCAAGTTTGGCTATCAGAAATCCCAGAACAAGCACGCAGTGGAGAGGATGGGATGTTCAAGATTTGTAAGATCAAGTACCACGAAACAATGATCCTGCTACTACGACCCAGCCCGGCAATTCCGAATCCAGCAGATGAAATCCTTGACCTATGCTTTCATCAAGCTGTCGATCTTCTCCAAGGATTTGGGGACCTATACAGAGCAGGAAATCTACTCTATAGCCGACTACTTGTCCACTCCGTGTTTCTTGGAGCTTTGGTATTGCTCTACTGCATCTGGAAGCTGCCTCGGACCACTGCGAAAGTGTGTGTGGATGAGCTAGTTTCAAATCTAACAGTGGCACAAAATATACTCAGCAGTATCGGGGAACACTGGACCGAGGCTACTCGAGCTCGTGATTGCATTGACGAGCTGTCTAGTGTGACTATCCAACGCCTGTTGAGAAATCAGCCAACAGAAACCGCATCACATCCCGGTGAAGCAGATATGCATTTGCGGGCTGGCGCCATTCAACCCTCATCATCGACATCCCATCAACCGCCAGACCCTCATGCTAGCCAGAGCCAAGCCTTGACAGGAGAACATGGCAACTCGCATGCAGACCCTATGATTTTGGCCCCCCCAGAAGGAAGCATGTCGAATGATGCTTCATATCACTTCAATCTGTTCGACGATCTTTTACAGGGTGATTTCCAGGGTTGGAGCGGAATGTCCGATATTGACGGCCTCATGTGGGAGATTTTCAATAGCTCACCACAGTGAAGAATAACGAGCAACATATCCGTGGAAACCGGACAACTCGTTGAATGTCTCTTTGAATATGATGTCCGCGAAGCCGACAGGTGATGGACATCTCCCCAACCGTTCACCGGGCAAATACGGCCGCGGCCCGTCATCATCACCCATCTCTCCCGAGAGAGGATGTACAACCAATCGGAGCTCGTCCGTGGGTGAGCGGATGGCTGCCGTGTTGGTCCCACCTCCGTCACCCGCCATCCCGGCCCGTCCCACGTCATAAATGCACCGATTCTCTCCATTCTAAACAACCCATGCATCTGCAACAAAACATACACAGACAATCAAAGACCATCAAACCCTCAACCCCCCCCCCCCAACTCCAAAATGACAGACCCCGCCCACGAAATCCGACACATCAACTCCACCAACCTCACAACATTCATCCACTCCATCCTAGTCAAAAACGGCGTCTCCCCAGACCATGCCGACATCATAAGCTCATGCCTCGTACAAGCCGACCTCCGGGGCGTCGACACGCACGGCAGCAACCGCATCCCCTCATACATGAAACGCATCCGGCAAAACGTCCTCTCCCCGACCGCCACTCCCACCCTAACCCAACAAACCCCTGTCGTCGCTCTCATCGACGGCAAAAACGCCTTCGGGTTCGTCTCCGCCCACATGGGTATGGCACGGGCCATCGAAATGGCCTCCGTCTACGGCATCGGCCTCGTCTCCATCAAAAACTCCAACCACTTCGGCATGTCCGCTTGGCTGGTGCAACAAGCTCTCGACGCGGGGATGATGTCCCTGGTCTTCACCAACTCCTCGCCGGCGCTTCCTGTCTGGGGCGGGAAAAGTAAACTCATGGGCGTATCCCCAATCGCCTGCGGTGCTCCAGCTGGTACTTCGCCCCCGTTTATCCTCGACATGGCGCCGTCCATCGCGGCAAGAGGAAAAATCTATAAAGCGCTGCGCCGGGGCGAGAAAATCCCTACCGACTGGGCTCTCGACGGCGAGGGAAACATCACTGATGATCCTGCCAAAGCGCTCGAGGGCGTGATGCTCCCGATGGGCGGGCCCAAGGGCTCCGCGCTGGCGATCATGATGGATGTGTTTTCGGGGGTGTTGTCAGGGAGTGCGTTTGCGGGGGAGGTCACGGGCCCGTATGATCCCAGTAAGCCGGCGGATGTGGGTCATTTCTTGGTGGCGATTAAGCCGGATTTGTTTATGGAGTTGGAGGAGTTTAAGGAGAGGATGGATTATTTGTATCAGAGGGTGGTGGGGAGTGAGAAGATGGGTGGGGTCGAGAGGATTTATTATCCTGGGGAGATTGAGCAGATTACCAGGAAGACGAGAGAGGTGGAGGGCATTCCGTTCACGGTGGCGGAGATTGAGGCGTTGAATGGGGAGGCGGAGATGGTGGGGGCGGACAGGTTGAGGGTTGAGTAGGGTATATGTCCTGAAGTGGTTGTTGGATGTGGTGTGTTGGATGAGTGTATAGATTGAATGCATGGATATATGTTTCTTTATGTGGGAGAGGGATGACGGGTCGGCAACTGAGTAAATATCTGTGGTCAATTAGGCACTGTTCGAAACCAATAGTCTTGGGAACCAACACGGGTATAGAAGGATGAATTTGATGAGTTTGCTTTTGGTCGTCATTAATTGCTAAAAAAGGCAGTCATCCCCGAGGTGCTTTCAATGCAATATAGGTGCTGCATCCCCCTTTAAAGTAGCTCTGGATCTCAATCTGGCGGGCTTTGGCGGCGGAGGTGGCTTGGCCGGCTTCACCAGATACCTGAATGTGTTGTCATCCATGTATAGGGGATGCTCCTTAGGGCGTTTATTGGGACACAACTGCAGAATATCAGACCCTAGGTCTTCGGGGAAAGAGAAAAGTCGCTTATGAATAGCTTCAAAACTTTGCAGCTTCTCCATAGCAAGGTTGATCTTGCTATTGACGGCCCTGATCGACTCTTCCACGCGATCTAACAGCACCAGACGTTCCTCTAACGCTGCCAATTTAGCATTCATAGTCAAAGATGTCATGTCGTTTGTTGGCCCGAGAGAGAGATCCCTACTCCACTTCATCTCATTCAGCCATACCGCCATAAACTCTCGCATTTCATTTGTAATTCTAGGTTGACGGCTGGGCACATCAACAACCGGAACCATCTTCAGAAACTCCGCTGCGCAGACAGCAGCAGCCATGGCAGCATAGCCATGCCACTGGTCATTCTTGTGCGAATCCGCATAGTTGTCAATGGCACGGATTGTCAGTGCACCTCTTGTCAGACCCGCCGATTCCATGTCAAAACACAGCGTGTTGAATCTTTTGGCCCACTCGTCGCGGGTCTGGGCATTCTTCATGAGCTGGTCTCCTGACGCGATGGTACCAGAATGTACCACGAGCTGGCCACCGGATGGACGAGGCTCGCGAGTGACAAGGTGGGATGAAAGCTGGGATGAAGATGTCTTGCAGTCGCAGTCTTCATTGTGGATATAATCGGACTTGTATAACCGGTCTGACATCTCAGGACGTTGGAACATGTGCTTTATGGGACTGGGAAGCTGTCGAGTCCTCTCCTCGATGAGTTGTGCAAGGTCCAAATCAACCATAGTCCGGTACTTGAAATGATTCACGCGACAAAGCAGAATATCCGGCGGACGGAGAGCATGACCTGTGTGTTCGAATCCATGGGGAGTCGTTTTGCCAAATCCATAGGGCACGACCTTGGTCCCGATGACCACATCGCCAAGACGCACATCGTTCTTCGCCTGCGGCGAGCCCCCAGCAATTCCGACCATCAGCGAAAACTGGATCGAAGGAAAGCTGGTCCGAATATTTGCTTCGACTGTGGATGCGGAGACCAAGCCAGGGGATTCTGCGGGCAGGCAGACGACCACGACATTGTGTTTGCCTATGCGACCCAGGGTGTAAATGTTATGGTCATTTTTGATGGGTAGGGTGCCGGTGACGTTGTCGTAGATCTCATCCAGGACATTCAGGGCCGCGACGTATTCGATCAACAGACCGCAGATCCAGCCGACCGTAAAATCACGGACGTCGAGAAGGGATGTACGTGCCATAGTGTCAATGATCTTGGTGTGTTAAATTGGGACACCAATACTCATCGTAAATCGCTGATCCTGGTGTGCAAGTCCACCTAGACTCCTGACACTGACACCATGACAATGTTAAAAGGGACATCGCAGTAGAAAGGTGCAATGCACGGGGTTTTAATGGCGCCAGGGGAGCCTTGTGTCCGAGGCTGGTGCTACAGCCAGGCGATACGCTCATGCAGGCGCTAATGCAGCAGCCTTGCCCTGTGGGCCAGAATCAACGTATCGTGCCCTGTATGTGACGTACCATTCTGCCATGACCGCAGGAAGGTTAGGCAATGCATTGGACCAATGTCCTTGCTGTATCCGCCGCCCTTGAAGGTCAATAGGGAAGCAGAGCAGTTGCGCTGCTATATTTAAACCCTTAATCACGTGCAAGGTAAGATGGACCTCTCTCATCGGGACTAGCGCATCGCATCCTGTACCAGTAGGCGGTGTAAAACTGCCGAGTCAATGGGTGCCATTTCCTATCCGAGCGTTCCTCAACATAACGGCCCTGGCGCCTGCATTATCACCTTTTCCCCAGATAATCTCAACCATCTATTTCAAATTTGTCGGAGATTAAGTGATATCGTTCACAGGGTTTATTAGCATGCAATTTGGGCTCAGTCGCTTCCAAATAGCCTGTCAGAAACCCGATGCGTCCCCCGATTTCAACACACCCCCGCCCATCCATCCACAGCTGATCCGCCCCCGCGCAAGGATTGGTATCTCCGCACATCAGCCATATTTCTGCAATGATATTGGGAAAAAGTTGTCTTTTGGTGCCAAACCTGAGAATGGACCCAGTGATCCTCGATCACTGTTCAAGAGGCAATGTGGTTCAGCAGTCGCAATCAGATACAAAACCCCGCCGGCATGTACACACGCCGCTCCACGCAACTTCCAGCGCCAATCACGCCATCCCATTGTAAGGTTCATAATAGGTCAGCATGGTGTTTCTCCTCATCTTATCACGCCTGTCGTGAATTACGGCATTGCGGAATTAAACCCATGTCGAGAACAGACCAGCTATTTAAAATCCGGGTTATCCGTCAAACCATGAACTCGGTCTAATATCCTCCGCAACCAGCACCCAAGTCCAGAGCTGAATCAATCACACAAAATGTCAACCACAAACACAAGTTCACCACCCAAGCTACGCATAGCTGTCATCGGAGCGGGTCCGGCAGGTCTCGGTGCCGCCATAGAATTTGCCAAATTACCTTTTGTGGACGTGCGTGTATACGAACAGGCTCGCGAGCTCCGCGAAATCGGTGCAGGAATCAGCATTCAGCAGAACACTTGGCGTATGCTCGATGTTTTCGGGGTGTATGACAACGTCGATCCAAAGGATCTGTTTCGTCCAGTGGATGGACATGCGGTTCAGCATCGGTGGGTGCATACCCAATGGTGTTTCCGATTAAGTCTTACAAGAATAGAAATGGCCGAACGGGGGAGTTATTGCTGTCCAAAGGACAAAAGGGTTTGTTCTCCTGGAATACTCTATGACAAATGACTGAATGTTCATCCCAGATACGCCGCCTCGCTATCTCCATGCCCGCGCACTACGCTCCGTGCTCCAAAAAGCTCTCCTTCGGGGCGTTGACAAATCCAAACTGCGACTCTCCAGCCGACTCGTAGAAGTCGTTCAACTTCCCTCTGGTGCATTCTTCCTCCGCTTCGAAGATGGCCACACCGACGAAGTGGATCTCCTCGTTGGGGCAGATGGTGTTCGATCAGTCAGTCATACCATGCTCCATGCAAGCTATCCTCTAACAGCGCATCCAGGTGGTCCGACAATTCGTCTACCCCGACCATCGCCTGAAATACATCGGCACAACCGCATACCGCGCTCTAGCAGACGCTCGCGACATTCTCAGCATCCCCGGTATCCCCGATTCGGTAACCTTCTGGCATGGACCAGCTGATCGACTATACACCTGCAACCTCAACAACAACGTCTACGAGATCGCGGCCCGAGTACCCCAAACCGACGACACTGCCCCGGTTAGTTGGGGCCAGGATGCGAGTGTGGAAGAGTTCAGCTGGAGATACAGGGTTCGTACTCCCGCACAGAACATAGCTTGCCACTAACATTTGACCAGGTCTTCTCCCCCGCGCTGCAAAGTGTGCTGGAGAAGATCAAAGAAGTCAAGAAATTCGCCCTCTTCTCCGGACCCCGACTGTCAAGGGTCATCTCTCACGGCTCCATCGCGTTGATCGGGGACGCGTCGCATCGTATGTCTCCCCCCTGCGTTACATCCAGATCCAGGAAGCTAATTGTATGCAGCGTTGTCCGGAGCTTTTGGTATATTCTGCACCCCTGCAACCGCACCCCAGAGCTAATACCCTACAGGTGCCGGCGCTGGCTTTGCTCTCGAAGACGTCTATGTGCTCACCCGCGCGGTGAAATGGGCGCACGACCGCGGACTCCCGATTAGTGATGGCCTGGAGCTATTTGATAGAGTCCGGGTCCCGCATTATGCGGCTATGGTATGCTATCAAAGATGTCTTCACTTGCGCATACCCTAATTACTATTTAGTATGAAATACTGGACGGCTATTCCAAGTCGGACGTCTCAGTTAAAGAAACGGATGGCTTCGATGAGGCGGTGTCGGTTATTGTGGCGAACAAGTGGGATGATGATCATGGTTGGCTGTATCGTTATGATGTAGGTGCCCGTTTTGAATGTGCGAGAGTATGTACTGACGATAATATTCAGGTGGAAGAAGTGTGGAGGAAGACACAGGAAGCTGAGGACGCTCGTCTAGCAGAGGTCGAGCAGAGGTCGAGCAGTCTACTGTCCACGGAGAGGGACCTAATCCCCGGCTCTAGATAGACAGCCCTCAACATCTGAAGAAGGAGACGAATTGAATTAACCTTTTTATCACACGCAGGGCAGATGTGTGGCAAGAATGCATGTGTAAAGTTTTACCCCACCATTAAATTATACTTGTCACAGATCTGCAGTGATACATAACGGGGATGCAAGAACCCCACATTACGCAGGATATACTTGCGCCATGCACGGACACGCCACCCTTTGCCTTGGTTTGTCCAGTCGGTCATTTTATATACGATGTAAGTACGGCACCAGCATGTTCCATCAGTTGCATTGCCTTGTTGGAATCCATTCACCACTGCGCACCCCACTCAGTACTCAGTCAACTTAACTTGCGAATAGGCCTTCATCCGCCACACTTTCTGGGAATTAATGGACGGTCAACTCGACCGAAAGACTGTTGCGGCCTTGGATGGGGATAGGGGAGGAGCGGGCTTAGTTTGAAGCTGCCATGAAATGGCACGTGAATCATTCCGTAATGTCTTCCGGCAGGCGTTTCAATATCATAGTGTCGGGTACTGCATGTCCGCAATGTTCCTGCATGTGCTTAGTAGTTCCGTGGAAGTATCATATCGGCTGAGCGAGATGATGACATCCCCACTGATAAACAATATCAGGGAACGGGAGCACTCAAATGGGACACCGGATCAGTCCGGTTGTGCCAGTCAATGCAAGGGATGTCGATCCTCCCGCCATCGCACTTCACCTATCCGCCATGGGACCAGATTGCCCAGGTACTATCTGCGGTGTCAGCGATCCGGCCAAATGTAGGCACGATATTATGCATTCGTGCGGGGTCGGGGCCCGCCTTGGCCGTTGCGATCTACATGACATGTCTTATATATCTTATTTTCCCCGAGGACCCGTAATAAACGCCCAAGAGGTCAATATATTGTGCCATAATTCCTCCTTATTGGTTACACAAAGTGAGTAATAGGATTTGAAAATCCGGAATCAAGCATTAATGGGTTTGACGGCACATGCAATGCTGAAGACACAGTGGGGCCTTTGCTTCAATAATTGGGAACCATTGCTCCCTATTGAGCTCACGAGGACTGAATAGGAACGTTGCATGCCTATCACGGAGTAGGACAAGCCTCAAAGCAGAGACATCCAGGAAATTGGGCAGTTGGCAGAAAGAATGACTCAGGGTCTTGTTCCACGAACTTATAAACCGTAAGAGCCTTCTCCCTGACAATCGACAGACCTGCCCTACCAAATATTCAGTGATTCCACACGTACCACCTCCTCCTACAATACCAACAATCCACCGCCACCATGAAGTCATTTTCCAGTCTCTTCTTGCTCGCCCTTTGCACAGGCTTATCCATCGCCGAACCCACAAGCTCTGGTATGTCCAACCCAAACAACGATTCCGATACCCCTGGCTAATTTATATCTAGGCAATTCCATCGAACACTGGGAAGTTACCCACAGCAACAATGCAGAAGGCTACCAGTGGAACGAGCATACAAACGATCATAGTGTAAGCCATGAGAGGCTTCACACGCGCGCCTTTGGAAGGAAGTGTAAAGAGGATCCCAACCACCCTCATAAGGTGATCAAGCCTGGGGATGGCATCGACGTTGGAAAGTTGAAGCCGATTCCTCTGAATTGTATTACGGCTCCTTGTCCGTCGGCGTATGTTGATAGTAGGAGCTGCGAAGTTTATTGGAAGTGGTAATGGGTTGTCAATGAGGAAGGTCGTGTCGCTAGGGCCGCGCTGGGAAGAAGAGGGGTATCCGGGTTCGGAGGAGTGTGGGCGAGGAGATGAGCTAGCTCTAAGATGAGGGGTAGGATGTGTGGCAATTGCATGTGTAATAAATATTGCTTGGTCTTTGTCGGATCCTGCCTGCCTTATTTATGCCGGGGGAAATTATGAATGAAGGTATATCCTTTTCACAATATTAACGTGGCCAGATTAGAAGAGCTCCGTAGTCCACTGATAAAGCCAATCCCCCTTACACACTGTACCATGGTATATGGCTAGAGAGGGTGAGCTGGTTGATGATCGTCTGCAATCTGGAGGATTCTAGGCGCCCTTCTAGAACGAGTGAACAGCCGTGTAAAATGATGGAACCAACAGAACGAATAGAGATATTAGTCACTGGTTTGAGCACATGTATTGGTCCCAAGTTCGTCAACAAAGTCCTCATTGCAATAGCACCATTTGAGGGATATTGGATCCCCTGTTATGACCTACAAATCAGTCATTGTATGTTGTCTTCGTGGATAAGATGGTAAAGCTGTCCACACGGATAGATTGCATGTCTGTCATACGGTAGTCAACGCAGGGGGGAAGACCAGGTGGAATGCCGATCACTGACTCGTGGCCCAACCGGTGAGAGATACGATGACCTTCTCGCATTCGCCGAGTGCTTCCCACAGGTGTGGTTGAGCAACTGGACCGAGGCCGGGGGTGGAGAGCTTCCGCTCTATTGCCGCATCCATGCCCACCATGACCTGTATCTGGGTGGTATTCCTAAAGTTGATGCCAAAGTCCGCCATTCGCCTCCACTGGCTGCTGCTGGATGCCGTCGTCCGAGCCCCCTTGTCGCTTTTCTCCTCCACCGACAGCGGTGTAATACTGAACCGCTTCAGCCAGGACATGAGCTTGGTGGATTTGGCTCTCCCTATTGCGCTAATGTCTGCAGGCAAGTCATTCTTCGGGTGTGTTGCCACAATTGGCCTGATTGCCACAGGCTCGGCATATATGGCGATTACAGTACCCCTTACCGTGGTGGTGCTGTACTTGTTGCAAATGTTCTACCTCAAGACCAGTCGACAGCTACGGTATCTAGACCTGGAGTTCCGAAGCCCGTTGTACTCTCTCTTCGGCGAGATCCTGGATGGACTGCCAACCATCCGGGCCTTTGGCTGGCAGGGCGCCCTGACCGACGTTTTGGTCAAACATTTGGACCGATCCCAGAAGCCATACTACATGCTTCTCTGTGCACAACGATGGTTGAACCTAGTTTTGGACATCATGGTGATGGCATTAGCGACGATCGTGGTAGCACTGGCTGTCGAGCTGCACGGCAGCACCAATGCGTGGCTGCTCGGCGTTGCCTTGAACAATATCCTGGGATTCAATCAGCTGCTCTCGTCGTTTATCACATCATGGACAACTCTGGAAACCTCGCATGGGGGGATTGCGCGTTTCAAGTCGTTTGTTGAAATAAGACCTTCGGAAATACGTCACAGTGACGAAGAACCGCCTGCGTTGTGGCCCGAAAGGGGGGATATCACGATCCACGGCCTTTCTCTTGGATATGCGGATGGTACATTGGCGTTGCGTGATATTTCATGGATATTTTGCCTGGCGAAAAATTCGGGATATGTGGCCGTACGGGAAGGTGAGTTATACTGCATGATTTATTTCCGTTACACCTACTCACCATATCTTACATATCCAGCGGGAAGAGCTCCCTAATCCTAGGTCTTCTTCGCCTTGTCAATCCGTCCCAGGGCAAGATCTCCATCAACGGGGTCGATCTAACAACGATCTCTCCAGCCACACTCCGAGAGAGAGTGGTAGCCGTACCGCAAGATCCATTCACGCTTCTGGGCTCAGTGCGATACAACGCAGACATAATGGGCGTTTCGAATGACGATGAAGTTACAGATGTGCTAAAGCAGGTCGGTATCTGGCAGGCGATAGAAGACCGAGCAGGTCTCGACGGTCTATTCGAAGATCACCCGTTATCTCAAGGCGAGCAGCAGTTGTTTTGCTTAGCACGGGCCATTCTCAAGAAGCGAACCAGCAAAAGCGGGTGCCTGGTATTGATCTTGGATGAAGCGACTAGTAGCTTTGATAGGGCTACCGATCGACGAGTGCAGAAGGTTGTGAGAGAGGTTTTTAGTGATTGCATGGTGATTAGTGTGGCGCATAGGGTATTTACCTGCTTGCTTTCTTCCTACTATACAAAAATGATAGGGTTGTCAGGTGTGAGCTAACTTGGATAGCTTGACACCATTATCGACTTTGATCGGATTGCAGTACTCGACGCCGGTCGTCTTGTCGAGTTTGATACGCCGCAGAACCTCCTTGCGAAGGATGATGGGCTCTTCTGCCGGGATGTACCAGGGCTTCTCGAAATAGGGTTCCTAGACTGCATGATCTTTGTGGAGATAACTTCTGTTGACTACCGTACTGAGTGTGAACCATGCATCGAACATCTGCCAATATATACATGTTCTGTTAGTTGTATATGCATCCCAACTGCGCCAGTACACACCTCAGCGCGTTCAAAAAAAATAGTAAATGCCATCCACATAGTAATATACATTGAGTCGTAAACCCACCCTCGGCCTCCAAAATCATACACAAAACAAGAGTGGAGAGTCACACCATCCCCCAAACCCAAACACCACAGCCATCCATCACCCCAACTTCTCCACCCCACTCCCCGAAACCAACATCCGATCCTACAACAACCACATTAGCAAATTGACCCAACCCCACCAAGAAGCCAAAAACTCACCATAACCCACGTCGGCATAAACGACGTCAAAAACCACGTAATGCTGGCCATCTTCCCCCTCCAAATCAACCCACTCGCGCCACCCAGCAAATCATCCACCACGCGAGTCGCATACTCCGACGGCGCCATGGGATCCTTAACCACCTGGCCCGTAGCCATATCCATAATCTCCTTTTTGGCGGGCTCATACATGGATCCCTTGAGATCCAGGTCCGGGGCTTTCGTCCAGAGATTCGATCCCACGAGGCCAGTCATCACGGTTACGACTTTCACACCGAAGGGAGCGAGTTCTTGGCGGATGGACTCGCTGTAGGCTTTTATGGCGGCTTTGGAGGATGTGTAGAATGCTGTATTCCCATATAGAGTCAATTCAATTAGCGTATGCCCCATTTTCCACCCAATATCACCAAAAAGAGAGAGGGAAAGGGAAAGGGAGGGGTGGGGATACCATTCCACGGCACAGCCATAACGCCCCCCAGCGAACAAACATTCACGACCGTGCCCTTGGCCTCAATTACCAACGGAGCAAAAGCATGCGTCATATTCACGACGCCCCAGAAATTCACATCAAACAACCCCTTTGCTTTCTCGAGCGGAGTGTCCAGTGCCGGCAGCGTGAGGGGTACACCCGAGTTGTTGATAAGGTAGTTTAATGTTCCACCAGTCAGGGAAGTCACGGCTTCGACGGCGGCAGAGATATCAGCGGGATTAGTTACGTCGAGCTGGAGAAGAGTCATGTTGGGATAGTGGGATAGGTGGGAGAGTTTGGACATGGAGCGGGCGGTTGCGATGACGTGGTGGTTTCGTGCGTGGAAGGTTTCGGCGAGCGCGGAGCCGATCCCGCCGGCGCTGCAGCCGGTTATGAGGACTGTGGGGAGGGTGGTGGGCATTTTTGGGAGTGGAATTGGAAGGGTTGGGGGTGGATGGTTGGGATGAGCGATGGTGAGAAGGTGGATGTGAGTCAAGGGAGGAGAAGAAAGGACGAGGTTAAGGTTATCGTGTCAGACAACGTCATAAGCGTGGCTCGGAGGTGATTGGTTGCTTGGCGGAGGTGCTATTTATAGTGTTGGGCGGAGATTGCGGAGATAACACTATCTGGTGGTGTCATGCATGCGTGGGAATCATGTTGTTAAGAAAATTCATTAGGACCAATCGGATCAGTCTCTGGAAATGTAAAAAGATTGTACTTGGTTTTTGTGTATTAATATCTTCATGTTCGGTAGCGGGATTGGGGGTCGTCATGTCTCCTCCGGCAAGATGACGCCGATAGACATCACCTCACATTGACTCAGAAAAACAGTGTTGACACTGATTAACAGGCCAATTCCGCTAATGAGGATCGATCCCACATAAAATAATACCTGCTTACCCAAATTCGAAACACAGTCCATCCCGGAGAATCAAATCACAGTTTTCAGCATCCGCCATTCGTCCTGGTCCACCCCAAGGAGCCAGAGTGGAGGCTGCCAGAGGCTCTACAAATCCCTCCAATTGCCTCCGGATAACCACCAAGTTATACAAGATAAATCATGGCAAGGGCTCCTACAATCGGAAACATATAACTTCCGTATTGCAATTCGTTTGTCATTATGCTACGTGTGCCCCGAGACTTTCGACGCAGGTGTAGACATAATGTTGGCATATGCCAACGATGTATATCATCCGGCAAACCACTAACGTCCGGCGGGACCACTATACCGATGTAACTATTTTATGATTCGCCTCTGATGCTTAGGAGAAGGAGATGATGTGAGGATGCCCTGTCGGGTTGGATACATAACCAGCTGTCGACAGAAAATCGATTACTATGGGAATCTTGGAAACAAGGTGTTCGGAATGAGAATGTCTCTCCTGTCGATACTGAGATATATTAGCAATCCATCCAGCAAGGAAACAAGTGTGCTTCTACCTTGTTATGAAAGTAATCGATACTTCTCCCCATCCCTCGGTAGCACTGAAAGTCCCTTCCAATCTACCGTAGCCCTTCCCCTCAGGTTGAACTGAAGTCATTTCCAAACACCTAACGTTGGGATCGGACATCAACATAATGAAATCGAACAGCACGCCCATGCGAAGGCCCTTGTTCTCCTCGCCGTCGGCATCGTGATGGTCACCAGCTGACGAAGCTTCCGGAACCGCAAGTCCCCTCTCCATTTGCTCTATTCGCAGCAAATCCCCCAAGGAACCAATATGCACTTGGCCTCGCCATCCCGGTATTGTCTGACGCCAATAACGTGCCAGCATTCGCATTTCAAGTGTCATTTCTTCCGCCGGTGGTTGCTGAGTAAACATGCGTCGCCAACTGGCTTCTGGCCGGAGGAAGACGGAAGTGTTGCGTTCCGGGTGCACGAGAGACGGCCTCCAGGCCTCTGGATTAGGTTGTTCATTCAGCAAGGATAGGAATATGTCGAAGATAAAGGGGTTGCAAGTCATATTACTCATGGCATCGTGGGTGCGTTCGCACGGGCGAAAGAAGAGAGCTCGTTGGAGGATGGGAGAATGCTCGATGACACCAGCCCAAAACCGGCTGACTCTTTGACAGCGAAGAAGGGCGAGGGTGTCCACATGAGCTAAGATCTTAATGAGAAGCTCGGATATGTTTAGGGGTGTTGGTGTGGGAGTTTCCATTTTGGATGCAGGGGGCTGGTCTTGGTTGTTGGTCTTTTCATGGGCTGTGCTTGTCAAAGGTGCCTGGGAGATTGATTTGGATTACCTGTCGAGGAAGATGGAGCTTGCCAGAGTTTGTCGGTAGGTACGTCACTGTGAACATGCTCATGTCAGTATAGCGTCATCGATCATCTAGCCTTGCTTTCAGAAGCTCGACATTGGAAAAGCGCGACCAGATACATTCCCGGGAGCTTTGAAGCAAATTACTGGAAGGAGAGCTACTGGGATCCGGCTGTTCATTCGCCGATTGGATTTGCAGCGCGTAATATGATCGTGCACACCTGGCTTTCTACACCGGTGGCGTGGCTTAGGTAGACAGCTAAGAAATTCGATGAAAGCAAATTGGAAAACACCACTTCATTTACAGGGAATCGACGTGGTCTTGATACAAGTAATGGGCGTAGTTTGTGGAAGACTACGATTTTTCTACGGGTATCTCCACACATGCCACTGCATGGCAAACCAACCACAACGAGAAAAAAAAAAGTGGAGAGACAGGGGGGGAGAGAAGAAGATGGACAAAATGGACTGTGTAGCATATCACACGCAAGGGATAAATAGTAAGGAAACAACAACCAAAGTCCAGCAAAGTCCTTTTCAAGTTTCCTACCAAGACCTTAAACCAGATAGTTGTCAGGAATTCTGAACCCGTGTGGTCTTGGAAAGGGTCCTTGAGCTCATATGCATCAGGATCATGAGAACAGGCTTGTAGTTCTCATAATTCGCTGCTCTCTGAAACAAACCCCTGATGACCCCATCCCGGTGCTTCCAAAACTTGATCTCCCTTCCAATCGCCGTAGCCGCATGGGCCTGGCCACCTCACCGGCTAATATCGTTCCGTTTCGGTGAGTCAGAACCATCACTTCTTACTGGTACTCTTGTGATTCCAACTTCAAAAGCGCTACCTGAATTTAGGGTTCGTGAGATTTGTGCTGTTTGCCTGGCGGCACGTGCTACATAGATTTTCTTTTGAGAAACTTGAATTAACTAGGGTCAGCATGTGGGTAGGCAGGATTCAAGTCAGGTTTCTTGATAATAAAATGAGTAGCTCGTCCTATACAGGACACCGGTGCGAACGAAAACATGTATTTATATATATCGTTCTAGTGTGACATGTGAAAGCTGCACTAGTAATCTCCTGACAACAAACATACAACACCAATCAGCAGGTATAGTTAGATAATTGTCTCTTCAAAGGCCAGTGGTTCCACCCATCAAACTGCCAAATGTATATAACGTATAGGACTAGAAACCAAGGACGAAAAGAGAGAGAACAAAACACAAAACCAAACAAGAATAAAACTTAAAGAGCGCAGTTCAATGGCATCATCTGTCCACCCAGAGCCCTCCAACGGGATGAACTACGAAATCAGAAGACCATCTCGAGCCTTCATGGTAGTACCGTGCCTGACTGGACCCAGTTCCATCCATTGTCGCGAATGTACTCAAGGCACTGCTCGGCTTGATAGCGGGCGGGGGCGTCGAGGAGATCATAACTATCAACCCCAGGAACCAAAGTTGTAAGCGTCGGATAGTCATATCGCCAAAACTTGACTTTGGTCCCGACTGCCGTAGCTCCAAAAATGCGCGTTGTTCCATTGACGTTCCCCTCGCAGTAATGGGCGAGCTGGACCCTGGCAGATGCCCACTCAGCGGGCGTATCCTTGCTGGGTCGCTTGCATTCCACAATAAAGATCTGCCTCTCTGCAAGATCCAAGGAGTCGTGTGGGACTGCAAGGGCAGGGTTGGTCATGACAACCTGGAACACGACGCAATCCGGCTGTGTCTCATCCTGCAAAACCGGCTCTTTGTTTGACAGCTTGAAGCCCGAGGTGAGCGGGAAGAAGGCGATGCAGATGTTCGTCCACAGGATACTGACGGGGGCTTCGGCGGAGTTCGGCTTGACAGCGCTGAGAGCACTGAACAGGGCGACATGACGGTAAAACGCCGAGACAGGTTGAGTTGCCATATTGTCTGGGGTGTTGCAAATCCAGGAAGTATGGAGAGAATTTCAACGATATGATGAGGGCAGAAGGAGATGGTAGACGGATTCTGGTTATTGTTCAAGTTGAAAAGATTTGGGGGGGGGGGGGGGGGGAAGTCCAATTTATGCCGCAGCCAGGTCAGCTTTCACAATCGGTCAGCGCTGACTGTGCTTCCATCTTGTTTCATGGCTTGCAAGGCTGAGGCAGGTCTATGTTGATGACGCCAGCCATCTAGTCGTGCAGCTGCTATCGTGCATATCATTGACCAATGTGCGTGGCGCAGACTGGAGGGTAGTAGTAGACGAGGCCCACCACCCATCAGATGGCAAGCGCCGGGTGGGGGGCGATTGGTCTACATTCCATGTTGCGGCGCCAAAAGGCGGAGTCACGGGCGCACCGACAGCCCCGGCGGATCACATGACACGGGGATCGTCCGCGAGGCCCCTTCGCGTTCGCCGGCGCGCTCTCTCCCCCCCTCCCCCCACCCATTTCATTCTTCACGGTCCACCGTCTCCTCCATCATCCCTATCCCACTTTGCTAACTGCCGAAACCCCCTTAGCTTCAGCTACGACGACTGGATCTGGGATGCCTCACTTCTGTACCATCTGCGGCGTCGTGATTGCGCCTGCTCAGGTGGGACCCGGGGAGGTACCGGGTCAAGACTTGGAATGGCACCAAACCCTACGCATAGGTTCGTTGACCCCCCCCCCCCACTCTGGCGCCGTGACGGGATGCCCCCCCTGATGATTCTGCCGCTCTGATTGGTGACATACATCGTGCAGTCGGGCGCGAGGGAATTCTGGCCCCTGCCACCCTTGGCGGCATCGGTTACATCAACTCACTGGACGAGATCGTCGCGCCGCCCAACGCTGAGGACTCTTTCTTGGACTCCCATGCAGCGCTTCAGTCATATGTCCCATTTTTCGATGAATCCACAGGCCATTGGACATTTGCTTTTCATGCGGCATGCTGGGAGATCCTGCTGCAGAGAATACCCCCGGCAGCGTCAAATATCCCCCGGATATCTGCGATATTACATGATATCCTCTACTGTACAGCATGGGACGGATACTGCTTTCTTCGCCCCGGGCACGACTTTGGAGGGGCGGCTCAGTTCCAAAGAGCTTTCAGCAACCCGGTCCGAAACATGATTGATCGTGGATATGCCCATCTGTTAGCTAGTCCCTCGCGATTACCTACCCTGAAGGATGTGGTCAGACCAGTTGAGACACGCAATGACCTCCCAGGTATCATCCAGAGGTTTGCTATCACAAACGATATCTTCTCCCGCCTTCCCGTCGAGCTTCTATCGGCTGTGCTTACCTGTCTCCCTTCTTCGTCCGTGGGATACCTACGGCTGGCATCCAGGTCGGTTGCCTCCGCGACTCGCCCTACATCACTTCCACAGCATTTCTGGAGAAGCCGATTCCTCCCGAGCTTCGAGATGGGATTTGCATTACCTATCGAGACTGATGGACACCAGGATTGGCGTGGTGCTTACTTCGCCATCAAGGCGGCGATAAACCACTCACAGGGTTCTGAAAAGCTCAAAAGCCGACGCCGTGTTTGGAATATTGTCAGCTTCAACGCCACTTTGATCCAGCAACATATGGCTGATATCGTGCTGTCTGGCCATCTTTGTGCCCCGGATGATTCCATGGGCTCTCAATCAAGCAGTGATGCTGTTCAACGGCTATCGACCCGGTTCGTCGCAACCCAGTTAATGACAAACCCCCATGGCCTACTACAGGTTGGAAGTAGAAGTATATTTGACAGGTCTCTGCTTCTGCCGGTGGTGCAGGGTGCAATCACCTTGGTTGAAGTTTTAACCGTCACTTTCAATACTCGCCCATTCATCTCTGGCTTCCGGTTCACGCTAAGTGACGCGGTTGCTGGCGACCAGAAAACCCGTTGCGTGGGTTATACTTCCCACACAATGCAAGCTTTAGCCCGCCTATCCACAGCTGAAAGGGTCGTGGGGTTTGGCTTGGCAGTATGCGCCGGTGGCATTGTTGGAGCCAGGCTTGTTTTGCGGAGCGGGTCCCATACCTATAGATCCAGATGGATAGGCAACATACAAACTAATGGATCGGAGGTTGCGTTCGGAGACCTTTATCTCCGGGAGAATGTGGATAGCATTCATATCGTCTCCAGCTTTGACGTAGGCACCACATAACTCACCTCTGTGGCTTAGCCCATTAGCTGACAAGGAAAAAGGCATTCAAAATGGTTGCTTTTGGCATAAATGATTCCGCATGGCCGGGCACCGAATCCTCCCAACCAGGGACGGTCCAGCCAATCTGGACACCATCCTGCCCTCCGGAAACGTCACTTCTCTGTCCTGAGCCCCAAGTGCTGGAGTACCAGACTTTCAATCGATTTTTAAACATTAACTTTGGCGGCGTCCATGGACGAAGGCTCACGCATTTAACACGGATTGTGGGCCACATGTTCACCTCCCAGGCTCCTCTGGTCGGGCTTTCATTTTACTATGATCAACAGGACCCATTGCATTTCGGTCGACAGGGTATGACAGAGGTCTCCTTCATTATCGATGGGCCCACCGGAGAGAGGATAGAAAGAGTGACATACGAACAAGCATCCACCTCCCAGGGGATTGTCACACTTCATGTATGTTGCCGGTATCACTACCACCATGATAGCAGGGCTGTCCGATCTGACATCATGCTGTTAGTTGCTATCGAATTTCGGAAACGGTGTCACCTTCATGGCCGACCAGCTTGCCGGTCCATATGTTGCAGATGCCTCGGCGTTCTTCTTTCCCGGTCACCAGCAGGATAGTATTCATTATACAAAGGAGGCTCTCCAAGCACCTGATGGGCAAACTATCTTAGGTTTCACGTCCGTCCTTGAGGTGAGCGACCAGTCGCCATCAGTATGTGCTTACATCTGTAGAACTAATCCGTTTCAGGCTAGCAGTGGTTCGTTTCAGACGTTTGGGTTACAATGTGGGACAACAGACGCCAGCACCCATCGCACAAGGGAACCGCTGGGTGCGCTGCCGGGAATATGTACAGCTCCTGCAGATTCCTCCCCATTCCAAGGATCGTCTTTGATAAAGGAGGCATCGAAAGGCTGCCAAGGGTATACGACTGCTTCTTTAGAGGGAGTCAAACGGGTACGCTTCTCGCGTGGGTGCCCCGGCCGTCCACGTCGATCCGACGAGATCTCTGGCTTATGGCTAGAGTATAGTCATGACTCACGCCCCTCGATCGTAGGACAGTGGATCTCCGAGACGGGTAGTTTCGCGCTAGGACAGGATGAAACCATAACAGAGATAACAATGTGGTTGTCCAAAGGCAGGATTTCCTTCAGTGAAAAGTACCCCCTTGGGCGTGTGGTCCGCATCGCCATTTCAACCCGCACACGATGCAAGACACACCCACCGGGCGAACCTCCAGCGGCAAGTGAACACACTATATTGAGGTTTCGGGGCAATTACCTAGAGGAGCTGGTAAGGAGATCTTGGGACTTTCCCCCCTTGGTTCTGGATGTCGTCTTACCAATTCTCCATAGTCTCAACTGATATGGGTATTTAATGATGCCTGGGACTTCCCCCGTGTCACCCTGGCCACAAAGGCACCTGGGCATCATTTGTCCCTTTGGGACCCTTTGAATGCCTGGGAAACTCGTCGGTGGATGGCTCCCCAGAGAGCGCTCTGGAAGTTCAATAAAGGCACCAACAGCCTTGTTTCCATGACCTTTTTCCGGAGCTCTGAGTATCCGCAGGTCATCGGAGGAATAAAGGTCACTTATGAGTCGGGTCATTCGTTTGATCTAGGCACAGTTGGCGGTACTACCATGACATCTGGCCTACGCTTCGAGCCCAGCGACTGCATCACCAAGGTTGAACTTTTCAGGGATAGCCTTGGATTGATTGATATCTCCGTAAGTCGTCAGATTTGCATTGCTGCCTTTCTTCTCCCTTCTCCCTTCATATATATAACTGAACCCTGCAGTTTTCATGCACGGACGCGAAAGGTGGACAGTTCACTACAAAGGCATTAGTTGGTGTCTCCACAATACAGCATAGAGCCAGAGGAGACATCTCCCGGCATGTAATCAACATCTCCCAGCGAAAGTACCGGTTGCTTTTCGAGCCTTGGAAGGACCCAAGTCGTGAACAGGACCTTCCCCAGGGTGAGGTCGTCGGGCTCTGGGGCTTTGATATGGCCGAGAGGGGCTTATTCATTGGACTGGTGATTTGCCAAAAAGACTCTGACTGACAGGTGTAATATACCAACACACCATACCCTTCCAGCCGAAGCACCTGGACCTCGGGGTCGCTTGATTTGACATATATTGACGATAGGTACTGCCATACACACCGGACTCAAATGGTGACACGTGATCATCCAAGAGACTTTTAACATTGAAGCCTTACAACCTCCTATCAGTTGCCCACCTCCAACCACGCTCCCTAATAACCTCTAACGCCGCCTCCAGCCCACTCCTATCAGCGGCATCTTCCAGCCTCAATTCAATCCCATCCTCCATGGACGTGTAGCACACAGGATACGAAAAACAACAAAGTCTCACCTTTGTTCCAATTGCCACAACTCCATAGATCCGTTTCTCCCCTGTTAAACTGTCCCGACAGTACTCCAGCATCTGGGCCTTGGCCTGCTCCCACCCGGCTTCGGTATCTTCATTGGCCTCCTTATACACAACAACCAAAATGGGAATGTAATTCGAAGAATCGGGGAACTCGGAATCGCACGACCAAATGACGACGCATTCGAAGAAGGTTCTCGCGTGGGACAGTGCGGTTCCTGTGGAAACATGACATTCCTCGGTTCGTCGAAACTGCGGGAATGGGAAGGTTTGGTCGCAGATGACGATCCACAGGTCACGCATGTCCATACAGGTGTGAATGATGGATTCGAAATCGCACTCGAGGATGGGTTTCATGTGAGATGGTGGTGGTAGTGATGTGGTAATTTCGTATGATGTTAGAAATCTGACTGGAAATGCAGTGTCCGTAGTGTGGAGGGATTTCAAGGATAATGTGGCAGTATCAGAGGTTATGTATGCAACCTAGTCTTTGTTAGGGCGCTTTATGTCATCTTCTTTCATGTGGTTTTGGTTGGGGCATTACCCCTGGTCGGGCATAAAGATCGTTTGGGGCGGGATTGCTTTTGTTTTTCAGCGCTGTTTATTGTGCGAACAATAGGAAACTGCCAATATTACGTTGATTCTGTGTGTTGCACTTCTCGGAACTCCCCATTATCCAGTTGATCCAGGGTTGGGTTTGGTCACTGTCGATGCTGTAAGGCTTTGAAAACATATCAGTCATGTGATAAACAAGGATCTGTCATATGATTAATGGCCGAATAATACCGATGGATATGAGGTCACCAACCGCGATGACGCTAGACTTGACGGTAATATGCGTATATCAATTCACAAACATGGAAGGGAAAGGCCACGGGGATGAATAATAGGCTTCAGGAAACAAGGAAGGTGATCAACCCATGATCACGATATTCAAGATATTCGATCTGCCTTTAAAGTCCCTTGTTGGTCCGTGCTTCCTCCCTTAGGGCATATTTTCCTTCCAGAAGCTCTGCGCACAGAATGATTAACCTGGGGGCATAGTGACTAATACGAGATTATTCATTATCTGAATGCACGAAAAACAGTTCATTCGCTCCTTACCACGCCCCGACAGGTTGATTTGGCTGCCAAAGTGCTCTACTTTTATCTAGGTCTAAATATCAGGATTCAAAATTTCTATGGCATCACATCTCTGGGAGGCTGCTAGAGGATCACATTCCCCGTATTCACCGTCCCTTTCGTGGCAGATCCTGCTAGTCAGCTAGACCCATTCATCGAATTCCTCCAGATCCCTTATATCGATAATATCCGCCAAGTTTAGCCTCCCACGTCCGACACTCCACGAGTCCTTTTGCAGCTCCGTGGGCTCCCCACCCACCATACAACTCATGTCGAGCTCTGCCTTGAGCCATTTAGTTCCAGCCGTACATTCACCATCCGACTCATGCCCCCTGACCCGCCAAAAGAACAAAGCAGTTTCTCTCTGAAAATGGCAAAAAAACGCCATCAGGATGTCGAACAAGCGTCCCATTGTGAGTCCATTTCCCACATCCTCGGAGCCAAGCACCCAGAGACCGCCACGATATCCATTCCAAACAACCCTCTTCCCTGGGAAATTTATGATGATTTGTTCGATAACACACGGTATATTCACCGGCCACGTCTGTCTCCATGATCCTTCCGGATCAAAGATGATGTCGCGATGCCGGGGATCAGTGAACCAATTCGGCTCGCGAAGCCTCCAGCACCCCGGTAACAGCGGACTCAGCGTAAAATTGTGCGGTTGACTGATTCTCATGCTAAGGAATTGTTGCATGGATTTGACGCTAGATGAAGGCGGGATGAAACCAAGATGGTACAGGAATGGGTTGAATTTCACTTTCCCTTTCCATCGAGGTCGCTCGAGGAATAGAGTCCATCTTATTGCGGTAGAGTGTCGGATGACTTCTCGCCAGTGGCAACATACGCGTTGCATTTGGAATACTTCGTTGTATTCCAACTGGAGCAGGATGAGTTCCAGAAGCTCAGGTGGTGGGACTTGAGAGACCGACATTTCTGAGAAGCGAGACAGCAAATCTATCTCGCGTCTGTTGATGGTGGAGGATGGATTGAACTTTGAGGATATATATTGTTCAATCCTGTATCCTAGGATGCTTTGTAAGTTCTGGTAAGTGAAGGGAGTATGGAACCGGCTCCAAGCTGCTAACGATGAACCCATTTTATGCAAATTTGATATTCCTAAAACGGTGCCCGCTACACTGCCAAATCTGGACACCGATGTCAATATTGAAGAGAGGGACCTTCCTATTCTCATAGCGGTTTGATATAAGAATTAGCAGGGTAAAGGGTCAAGATCCGCCTGGATCAGATATTCACTATAGGGGAATTGCTGTTGCGATGAGGCTTTGCTGGCTCGGTGTATGTCTGGGCTGTGGATTTGAGGATTATTACGGTTAATATTACTACCTGTGCATATTAAACCCAGTAGGCCACACGGTGGTCACCCCCTTACATCTGGTTCAACCCTTTTAACATACAGGGATTGTCGTTGGGCCAGGTTTTTACGGCCTTTGCCTCTTCGCAATCCGAGCCTCGGTGATTTTGTTTGTCCATTCCACCTTTCTCTCTATAGCACAATGTTCTGAGATATGTGAGTACTTATGCAGTGTCAAGTACTTTGTAGCCATCCCTAAAAGCGTCTAAATAGGAAGCAGTGTCCACAGGCTTCGACATTCAGTCAGAGACCTAAATATATAATCATCGTTTTATGAGCTTTTATACGTGCGCACTATTATTGCACGCTGTCCCCTGAACGTTGGATACATCTATCGCAATTTCTCGTTTCCTACGTCCTTCCGGGCACCAATCCACGAGTGCAATGAGCATTGTCAAATTCTGTATCTCATAACAAGACAAGGTACTTATTGAAATAACCGAAATCAGTGCTTTTATCTAAGATAACTCCCGGACTTTTCAACAATTACCCGATACCCTCTAAGCAACCAATCAACCATATTCATACACTTCATATCAGGTCACATCAACTTTTCATCGTCCCAATTTCCCCCTATAAATAACAGCCACTGCTCTTCATTCCCATTCTCCCTTCCCGTCCTCTTCACCACTGAACAACTATCGGCCATTCGTTCCTCTGGCTCGTGTACCACTCGACCCGTCGATCCGGGTCTTCCTCCAAGAATTCCTGCAGCGTTCGATCCGACAGACATTCAAACACCTCCTCTTTGATGGATGATGATGGAGGAGGGATGCTTTCCGGTTCCCCAATAGATACTTTCCAAACCGGCTCAGTATTTGCATCCGCAACGGTCCATATAACCACAAACTTATCAGTCTTCCAATAGCCCAGATACCCCACAATCATATCCCACAGGGCTTTGAGGTTGACGGGTCCAAACTCCCCACGTATTGGTGCTCTTTCAGCGAGCCAGCTCCGTTCCTGTTGCCGGGAAGACGCAATAGTTGCCTCGTGAACGTAACACGGTATGTTGGACGGCAGCATCCGACGCCAGGACGCCTTTTCATAAGTCACAGCTTTGCGACGTGTCTCGGACTGATACCACGGGAGATCAAACAGAGATCCACTCTGGTGGAGAGATGTAGGTGGAACCTCGCAAATTGTCTCTGAGCATAGGATGCGGTTCAGGAACGGATTGAGTCTTGGTTGGTCCAAGAGTGGCGTTGTCGGGGCTTCCAGGAAGAGAGCCCGGCGGAGGGCTGGAGTTTGTTGTATGACCGCTTGGAAGTGTCGACATACTCTTTGGCAGTGTAGGAGGGACTCAAATGGTAAATTCAGCATTATCATCACGAGTAGTTCGGTAATCATGGCCGTTTTCTGGCCACTGGTCAATCGTGACTCGAGTACTCCTTGCAATGGAGTAGTTGGTCGTGTTTCCTTGTCCGAATGGATGTCCATGGCCTGCTCTTCTCGGCACTGGTTGATCATGTCCTTGAACTCTTCGACGGTGTTCGACATCTTGGGGTAGGATATATAATGTGATAGATAAAGAATATGGTAAGGATATATGATAAGAATACGACGAATGAAGACAATGAGCTGCGTGAAGAATCTTTGAAGACGATGGATGTGAGACACTGGTGCAGGACACGGCCTGATATATATAGACAATCTGATACTAACTGTATGAGCGGCATGCTGGAAGATGGAAGGACGGAAACTTACAGATAAATACCGTTTAACGCTGGAATACTGCAAGATAAAGTTATCTTTCTCCATGGTCTCCGGGTGAACACATTCATCTAACCTGATATCACCTTATCATTATGCAGCTGCCCGAGGAAGTGTCTCCGGGTTGGTGTGTTTTTGTCCGTGCATAGGGCTGGCCGAATCCAAAGGGTATTGCTGACACATGAAAGTTCTGTGGTATTGTATACTGCCATGTTTTTCCTTTGTACATCTGGATCTTGCCGTCATTTATCTGGGATTCAATATGCGGGATATTTCCATTGGCGCTTGTTTGTGCAGAGGACAAACATAGTGTAGTCGGTATTACCAGGTGATATTTAAAACGGTTGATCGAACATCGGGTCATCCCCCTCCCATATCTGGAACTGGCGTTCAAAACATCTTTTTATATGCTGTACCTGCAGCAGTAAGGTTCACGACAACGTCGTATGGCTCATTTACTCGGAAAGGTTCTGTAATACAGATTATCAGTATACAATCATGTTAATCGATATAACCACTTCCAGGTGAATCTTTTTATTTTTCAGTCAGTCGATCAAGGTGTTGGTGGGTATTTATAGCTGTAGGCAATATTTGTGATGTGGGGCGTCCATCCTGCAATGGTGTCGACTGTCAGCAAACCATCAGAGGCTTTCTGGCAATTAACTGGTTAGAGGAGGGATTATCCAAGCAATCGCATCAATGGGTGGGGGGTCCCTAATGAATCAAGGAGATGGCCGATAATTCGTGAACCAGTTGGCCACTTGGAGAAATTGCTACTTTGGGATGTTCTAGGGCCGCAACTTTCCGAATAATCAAAAATCTAGACACTTTCGTTACTGTCATCAGCACGCGTTGCATATTACCATTATTGGACCTTGCTTTATTTATCTTGCGTCGGCTGGTCAATACAACTCGTTGAACAAGTGAACCAATATGATTACAGTCGCCTAGAAGGATTGCTGTCCAGTTATCATTACGTCACAGTGAAAAGGATAATCATCATTCAATCATTGAAGGCATCATGCAGCTGCTGACTATATTCCTATTCTATTTTTAGAACGTGATGGCATTCGGTTGGTACACGTCAGTCTGACATTGACACCAGTCTCAAATCCTCCAAGACAGCTCTGAATTCCTTGAGCAGGTAATTGCTGCATCCCAATCCCACTCGTCTCCGCTATTTGTCGTGTCGAGATCAGGGCCCCCAGGAAAACGAACATCCGAGTCACTCGAGTAATCAAAATCTTCATCCGTATCATGTCCATCGGAATCATCAGAATCGTCCTCTTCATCCGTATTATCCGTATCCTCATCCTCATCTTCAGCATCTCCATCCTCCTTACTATCCTCGTCATCACCATCACTCCCATCATTCCTAACATACCCAGCCCGATCGTCCCCCTTCCCCGGCTTCCACAACAAACTCCTTTCAAACTCCTTCTGCCTCGTCTTCTCCTCCCTCAACCTCCTCCTCTCCTCCTCCTTCCGCACCGCCTGCCACTCATCCACCTCCACCTGATTCTTCCCTCCCAAATATTCCCACCCCTTACTTTTCATATCCACAGGGGGCATCAAACACGAAAACCTAAACTTTCCACTTCCACGCTTAAGCTCACTCTTCTGCCCCACCAAGACCGAACACTCAAACGGCGCAACCTTCTCTTTTTCTGCCTCCTCATCACCATCCTCAACCTCCACCTTCCTCCTCGGCACCCACTGCACCACCATCCCCCTCTCCGCATACGCCCCCAGCCCACAAAGCACAAAATCCCACACCAAACGCATATCCGCGCCCAGAACCGGATCCTGCCTCGCCCAGTCATCAAACACCCGATACGCCGCACTCTCCCCGTCATCGTTCCCCGCAACTCTGCAATGAACAACCAATTTCTGAATCCTGCACGGCACATCCATCGGTCTCATTCTTCGCCAAGACGCATCTTCCCTGAACACTCTTTCACGATAGGTGTCATCGTGCGAGAAACGGAGCGAGTGGGTTGTTTCAGGCATAAAGTAGGGCGATGTGCGTGTGGAGACGTCGGTGGCGAAGAAAGGTGGGAACAGCCATTGGAGGAGTGGGTTGAAGGTGGGGATTTCGGGGGCAGGAGAAGAAGGGAAGCGGAAGCCGAGGATGCATTGCAGGGTGTGTGTGTTGGTGATTGGAGTGTTCCAGAGGCTGCAGACGCGTTGGGAGACGAGGAGGTCGTGCGGAGGGAGGTGGTGGAAGAGGATGAGGAGGGTGTCGGGGGTGGCGAGGAATTTGGTTTGCGCCGGGTGGGGGGGTTTGTCTTTGGTTGGTGAGGAGGTCGAGGAGTATGCGGCACAACGCTCGATTTCAGGAGGCTTCATATCGGGATATCCAATTCCTGGTGTGTCCATTCTGGCCATTTTTGCTGCAGGGTGGTCTGGATTGTCGAGAGGATTCGGTGGCGGTTGACTCTATGGCGAGTGTGTAACATCACCCATTCTTGGTATGAGCACAGGAATATCGTGGCGCGTATTAACTTTGTACCTTCTATGCACCTTCTTTTGTGTCTGATGAGAACAAAGTGTCAGATCATCCAGTGGGAGGATGGTCTGGCTGGGGACTAGTCCCTTTGGTCGAGTGGCCTGTTGTCACAAAGAAGAGGTGAGACAGTCCTTTGTGCAGAAACGATGCATTGTCTGAATCTCCCGGACTCGAAGACATTTATATAGCCCTATCCTCCCATGAGTCATGTGAGAAACCCCATGCGGTATCTATCGAGAGATGCATGAGATGAACGAAGTCGTTGGGGCATCATCCTGTATGCCATAGCATCCGTCGTCGGACGGAGATATCCACCTCGCTCTCGCTGGGAGATTCCTGGACATAGCCAGGCACCGAAACAGTGATCATTCGTATTGAGATGGGTATTTGCAGTGTTGGATTACCATATTGTCGTCTCACGTCCTTACTTGGGTGGGTAGAGCTTTTCAGCAACCCCTTTCATGTCGGCGCGCTGAATGTACAACACGCAGACCTATGTCGATCTGACCTTGGTGAACATTGATCATCTTGATGGTCTTCAAGAATATAAGCCGATGTTGAAGGAGTGCAGTTAGCTACAAAATATGAGGGGGGAATGCCACCGCCCCTTTCATGGAAGAGATAAAGGGTTACCTAGATCACCTGATCCCCTAGGAGTATTCCCACGGAATGAAGGAATGGTCCACGAATACTTATATCCTGAGTGCTGATAAGCTTCCTGTTTCCTCCGTATATATCGGTGGCATATAGCGAGATTAATACAAATGTCTTCCATACTCATTAGTATACCAATCTTTCATCTTTCACCACCGCTACAGGCCTACCTAGTACCCGCCAGCCTACAATGAACAAACATATTGAGGGTCAAACGGAGCCATTTTATGACTCGAAGTACATTCATTCCTACACAGAGAGGTACATAACAACCTACACAACACCCACCACCCATCAACCAATCCACGGACAAAAAAAACAAATTATATTAAAAACATGCCAAACGAGGCACTAAATCCTTATATACAAAATAGGCCCACCACCCGCCGCCCCCAATCGGAGGCACTCAAAGTAAACTAAACAAAACTAACTACAAACTCACCACCAAACCTCCGAACTAACCTCGTCCCCGCAAGGCCCCGGCCCCCTATCTTCAAACCCCGGTCTCGGACACGCCTTATCCTGATTCCTCCAACACCAAACAACCACCTCTCTGGCCGCAAACGCATCCTCCGCACAATCATGCCCGGAACTCCCATCCCCCTTCTGTATCTCAACGCCCACAAAATCCTCCACCAGGGCCTTCAACCTCATACTCTTTCCCATCTCTCGATACCCGCCCTCTTTAACCAACAGAAACGAATCGACGATCCTCCAATGCGTCATCCCCAAGACGTTGAGATCGTTGTTGAGGCTCTGTCCGACGAGAATGGTGTCCGCGTTGATGAATTCCCAGATTTTGGCGCGGGCTGCGGCGTATCCGGTGACTGTTTTGCCTTGGGCGATGCGCTCGGACATGAGCGAGGCGGACATGCCGCTGTATTTGGTGCGGTAGTCGAGGATTTGGTGTGTCGGGACGACGGTTAGGTCGAGAAGGAGGGTGTTGGTTAGGATGTCGACTAAGGTGACCTGGACGACCGCGTCTTCGTGGTAGATTGTTTCGACCATTTCGCAGTCCAGGGAGACGGCCGCGTAGGCGGACGGGTTGGTGGAGGGGGTGAAGCGGAAGTTGATGGATCCGCGGCGGTGGTAGGGTTCGGTGGTGTAGCGGTTTGCGGAGAGGAGGGAGAGCGGGTGGCATCGCTCGTTGAGGTAGGTTAGGAAGGTGGATTGGTCGGTGGGGGTGAGGGTGGTCCAGTGGGACGGTGTGGTGTAGGTGGTGGTGGTGGTGGTTGGGGTGGTTTTATCGGTGATGGATGCAGTCTTTGCATCGGTGGTGATGGTGGTAGTGGTGGTTGTGGTGGTTGTGGTGGTCTCATCCTTGCAGCTGTTGATGGTGCTGCTGGTGGGGGCCTTGTCGACCTTGCCCTGGATGGCATCGATGGTGGTAGCGGTAACGGCACCGGTAGCCGGAATGGTGACGGTCTCTTCATAGGAGGGGAGGATCTCATCATAGCTGGTGATGGTCTCGCTATAGGAGGGAAGGTTCTCGCTATAGAAGGGGAGGGTCTCACTATAGGAGGAGAGGGTCTCACTATAGGGGGGGGTGGTGGTATCGGTAATGGCGCCGGTAGCCGGAAGGGTGATGGTCCCATCATAGGAGGGGATGATCTCGATATAGGGGGTGATGGTGGTCTCGGTAACGGCACCGGTAGCCGGAAGGGTGATGGTCTCATCATAGGATGGGAGGATCTCATCGTAGGAGGGGATCGTCTCGATATAGCCGGTGATGGTCCCATCATAGGAGTTGATGGTCTCGATATATGGGGGGATGGTGGTAGCGGCACCGTTAGCCGGAAAGGTAATGGTCTCACTATAGAGACAGATGGTGGTAACGGTAACGGCACCGGTAGCCGGAGAGGTGATGGTCTCAGTAAAGGGGGCGATGGTGGTAATGATAGTGGAGGTCTCTCCCATGCTGTTGATGGGACCCGGAATAAAGCAAATCGGGATGACTGGGAGACTGATAGCCCCAGCCATCATGGCGGCTTCCTCAGTGCAGGTGAAAGTCTGGACTTCGGACATGGTGGTGTCGGTTGTATAGGTTATAGAGATGGTTTGTAAAGAGATTGTTAACAGGGAGATGGTTAATGTTTCGCTGTGCTGCGTAGGTAGCAGCAAGAAAAAGTACGAGAACTGGTAACAGTAAAGCTATCAGCAGGATTATAGAAACGGAAAAGTCCCGAATGGAGCCCTAAGGGAGCCGTCGACATATATAGAGGCCTGTCATGGAGTGCCGTCATGTTGACATGTGTATAGTTGTCCGTTGACTCATTTCGTACCGTGGATCACGGCCTCGGCGCAGGATGAACTATATATAGCTGTACAGGCACGTCGCCCTTTGTATGCCATTTATAGCTCCCAGTGGGCGTCCATGATCTCCATTTTCTAGCCATGGTATGCATGGTCGGTTCGAAAAAAAATCGACATACCTCCATGCAGTCGATACCGTGAGCGTCACAATATTTTGATACCTTGCTATCCCGATTGCATGGTTTCCGAGTAGATGCTCATGGTGAGGCAATGTGAGTCTGAGTCACCGAAGCCATGCTATAATTATCCCTCGATCATGATAAAATGACTTCGTCATAGATGAAGCCATGTGAGCTCTGACAGTGCCTGGATGAAATTCGATGATCGTGATACATAATCAAGCTGCACAGAACGACTCCACACAGGATGATGGAGGAGACTGAATGGGTCTTATATCCAAGAAATCTGAGCTCGATACTATCGGGGTGTTCCTCCAGAATATAGCTATCCTCCACAATACAGCGACATCGGAGCATCTCTCTGCCCGTCCGTACTGTAGACTCGGCCTGTAGGGTATTGAGTTTCGCCTCTAGATCTCGTACATAGTAGGCGAAATTCCCTGCAGGTTGTATTTGTGGGGATCGTCGTCCAGCGTATGCAACGCGCATCAGTCTGACGACTTTCAATACCATTAGCCATGGTATTGTATATTTTCCATGGTGTGGTTCGTCGTTATGGACTCATCGGGGTGAGTCACGAAGTTATTTATGACTCCGAGCACCCACAGCGTCGATGATGTCTAAATTTCGTCACAAATAGTAGAAGTAGCGAGAATGGGTTGGTCGGGACAGATGGAGAAGGCCAGGATAGATGGAAAATTCCGGGGTGGAGTGATTGCATTGAAGGCATTCAGATCTGATGTGGATGAGGTGTGCCAGGATGTGGGTTGTCGAGGTGTGGGATTTAGAAAACTGTTGTCTGATTTCTAATCAATTTATACATGGAATGCAGGCTTGTCTCATGGATGAATGAACACCGTGACTGACCATGTCTATTGAATGCACCCAAACTTAGAGTGGCAGTGCATGTACTTAGTGACTTAATTCAGGGAACATCTACAGGGTCTTCCAATGTGTTCAAATGTGTGCAGGAAATCAGTTCAAAATTACAGTACATGGTATATAAAATCATGCATCATAGCACATTGTAACATACATCCATCACGCATTCTCAGCGTGGTACGCAGACTCCTTCCGCTCCGCCTCAAACTGGTGCGAGTGCAGCGGAGGAACCTCAAAGTTGGCGCTCTCCCACGGCTTGACCCGGTTGACATACATCCAGTCAAGCTCCTCCAGCGTACGGCCCCGACCCTCAATGACGAAGAAGTAGACAACGAACGCAGCGACGAACATGCAGCCAGCAAACACGTAACCGTACGCAAAGTCGATCGCGCTGGTGATGAACGGAGTGAAGAAACCGATCAGGAAGTTCCACAGCCAGTTGGCAGCAACGGCCAGAGCCATACCCTGGGCACGGTACTTGGAGGGGTACAGCTCCGCAGTGATGGTCCACACCATGGGAGCCCAGGTCATAGCGTAGCCGGCGATATAAATACAGGCAAGGAAAATCATACCCTTTCCAGGGGCAGGGGTCTTCTCGGGGTCCTTCACATCGAGCACAAAGTGACCGATCGAAGCGAATATCATGAAGCAGAGGAACAGCCACAACGCGCCGACGATCAGGGACTTGCGACGACCAAAGTTCTCAACGGTGTACAGACCACCAAAGGTCGAGACAAAGTTGACCGCACCCAGAATGACCTGGGTAATGAAGCTGTTGGACAGACCAGCACCCTTGAAGATGGTGGTACCCTAAAAAACGTTAGTATGATACAGTATAAATAAGAGGCATGGAGGATACATACGTAGTAGAAGAAGTAGTTGGAACCAGTCAGCTGCTGGAGCGTCTGCAAGGCCATACCGATACAGATGCGGTGGAACATGCGAGGAGCCGTGAGGAACTCGTACCACTTCTCACTGCCCGTCTCGGCCTCGAGCTGGTTCTGGATCTCGTCGAGCTCCTCCAGGATGACCTGGTGGTTCTCCGGCACACCGTACAGCTTGGACATGGTGGTACGGGCCCGGTCCACATGGCCGTGGCGGTAGTCGAAACGAGGCGACTCGGGGAAGAAGGCCATACCGCCACCGAGAGCCAGGGCAAACAGGAAGGTCAGGCCCAGGGTGATACGCCATTGCGCAGTGCCAGTCAGGGTGTTGGTGCCCAGGTTGATCAGGTAGGCCAGCAAGATACCGAAGGTGACGAACAGCTGGTAGGTACTGATCATGGCACCACGGATGTGACGGGGCGCACTCTCACCCATGTACATGGGAACCAGCAAGGAGCAGGCACCGACTCCCAGACCGGTAGTCCAACGGCCCATGACCATCTGGACCCAGTTACCCGAGGGGGCGGTGATCTGCACCACCAAGCCGACAATGAGGATGATGTTCCAGATGGTGATGGACCACTTGCGGCCCACCCGGTTGGCAATGGGGGCGGCAACGAGGGCACCGATCAAGGTACCAATGGACAGGAGACTGGTCAGCAGACCCGAGCGGACGTCGCTCAGGTACCAGGTGCCATCGGCCTTCTGCATACCATACCGACGGAGGTAGTTGGACTCTTGCTCGAAACCCGAGATCTGACCCGTGTCATAACCGAACAGGAGACCACCCATGGAGACGAACATGGCCATGACCACGGACCGCCAGGTAACCTTGGGGATGGCAGAGTTCACACTGCCTTGGGCAGGCTTCTGAAAGCCCATGGACTCCTGGCTGGAGTGCTGGGGAAACTGGGGGGCAACCGCCGGGGAGATGTGCTCCCCGTGGTCAGCAGAGGTTTCCACACCCATACTGTAGGTACACAAGCCACAATAGATTCCAAAGAAGATAGATAAGACCCTAGGATGGAGGGGGACGATCACCAGAGGGTAAAAGAAGAAATAGGGTATGGGGTGGAATGGAAGATTGAAAAGGCCCGATTCGAAAAAAGCAGAATCTGGGGAGACGAGTCCCCTTTTATGTTCCCCATCGTACGAGAGGAGCAGAAAATTTTCAACAGGGAAAAGAGATCCACGGGGGCAGAGCCGACCTGGGGAGAGCCGAGCTCAGATGCAACGTGTGCCGCCGGGGGGACCGACCTGACGACTCATGAGAGCCCTCCGTAAGCAGTGCCTACGGACGGCCGGCCGAAACCGACAGACCAGTCAGAAGGCCTAACATCGGGTTCCACGGCCCTCTTCGGGGAAAGGAGGGTCGGGGGACGGCCTCTCGTTGGCCCAGAGCATCGGCATGGCGTCTGGCGACAGAACTTTAGCCGGCAAATTGCGAGGATCATCGTGACTGGGTAGGAGGGCCGATAGAGACGCATGTCAGAGCAGCCGTGGAGCCCCGTGGTTTCGGAGGATCGAGTATCTAGATCCCACGGCGTATAGAATCAGAGCTGCTCGACTGATTGACTTGGTTTGTCGGACGACGGGCGGTGCCGTGGATGGGACCGGTGGGAGGGAATGGTGGCAGACGAATCGGCATGTCAGCCTGTCTGTCCGGTGGATAGCAGGCCAACCAGGACTACGGACTAGGGCAACCCCGGGGGGAAGAGGAAGGGGAGGCGAGCGGCCACAGGCATTCTTGCCCGACGTGGAGAAGCCGCCCCAGTCACGAGGCCCCCGGCCCACCCGTCGGACTAGTCCCGACGCGCTAACCCCAATGCGGCACCCTCCAGCGTTCGGCAAGCAAATGGCCGCTCGTGGCTCGGAAGCGGACGGACTGGAGCAGGGATTTCCTGGAGGGCCCGGAGCCTGGAGGTCGGAGTCAACCTGGAGAAACGAGGGGACGCCCTTCCCAAATCCGTTGACCGGTGAGCTCTCATCCCCGATTTTCTGGCCCTTGCAGGGGGAAAAGAGGGGAAATGCGGAGGTTAGTAGACGTCAGTCGCTCTGATCGAACTACCTACGCCAGAGAACCGGATTCTGGGGAACTTTAGATCGTCCTGGCAAGTCTCAACATCCATTTCCGATCCAGACGAAACGATCCCGGTGCCTCCATCCATGGCCATGGCGCCCTACGTAAAAATCTTTCGTCGTTCAACGTCTGGGACAGCCACGGCCAGCCGAGCCAGTCGGCCCCGAAACACGGCATGACGATATATCAGCCAGAGCCAAGCCAAGCTGCATGTTCAGCGCAAAATCCCGACCGAGCCGATAGCGCTGAGTGCCACGGAGCGACGCGACTGGTGGGCTCTGGAACCATCCACCAGTCCCGATGAAGCTTTGTGGCTGCCTTGGCTGCAACATCGTCGTCACAGCTGATCCTGCTTGGCATGACGACGGAATGGACATGCTGTTCGCGACTAATCATTCCTATGCTAATACACTTAGTACTACTCCCTATCGAGTCGACCAATAATCGCAGGATGGACGATCACAACATGCAATATGCGCTCTGCTGCAGTTCCCCCACGCTGCTGACCGATGGCCGACCGAGGTTCAGCCGGCAAAGAGGTCATCCCCAGGGCTACAGGGTAGGGTTGGTCGCCACACGTGGTCGGCTAAACCCAAGGGATGACGTAGGGCGCCCCCGTAATCTCCGGCGGCACCCCGTGGAACCTGCCTAGATCGGGTGCCGGACCATGTTTCCTCCGCCTTCTGGAAGCTCTGCGCCCCATGTGACCTGTCAAAGCCACGGCGCCGAACGGTAGCGATGTGGTTACACACTGGTCGAAGATTCCAGAGAGCCTCATGACGAAGTCGACGGGATGTCTTTTCCGCTTACTCCGAAGCATAGCCGAGTGTGGTGTGATGGCCATACAGGGGGGAAGCGAGGTGAGAAACAGGGTATCTGGGGTGTGTCCCTGCATCCGACTCCGTGGGGTGCTCCAGGTCGGGGAATCCGCATGTGGCCATGTTCATCTGGAAGACACATACACGCAGTCACTGCGTCATCCTCAACCAGACCGAAATATCTCCACCCACAAATGATTCTCAACTCGCCATCATCAGAACCTTGATTAACTCAATCAGCTACGATCCATATTAATCTCCCACACATCCGATGCCCATGCTGAACCTTCATACTTCATAGTACCCCATACCACGTCCTGGCCGGCACTTTCCAATCCCCACATGCCGCTCCCACACCCGCTCAGAAACATTTTTCCGACCGTCACGACTAAATATCCGAACAATGGAGGAATGTCTCCCGAGCATCGGCCTAATCAGCTGCTACGGCGAAAACTGCAGTCAGCTCCGATATTAACCCAGACAATTATGCTTAACACCGTCTCACTAGCCTGGTTGGTTTCCGGCCCAAAGCTAGAATCCGTCGGGCCGAGTAAGACAAGAGCAGGAAGGCTCGGCGCTGAAATCCCATCCCTGCTTCCCTTGGACCCGTGTCCCAGCTTTTCAGCCCCGGATGTCGGAATAGATTATATCCACCGTGTGTTGCTGCGCTGCAAGCTGTAGGATCGGTCTCGACCATTGGGCTAGTATGTTGGGGGTGGAGTACCCCGTCGTGTGTTCCTGGATGCTGAAATCTCTGACAGAGGCCCAATGCCAGCCCTAACAGGCTTAGGGAGCAGGGTGTCCTCGTTTCGTGAGTGGACCTGGTCATTTGTGACAACAGGCCATTGCGAACAGCTTCCCAACAGCGTAGACGGGTTGAGTTGACGTCGTGGTTTTAATTTAGCATCCTTTGGTCCGAGGAATGTGAGTTCTGGCGAGCCACCCAAGCCTGGTAGGTGATCTTCACAATTCTTACAAGCATCAACAAACATCGTATGATTTCTGCCCAGGGTCATGTGCCTTCTCTTGTAGAGCCGTTACTGTCGGGTCCTTGTGGGTATTGTTTGCTTTTGAACCAACGGTTCTGACCTGTCAGTCTATCGCCACCAGAAGCCGTTGGAAATCATCAAATCGACGGCGTTGGAGACATTCTTGTGCTCGCCATTCTGGTAGTTTTTCATATCGCCACATGGATCTCTACATGAAATCATATATATTCTGGCGTAGACTAGATACCTGTCAGGAACCACCCTAAGTATGCCTTTGAAGTGAATCCTACCAAGCAAGGAGTTGCCCCTAACTCGACTATCTGCCAAAAGACTAGAATTCTGAGCTCACTGGCTCAGAGCACGCATCATTATAAGCCTCACTAGGTAGATTTACGGAGCTGAGTCATGTGAGGGGCCCGAATCCTCAATACCTTAACCAAAGACCTGCCCAGAGGTTGAACCAATGATGAATTTTGAGACAGTAAACATGTGTGTTGTTGTTATAACCTTTTTCACAAGAGCACTTTGAAAAGATTCCGAGAAGTCATACTCACAGATATTGTAAATGTAGCAAAAGGAATGCGATACACAGCTTGATGATTGAATGCATGCCCAGGCTGGGAATTCTCTTTCAGTACATACTTTGACCAACCGAGAAATATATATCAGGAGTGCAACCAGCACTCCAACAGCACGCATGCACGACAAAACCAGACCTTAAACCTAGAGATTCCTGAATGTTGATTACGCGAACATCAACTTTTTCTAACAACCCACTTCACCGCTTATATTGAATTGATTATTTTTCTCCCTGGGGTTGGTCCTGTCTCACTCAAACTTCCTTTCCGTGGATCCTCCCGCTGCCAAGCACGTGGTGATGTAGAGCGGCCCCACGTGACACCGGCACCGAATATATATTCCAGCCTAAACAATGATCTCCTCGCTAGAAAAATCTCGGAAGTAGGTTTGACCATCATGCTCCAGCCTTGTTGATCCATCCCTCCAAAGAATGTCGACCCGCTGCCCCGAAGCAACCCCTCGTCGGCATTCGGTCCCGACCATCCGACCATCTCCACTGGCAGCTGCCACTGTCACAGCATGAAACCCCAAGAACGTCAGATTCGATAAAGGGGCACTCTTCATCAAAATGCCTAAAATACCTGCAACATCACCCCACCCCAGCGGTCCCTGAGTGGAAATCCCGCCAGTCGCATCGCCTGAAACACACCGCATGGGCCTCGCCATACCGGATGGAGCACGGACAAAACACCTGCAGAGGCAGATTGATTAACTGCCGCGATGATCGTCACCCTCCGCTCTCAACGTGGTATCCGACCCATAGGCAAAGCTCCTCCGTGGCCTCCTACAGGCCAACGCCTATTTCATCACGGAGGGTCGTCCGTCCGGTAATATGACCCTGGTCGCCATGGGCGGCTATAAAGCCACAGCCGACACCTCGATAAATCCAAGACAGCCAGGACGCAACCAACATCGCAATGAAGCTATCCAGCTCCCTCCTCAGCCTGGCCAGCCTGGCGCTGGCCACCGCTCTCCCCAAGACCCCATCCGTCCCCCGCAGCACCAGTTCCTTCTCCAGCACCTCCGGCCTGCAATTCACCATCGATGGCACGACCGGCTACTTCGCCGGCACCAACAGCTACTGGATCGGCTTCCTGACCGATGACTCGGATGTGGACCTGGTGATGAGCGACCTCAAATCCTCCGGCCTCAAGATCCTCCGCGTCTGGGGCTTCAACGACGTCACCACCAAGCCCTCCGACGGAGCCGTCTGGTACCAGCTCCACGAAAATGGCGAATCCACCATCAACACCGGGGCCGACGGTCTCCAGCGTCTGGATTACGTCGTCAGCTCGGCCGAACAGCACGACATCAAGCTCATCATCAACTTTGTCAACTACTGGACGGATTATGGCGGCATGTCGGCGTACGTGAGCGCGTACGGCGGATCCACCGAAACGGATTTCTATAACAGCACGACGATGCAGGCGGCGTACCAGAACTACATCAAGACCGTCGTGTCGAGGTATAGTAATTCGTCGGCGGTGTTTGCGTGGGAGCTGGCCAATGAGCCGCGCTGCCAGGGGTGCGATACCTCGGTGTTGTATGATTGGATTGAGCAGACCAGCAAGTACATCAAGTCACTGGACTCGGAGCATTTGGTTTGTATTGGAGATGGTAAGCACGCTTCCTTTTGTGTTTATAGCTTGCGAGGAGATGATGCTGACAGGTGGTTGTAGAGGGATTCGGACTTGACACCGACTCGGATGGAAGTTACCCTTACACATTTGATGAGGGGCTGAACTTTACCATGAACCTGGGCATTGATACTATCGACTTTGCGACGCTTCATTTGTACCCTGACAGCTGTATGTGGATTCCATCGTTCTTGGTATTGTGGTTGAGCTAACCATGATAGGGGGCACCTCGGATGACTGGGGCAATGGGTGGATTACCGCGCACGGAGCGGCCTGCGAGGCCGTGGGCAAGCCGTGTCTGCTGGAGGAATACGGGGTCACCTCGAACCACTGCAGCGTCGAGGCCCCGTGGCAGCAGACGGCCCTGAACACGACGGGAGTCAGTGGAGATCTGTTCTGGCAGTATGGCGATCAGCTGAGCACGGGCGAGTCGCCGGATGATGGCAACACGATCTACTATGGCACCAGCGATTATACGTGTTTGGTGACGGATCATGTGGCGGCTATTGATAATGCCTGATAGCGATCGTTAGTAGGAATAGTAGGAATTGACAAGTGTCAAATACAAGAGTGCAGCTGTAAATAATACCGAGTAGCACAGCCTACTCCGTAGCGGCAACCTGAGGCAGCGGTGGCAGCCTCGCCGCCAAGGCCGAGTCTGCCTGAACGACCTCGTGTTTCACTGCCTCACGCTCTTTTCTTCTGGACAACACATCCTTAAGGTGAGTCTGGAGTTCTCCTCATCCACTACAACTTCTCATGTTAGATAGACCCGTCTACAACTCCCAAATTGACTGGCCAGCGACCGCTACCATGGGCCGACCGACCGATCTCCCCCCGTCGTATGAAGAGAGCGTCGCCAGCGATCCACCCGGCGCCTCGCGTGCATTCCCTCCTCCCCCTGCCTTCCCCGCTCCTCCGACCGACACGACCGCACCTCCCATCCCCGACAGCAGAACATACCACAGTGTCCGCTCCGACTCTCGAGAATCCGACACCGTCACACTTGCTCCCGCCCTCAGCCAGGATGCATCGGCCCTACACACGCTCATTACGCGCCAAGCCGAGATCCCACCGCGACCGTACCTGACCGTGCGCGGCTCCCACACCGAAACCCGCCACGACCACAACCGCAAGGAGGACCGCAAGGAGACCGTCGAGGACTTTTCCTTCAAGATTGACCTGTTCAGGTATCTGATTCGCGATGAGCATGCGCCCCAGCAGTATGGCGATGACTACGACACCGGACTACAACTAGCCCCCGACTCCCAGGACGGGTGGCACGTCCTGACCCTCGTCCGCGACAACGACGGACAACAAGCCTATCGTGGAGGGCGACGCAAAGCGGACACATGGTCGGGGCATGAGCGGCGGCAGAGACCGGAACCCGTGCGACTAGAGGATGGGCCAGACAACGAGACCGCTGGGTTGGTGCAGGAGCACGAGGACGGCCCTAGCTTGATGGGCTGGTGTGAGCGGTTCTGCGACGATCCGGCCCCTGTGAGATCGTAGGCTCCTATTCACTCTGCCTATGTCTTCACGATACTGATCTGTCTAGGTTTGCGTTTGGCCGCAGCGTCGTCGGATTCGACAGCTCCGTTCTCCACTCCGCGTTAACGTCGCATCTGCGCAGTCTGCACTACAAAGGGGACATTAGCATCACAACAAACATGGCCAATCGGGACTTGGTCGTGTACTCACCCCACTGGGTGAACCAACTGCGCAACAATGCCTTTGTGTACTGGTGCTGCATCATCCTGCAGCTGTGGATCATCACGTGGCCGGTCATCTTTTTCCTCGAGCGTCGCTACGACGTGGTCCGCTCGGTGTGGTACTTTTCTCGGGTGGAAGGGGGCCAAACCCAGTACGCGTGTCACCGGGATGAGGCATCCATAGCCGATGAGCTGGCTCCGGCGGTGACACAGGCGGCCTTGGAGCGACGACTCGATGGGAAGATACTCACACCGCAGGAGACGGAGCTACTGGACCGGCTGGGAAGAGAGCGGCAGCAGCGTGGCGTGGTCGTGATGCAGTGGGATCGGTTCCTGGGATGGGGGAACGATTCCTAGCTGCGGGTGGTCTTTTTCACTTCATTGGTATGGATTGGATGATTATCGTTATTTCGTCCAGCGGTCAACTGTTTAGGACATTTTTCTTCCCGGTGGTCAATGCATGTGGCTAGACCAAAATTCGGAAGTTGGATTCAGCATAGCTCTTGAAAGCTGCCAAGGATTGGTCAATATTCTCCTTATCGTGTTCAACGCGTACCTCTGTTCAGCACCACATGGGCTGACATGCACACCGGGTGCTGCCGATAAGATGACAGAGATTCGGTCCAACAAGCCCGGACCGGTGGCCGGACCGGTAGAGGGCGTTCTTAAGTTTAGGCAAAGGATCAGGGGTACTTAGACCCTGCGACAAGGCTAGGATATCGGCGATACGAGAGAAGAGATAGCAGGACGGGCTGGGATAGGGCGAGACAAGACGCGCTAGGGGCAAGCGAAGCCACTGCAGCCCTCAGGATGCCTGCATGGTTCCTTCCGGTGGCCGGTTGAGGTCTGCATTGGCAGAGTGGCTGATAAGCAGCCCTGAGCCGGTGCGCATCACGCGCGCGCCAATCACCATCGTGAACCTAATTCCCCCGCATCTTCTTATCTCACCTGCGGACCCGACCGCCGTGCCTGCCACTGGATGAAACCTGTCACCGCACCGGTTGCGGGGATTAATTCTGTGGTAAGCGATGTCATGCCAAGGGATGACCACGACAACTTTATCCCGCCTTTATAACCGAGGGACTTCCGCCGTCGCACAACGTTGCTCTTCCGTCACCTGAGATGTGCCCCAGTTCACCGTCTCGTCGCCTCCTCCCTCCCTCCTCGCTGTTTCTGGCACATCATGGCTACGGACGAGAAACCGACAATGGCGTCTACATCTCATCCAGATCCAGAGTCCGGTCTGGCATCTGCCGACCTCAAACACGGCACCATGCACGAGATGGTGGAGCGTGACCTGCTCGATGAGCGATACAAGGTCACCCAGCGCGGCCTCAAAAACCGCCACGTTCAGCTCATGGCCCTGGGTGGCACCATCGGGACCGGGCTCTTCGTCGGATCTGGGCAGGCGTTGCATATCGGTGGTCCCCTTTCGCTCTTGCTGGGCTATATCTTCATCTCCGGCCTCGTCTACGCCCTCGTCACTGGAATTGCGGAAATCGGCGCCTACATGCCTGTCCACGGTGGAACGATGAGCTACCACGGCTTCCGCTACGTCTCGCGCAGCATGGGGTTCGCGATGGGATACTTATACTGGTACTCGCTGGGCATCTTGGTTCCCTATGAGGTGGTCGCGGCATCCATGGTCATCGACTACTGGCATCCGGACGTCAATCTGGCCGTCTGGATCACTATTATGCTGGTGATAATCGTGCTCCTCAACTGTCTTCCCGTCGGCGTATATGGTGAAACCGAGTTCTGGTTCTCCGGCATCAAAATCATCACCCTTGTCGGTCTGCTTCTCCTCTCCTTCATCCTCTTCTGGGGCGGTGGTCCGAATCGTGAACGGCTTGGCTTCCACTACTGGAAAGACCCAGGAGTCATGAACACATACCTTGTATCTGGTGACGCCGGTCGGTTCGTCGGCCTTCTCCAGTGCATCGTCAAATCGGCCATCGCATTCATTTTCGCGCCCGAATTGGTGGTCATCAGCGGTGGCGAAATGGAATCCCCGCGTCGCAACGTTCCCAAGGCCGCTCGTCGGTATATCTACCGATTGGTAATCTTCTATATTCTCGGGGCTCTCGCCATCGGGGTGATCTGCTCCTCCAACGCCAAACAGCTCACTGCCGGCTCCGGCACCGATGCATCCTCCTCGCCCTTTGTGGTCGCCATCTCGAACGCCGGTATCCCTGTCCTCGATAGTATTGTCAACGCCGCGATCCTCACATCCGCCTGGTCCGCCGGCAATTCGTTCCTGTATATGTCGTCCCGCTCGTTATACTCCCTGGCAGTGTCCGGCAACGCCCCGAGTATCTTCAAATCCTGCAACCGATGGGGCGTCCCGTACCTCGCCGTCGCCATCTCCTCGCTCTTCTCCCTTCTCGCGTACATGGCCGTCGGCAGCGGCAGTTACACGGTCTTCAACTGGCTGATCAACTTCACCAACACGTCGGGCTTCATCTCGTGGATCTGCTGCAGTATCGTGTACTTCCGATTCAACAAAGCCGTCACCGTGCAGGGCGTCGAAAAACCGTATTCGTCTCGCATGCAGCCCTGGGGCATGTACATCGGTCTCGGGGGGTCGGTGTTCCTCGCGCTGATCAACGGATTCACGTGCTTCTTCCCGTCCGAATGGTCCGCTAGCACCTTCTTCACGGCGTATATCGGCATCCCGGCGTTCGTGGTGTTGTATTTCGGTCATCGCATCGTGTTCTGGCGTGATCCGTGGGCGTGGAAGAGCGAGGAGGTGGATTTGCACACGGGGTTGCGGGAGATCATGGAGGCGGAGAAACCGGAGCGGGTGCGCGATACCTGGTGGAAGAAGCTGGCATTGTTGGTGGAGTAGGTCGTTGCAACTGTCACGAGTCATTTCCCTATCCTCTTCTGAAGACATGTATTCGTCACGTGCCAGTCTCGCCTGATCCGTATTCGGTACAGAGTATCGCTCCGACATCGGTCGCCTGGAGGCAGGTTCCCAGTCGGTCGCCAGTCGTCCATCGTCTGATTCCTCCGCCAGGCGTTGGTGCGTCTTATCCGGTCGTAGGGCGCATACCGCGTAGGCGCCCGTTTCTTTTCTTGGCCACTGGTGACGATGATTTTAGTCGACAATCTATCGGTTCCATTTCAAAACTCATATAATATCGGGAGGGCAAACGGCGGTAAGCCAGAATTTCCGGATCAAGTGAAAAGATGGGGGTCCGTCTGGTTGTGCCTATGTAGGCGTGCGGCTGGGTAGCAAGCCTGTTTGCCCGGGCGGGCAGACGAGTCAGGACCAGGCGGCCAACACACCGGGTGGTGTTTAAGGCGGAAGCCAATAGGTAGCCCCGTTGCAGTCGGTTCGTGGACGCTGTCGCATCAAGATAAGAACGACCATTCTTCACTGGACACGAGAGGGACGTGGCGTGTCATGTGTCCCGAATCAAAGACTCCCGAATCAAAGACTCCCGACGACGGTTTCCGGTCGGAGGGAGGTTGACTCATTTGGGGAGGTTCGTAGATCGGCCCTACTGGGCGTGGGCTTGTCGGATCACATAGGTACTATGTACATGTTCCAGATGGTGGCGGGCCCGATCGGGGACGGGGAATTGTGAAGATTCGCAAGGCGGTTTCCTCTGCATCTCTTACGTCCACGATCTGTCTCGCTCGGACCCCCCACCCCTCCTGTCAATCTCCCAATCCCATAATCTTCAGGGTCATCATTTCCGTGAGGGAAAAAACGCCTTGGCTTGCCCTTACGCCCTACACTAAACCCAAGGGAGTATCCGATCCATGAGCCGGGCCCTCCCTGCTAGGAAGTTGTCGTGACAAATTGGAACTGACAACTGACCACTCGACCAAAAGAACAGGTCCCAGCTAGGTAATCCCCTACTTTCTGGTCGTGGTGGATTTTCTTTTCTGTCTCGAGGACTATTCTATACAGGGAAGGCATGGGGATAGGGGAATCGATGGCGGAGTGAAGAAAGACGTGCCTCCATCTGCACTACATCCCGGTAGACGGATGAGCTACAATGGATGAAGGTCCACCAGCGCGGCAACCAGATCTGACTGCCTGGAGCAGATTGGCCCTAATCAAATGGATCCCTGTCCATCTTGGTTGGTCGAATGAGATAACGTTCTGCCGCCAAGAGTAGGACGTTTTCGGGGCCGATCAGAGAGAACAGGAGCCAACCGACCGACTGCCACGCGACCGTGGGAGGGCAGGCAAGTTTAGTCGGCATCTATAAGACATTCCGCACGGCCCTATTAGTATGTTCAATTGCCTTTTTTTCGTCATTCTGCAGTGTTGTTTATGTCATCCTAATCCAGTTTTTTTTTTTTTTTTTTTTAATATAT
>KZ826327.1:92930-201390 GCA_003184635.1 Aspergillus sclerotiicarbonarius CBS 121057 | reverse complement strand
CCCCCCCCCGGTCGTTTATATATATATATAGTGTCCTCTCCCCTCCCCCCAGAATGCACAGGAGATCTTTTTCAGTGATCATTCTCCCTGATTACCACGGCAAGAGAGCTAAGCTCACTTTGCCATCTTACCTTGACCATGTCCAACCCTCAGGGTTACACCTCCAACTGGCTAGGATATAGCCAGTGGGCTGTGAGCCCCTCCACCAGCCAAGACGACCCGAACAGCTCCCTGACAGCCCAACAGCCCAACACCACAGCGCTCGCCAGCACTGGGATCAACTTGTCTCAGCCGAATGCTGTGCCTCATACGGCTGTGCCTCATACGGCTGTGCCTCATACGGCTGCCCCAGGAACCAGCATCGCGGCCTACTCGCAACAAGCTCCTCACCCCTACTACGTCGTTGATGTGACCAATAATGGCTTTGTTGTCACCGATGCAGAGACTCCCGCTACGACTCGGCCAGGTGGCGCCCCCCCTCAACCCATGTATGTCGAACCTCTCCCCTCCATACCGCCTTCCTTCCCCATCAATTACTAACTAAAATGTGAAGAACCCGCCTGCGCTGTCGACGGATGGGCTGCACCTCCACGAGTTCTTTTACCAGAGAGGCGGATCTCTGGCGACACATCCGAAACCTGCATGTTACCCCCGGATCCTATCCCTGTTTGATCTGCGGCCGGCGCTTCAACCAGGAGTACAACCAGAGAAACCACATGCGAACCCGACACCCCATTGTACAGTATTACTACTGACTGCAAGGAGGGTGAGGGACCTGCTCGACATCGCAGGGATTCTGGAAATAGGCGTCAAGTTAGCGGCAGGAACGCTCCACTTCTTATTTATTCCTATTCGTTTTTGGGTACATCTGCCAATATCCCTATACCCAACTTCACTTAGAGCCATATATATTGTAATAGACGTCCTTTATCTCCCCTCACCTACTCGACCTATTCACCCCAAACCCTAGCCTGGAGAAGATATTCAATCCGTTCAGCCCTATATACTCCGTACGTCCAGCTCAATTAAGGTTGACATATAGCGTAACCCACTAATAATCCGGGAACGCTAAACCCCATCCGCTCCATGGAATCCCTTCCGAGGGTAAAGTCGAAATCGAAATGGGAAATGCGACCGGTGGAAAAAGCATCCGGCTGTTTATTGTGGTGCGGCACACTTTCGGTACGTCGGCTCCGATGCCTTTTTCGGTTAGCTGTGGTACAAGTCACACTGATACATAGACACCTAATAATACAGGATTTCTAGTCACCAGACCCACGTCAATACGAAGGCATTTTAGCAAGAGCCTGTATTGGGCTAGGTAGGGCAATCGACCGGGCCGTGCCAACCTCCGAGTGAGGGTGCTGATACAGAAAGATTATTGGATTGGGGATTTTGGATAGCAACCCACGAAAAAATTGCTACTGTAGTAAGAATGAAGATGCATTCATACAACTACTGCAGGCACTGGGCACAGGCCAGGCGCACGCAAATGACCCTTCCACTTTGTACGCCAATAGACGTCACTTAGGCCAAAGACTCAGCGCCTCCAGCGTGCGACAGTTGTCCCTCTTTCCCCCTTTTGCTTCGAGTCGATGGGTTGGTTCCCTGCCATTGCGACCAGCTGTAGCGCCTGGGACAAGACCCCGTCCGCTCTGGCGCTGGCGGTTGTGCAGGCGCAGAGGGCGGAGAACCACTAAAAAATGGATTCCGCCCGATCTAGGTAATACTGGCGCCTGGAATGATGGATTCAGATCCCAGAATCGGGTCCCCCGGTGCTCAACCCCCGAAGGCGTGGAGCGATCCGACCGATCATACTTACTGTAAACAAGTCAAATAGGTTGGAAAATTGGTCAGGATCACCACCCCCGCTACTATGTTTGCCACTGGAGCAGCCTGCATGTATATTGGGGGAAAAAAAAACATGACTTCAAGAGATCTAGTAGCTCTGCACCACTAACGTCTGGAAAGGTCTCAACTCGACATTATCTGTTGGGAGCGCGAGACAGAAGAAAATGTGATATTGGTTGCTTCTAGCTAGCTAAACCGGCTATCTGAATATGGAGTTTAATATTATAGTAGTTAACATAATTAAATATTATATAATACGTATTTATTAATTAACTAATTATTTCAATACAGCCTCTTAGAGAAGTAAGAATTAGAAAATAAATAAATATAAAATGAAATTATTTTTTTAATCAGATAATAAAATATAATATTATTATTAAATATATTATTATATCTAGTAGGATTTTAAACATGTTAAATACTTTAGATTTTAATAATTTAATGAATTTATAAAATTAAAATTATTAAAAATATCAAGTATTTTACTAATATTTTTTTAATAAGATTTAAAACAAATAAATAATAATTATTAAGCCAGCGCGTGGACAGGATAAAAATATTATAATTTAAAATTTTTAAAAAATTAATTATATTTTTAAATATAAAGATCTTATTATTTTTTAATATAGAAAGTTTTTTTAGTAGCAGCGTCATACGTATAATATTTAATAATAATTAAAAATAATATTATAATACATTATTTTTTTAATAATTATAATATAAAATCTTTAATAAAAAATATAATATATTTTTTTATTAATTTATCATTTTTATAATTAATTTAGGCTATATTAATAAAAATTTGAATATTTTAAAATTAATAATTATTAATAAATTCATATACTTTTATAAATAAAAAATTAATTATTATAAATTAAATTATATCTTTAATATTAATTAATTTAAATAATTTATAAAACTCGAGTATTCTATGATATTAATTTTTTAATTATTATTTTAAAATAATTTCTTTTTTAATATAATTGAGATGGCCGTTCAACACAATAAAATGAGGTCGTATTAGTGCTAACTACTCGAGAACTTTAAGCATAAGGAGAAAAAAAGAAAAACAAGAAGTATTATAAGCGCTTACTTGAAGAAAATAACAGTAAAATAAATAAAATAAATATTATCACGTAATCCTAGACAGAGTTACTATTATATTATTCTTTTATTTAGGCCTGACTGTCCTTAGTTAAGAGAACATTATTATTATTATAATTTATAATAAATTTATTATTTTTCACGGCTGTAATCTATACAGGGAATTATCTAGATAATCTAGAATAATCCAAATAACAAATATAAAAGTTATATAAATAGAAAAATATATTTTTAAAATTACTAGTAAGATACTACTTATAGTTATTTTTATTAGAGTTTATTTATTTAATATAATATTATAAAATTTTTATTTATAAATAATTTTTTAAAATCTATTCCACTTCCTACTCGGTATAGTTATTAATCTTAATTGAGGAAGTCTAATCTAAGATTTATTTAAATAATAATTTCAAGGTATTATAAAAACAGAGTTTATTAGAATAAAAAACAGAATAGATTCTTATACTATTAAATAATTAAATTTAAAACGCGTGATTAATTTTTTTAATAATAATTATTAGATTATATTAATTTTTTAATAGTTTCTAGGATGGTTATCCCCAGTATTAATTTTTAATATTTATATAAATCTTATCTCTAATATTAAAATTCACAGATTGACGTTGTTAATTAGTTATATAAATCTAAATTTATTAAATAATTTATATATCTTTCTTTATTAGCTTCTATATTTATTTTATATAATAAATCAGAGTTCAGGCCTGCTATTAGTTAATAGTATCTATAATAAAAATCTAGAGAGATATTTAATTAAAAAAGATATAAGATTTATATTCTTATTTAATTATAAAGAATAATAGTCCTGTAGATTCCTGGAGTAAAATTATAAAAATAAAATTAATTAATAATAAAAATTTTAATTAATTATTTTAATAATAATTTATAAAAGGAATAAGTCTTTATACTATATATTAATTTATAATTTTAATTTATTTATTAATTTAAGAATAATACACTGTTGAGAGTTTAAGTTTTATTTATAATATATAATATAATTCATTCTAAAATTTTAATATAAATTATCTTTCTTGGTCTAATATGATTATATTTAAAAATTTTAATTAAAAATATATTTATTCTAGAAACAGCCAGGCCATGCTTTATATAAATATAGATTTTATATATAAAATCAAGATAACCTGCTTATTTAATTAGTCTATTATAATAAATATAATATTAAAATTATAATAGTTCTTTGGAAATATTTTAAAATCTATTAATAAATATTATTCCAGATAATCTGAGATTAGTAAGAATTATAGAAGTTTTAAAAAAAAAATTTATTTTATATTTTTTTATTTATAAATTAAATAATTATTTAGATAATAATATATATCCTGATTCTAGGTGTTCTAGTAATATTAATATTTTATAAAATCTAGTATCTTTATTTAATCTAGATAAGTAAATAATAATTAATAATAAATTTTATCTAATAATTAAATATATAAATTTTTATTATCTAGAATTATTAATTAATTATTAAAAAATAAGAATTTATTTTTTAAAATATATTTTTTTTTATTATAATAAGTTTATTCCTAGTAAGATTCTAGGAAGAGATAATTTTAATTAATTATTAAAAAATAATTTATAATCTATAAATATTTCTTCACGGGAGTGAGGATTATCTATAATTTAAAAATTATTAAAAAAAAGTATACTTTATTTTTTAAATATTCTAGAAATAATAGGATTTATTTATAATATTATATTTAGACTTACTTACTATTATTTTTATAAATTAATATATTTATTAAGATATTATACTTTCCAGGATAGAATTAGATTAGAAAATAATATTAAAAAAAAAACTTAATTTATTATATTTATCAGGCGTTTAGTCTCTTAATAGTTATAAAATATTTTAAAACTTAATAATTAATTAAAATATTAAAATAATTTATATACTAAAATTCTTCTTGCTCTAGCTACTATTCTTTTAAGATATAAATAATTATTAGTAGTTTTTTATTATAAATATTATAATTATATTCTGCAGGAAATATAATCTTAAAATAATAATTTATTAGATACTAAATCCTGTTTACTAGTTATAAAAATATCTTTATAATAATTTTATTAGTAATATCTGTTTCAACATAAATAAAAAATATAGGATTATAGTAAATAAAAATAAAAATTAAGATTAATATTTTTTTAAATATTTTAAAAATTTTAATACAGATATAATCCTAGTTAAAGATAATATCTTTTTAAATTAGTTATATTAGGGATTATACTATTCTATTATAAATTTTAATAAATCTTTAATAAAAGTTATAAAAGTCTAGGAATAATTAAATTTCTTATATAATTATTAAAATTTTTTATTTAATAATAATTATAATCTTTATCAGGTTTACATAGATATTATTAGTAATAATAATAAATTTAAAAAACTTAGTTTTTATAATATAAAACTTATATTTATAAATAATAATTTATAAACTTATAACTTGTAATTTTTTAAATATTAGATATATATATAGTTTATACTCCGCTATATTATTACTGTAAATTAATATATTATTAATATAAATTATAATGAACTTGTCTAGATACTCTATTAAAATTTTATTAATAAATTATTAGAAAGTAGCAGGTCCATTAATAAATTTAAATAAAAAGATTTAATATTTAAATAGCCTGTATCACGCTTTAAAGATTATAAGATTTTTTAAAATAGGATTTATTTAGATCTAGTGGAAACTCTGTTATATATTAAATTTAATAAAGATTCTAGTATTATATAAGTAGTCTATTATTTTATTAATAAAAAACAGAAGATATAAATTCTTTTTAATCAAAATATTTAATTTTTAATAATTTATATAAAAATAGAGGCCTCCTCTAGATTTTTAGACTATTAGAATAAGGAATATAAAAAGTATAAAACTTAATATAATAAATTTTTTAACTAGATTTTTTATAATATAATTACAAAAGATTTATAGCTTTTTTATTATTATTTTATAAAGAAAAGTAGTATCTAGAGAATTTTTATTTTTTAATTAAATTTTATAATCATAGTACTGGGATGGAGATAATATATTAAATTTTTTTTTTAAAAAGATATCTACTAGATTATAATATTATTTAAAAAAATCTTTTTTAATATTATTCTTTTTATCTGTATGCAGAACCTCTAATTTTTTTATAAAAATTTTTTTAATAGTATTAAGTAAAGTAATAAAAATCTTTATTTTTAAATTTTTTAAATATTATTAAAAACTGGCCACTCTAATAAAGACTATTTTTTTATAAGAGAATCTAATTAAGGCAGGCTTTAATTTAAATTTTAAAATTCTAGAAAAAAAATAATATTAATAAATTTTTTTATTTAAATTATATTTTATCTTTACTAGGGCCTCACACGGACTACTTTAATTAATATAAAAAAAATTAATAATAGTTATAAAGTTTTTAATTATTTATTTTTTAATTATATTTTATAATCTCTCTAAGTTATATTTTATTAATGTTTATAATTTACTAGAAACTATTCTAGGATAATCTAGAAAATATTTATAAAAAATCTAGTTTTTATCTTATTTTTTAATATTAATTAATTTAGCTAGATCAGTTAACAGTTCTAATAATCTAATAAAATATTATATTTAATAAATTATATTTTTTTAAAAATAGTATCATACCTTTCCAGGTCTAGTATAAGAAAGAAAATATTTAAAAATTAATAGCTATTAATTATAAAACTTAATCAAATTATATATATTAAATTAATAATTTATTTTCTATTAAAGCCCGTGACTGGAGTTACTTTTTTTAAAAATAAAGTTAAAATCTTAAAATACCAGATTATTTTAATAATAAATTAAATATTTATTACTGAATAGGCATTAGCTCCGGAGTCAGGAAGTGTATAAATAAAAATAATAATATTATCTTTAAAAAATAAAATAATAATTATAAAATTATTATTATTTTTTTTTAATAAATTTTATAAATTTATTATATTTATTTAAACTTCTAACTTGTCTAGGACAGAGACTTTTTCTAAATATTATTTTTTATTAACTTAGATTTTTTTATAAAAACTTCTAGAGTTTTTATTTATATAATTTTTTTTTTAAAATATTCTTTATTCCTATAACTAGATTTCTTATAATAAAAATACTTTTCTTCTTTTATTAAGATATTTTTAATTTCTAGTTTTATATTTAAAGCACGAGTTAAAGTTCTGGAAATAATATTTTCAGAATTTAAAATACTAGAAAGAGTATAAAAATTATAAGATTTATTATAATTATTAATAGTAATAATATTATTTCTAGTATAATTTTTTATTAAATTATTAATTAAATTTATAGAGTTCATGTATTTCTTTATATAATTATTAAAAAAATAACATTTATTATTAAAATTATATATAATAGATTTTTTTAATTTAAAAAATAATTTATTATATAAATTTTTTTTTAAAAGTCTTTACTAATTCTAGCTTCCATGATGAGATAATAAAAAGTAGAAATAAAAATATAAAACTTATTTTTAATCTTTATTTATAGATTTTAGTACTAATAACAGGCGTTATAAATCTTATAAAAATTAATAAAAATAATTTTCAAATACTCCAGTATATTATTAATATTATTATAAGAATTAATTATATTCGGGTAGAGTCTAGATATTAAATATTTTTTTATATTATTTTTATAATAACTAGTAATATAAGTCTTGCGTACTATTAAAATAATAAATTAATTAATATTAATTTTTAATTTTTAATATATAGCCAGTATCTAGTCTTTAAAAGAGATATTTTTTCTATTATTAAATAGAAATAGATTAAAAATCTTTATTACTTTCTTAGACTTAGGAGTAGTAATACTTTAAAAAATAATTAAAATCTAATAAATAACTTATACCACGAAAATATCTTACTTCTTAATAATATTATCTTATTTTTAAATAAGAATAGTTATTTTTTAGCTTTATTAATCTTACTTATTAAAAAAATTATCTTTTTTAGTTTCTAGATTATTAAAAATCTTTAAGAGAACTTCAAAAATTTATTTTAGATTTTTTTTGTATTAATTATTAAATTTAATTTAATTAAACTTATTTTCCCAGTCCAGTTTATCAGGTAGTATTATAAAAAGTTATTAGTTATTTTTAAGATCTAGGTTTAGATAGCTTTCTTTAACTATTTTATTTATTTTATTTGATTAGTTGGGTGGATCTTTGGCTATTAGATATTATTAAAAATATAAATAAGAATTACTGATAGCTTGGCAGGAGCTGGTTATATATAATAATAAAAAGAATAAAGATAACATTTAAAGTTATAAGATAACTATTTAATATAGTAAAATAAGATTATATTGGTACTAACTACTCGAGAACTTTAAGTGTAAGAAGAAAAAAAAGAAAATAAGAAATATTATAAACACTCACTTGAAGAAAACAATAATAAAGTAAATGAAACAAACATTATCACGTGATCCTAGACAGAGCCACTGTCACAATAATAATATTATTAAAAAAATAATATTTATAAAATTTTTTATATTTATAATAATTGAAAAGTTTTTTATATAGATAAATTAGAATAATAATATTAAATTTTTATTGTAATTATATTAAATATTCTATTTAAGAAAGACTTTTAGTTTATTAAATTTTTTGAATTTAAATATTTAATTTAAATAATATTTAATTTTATTAAAACTTACTTATTTTAAACTTATAATTATAAAATTATTAATATAAATAATAAAATAAATATTATTTTTTTAATGAATATAAAAGCTTTTTAATAAAACTATAAATCTGATTTCTTATAACTTATTATTCAATATATAATATTATAAAAATATAACTTAATGAAAGTTAAATAAGATTGATTTTAATTTATAAATTTAGTTATCTAGTTTTTTATACTATCTAGTTAATTATTTTATAAAAATCTATGAATTTTTTATTTAAATATAAAAATATATAAAAATTATATTATATTATTTTTATGTGAGATTTTTAATTATTATAATAATAATAAATATTTTAAGAATAATTTTAATAGTAATAAGACTAAAGAATTAATTATTATTTTTATTTAATATTTAATAATTATTACATATAATTTCTTAAATATAAAATTAAGTAATAAAGTTTTTTATCTTAATTTTTAAATTAAATATTCAATGTTATTAATTATAATTAAAAAAATAATTTTTTATATATTTATATACTAGAGTTCTATAGGATTATTGGTTTATAAAATTAAATTATAAAATATTAATTATTTTATTTTATCAACTAGCACGTTTTGTAATATGTATTATTTTAATATTTAATTTTCATTTGATAAAATTTTATATAATTATATTAACAATATAATAATAACAATAATTTATAATATAATATTAAAAAATAATGTAATTATTTTATTAACATGTAGGCTTACTTAAAGTTATTTATATATTAAAATATAATAAACAAATTTAATTATTTTTTTTATATTAAATTATTTAAAATTATCTAGTAGAGAATAGAATTATAATTCAAAATTAAATAATGAATTATTTTAAGAATATAATTCATATAATCTTTAGAATTATTTAATATTATAATTTTTTTTAAAATATTTTTTAATAATTAATTAACTAGCTATATTTAAATGTTGATTAAAGTAATATATTAAATGATATAATCTTTATAAATTAATATTAATTTAATAAGATTTTTTTTAATAAAAATTTATAATCTTATATTTTTTAATACTTTTTAATTCTGATATTTTATATTTTATAATTTTTATATTTTTTAAACAATTCTAACACTGTTTTAAAATTATTAAATAATTTTTTTAGTATTTTATCTATCTAGATTATTAGTACTATAATTATAGAATTATTTTTATTAATATATAAAAATAATATAGATTGATTTTTTATAATTATTACAAAACTAATATAAATTTAATTATGAATTAACAAAATATTATTATAAATATTTAATTAGCTTTAATAAAGATGGAAATTTATATAATTAAATAAAATTAAGATTCTTTAACATAATCTATAAAAATAGATATATATTATATATGTTTTGATATCTTTAAAATTATTACATATATGAAATCTTCTATAAAATTATGATAATATAATAATTTACTAAATAATTTAAAAAAATATTAAAAAATAAAAATGATAATATTTTACAGTAAGTTATCAGGCTCATAATCTATTAGAAACGTGAGACAGAAGAAAATAGGATATTAATTACTTTTAACTAGCTAAACCAGCTATCTGAATACAGAGTTCAACACCACGGTGGCCAACGTGACCAAACATCACGTGATGCTCGCCTACTGACCAACCGGCTGTTCCAACATTATCTATACTACGTATAAAACCTCGTCTTCCAATGGCCCAAGAAACACCGAGTTTCCCTGTACACATACTGACTTCAAGGTTACCACATACCTATCATTGATAGGGTTCTTTGCTTTTTTGGTTTTTTCGTCGCTATTGCTTCTTTGCTCTGTAAAGGCTGCAGTTTTCTGTACGCTTGCTCGGTAGTGATGTTGAACCCAAGAGACCTTTCGAGTCCACCCGGAGGCAGCCGTTTAGCTCCTTATAGAACCGGATCTATGCTATCAAGCAACCGGGTTCTCCTTGCTCAAAGCACCGAGAATCCATCAGTATTCAACAATACCCATGTCACACCAAGCTCAGTGGTGTACTTGCCCAACAATCACGCGACTCAAGACTGTGGTACTATCTATCCGACCGGGGCTGCTGTACCAGCTCCGGATAACGAGATCCACCAGGGCCCGTTCCTTGGGTTCGGGACGGTCGCCCATACCACAAACACCTACAATGATGGTTTTGCCAACCCTCTGCCGATGATGCCTTTTGACACTTTCCCACAACCCCTGGCAATCAATAATCGAGATGTACCGTTTCTTCAGGACATGTATGTTGCACTGACTCCCTACTTATTATCCCGTTATTTTAATTGGATCTAACTCACTGCAGCACCCCACCGGCACCGGCCCCCCTTCGCTGCGAATGGAGAGGCTGTACCTATTTCCACACCTTCAACAGACATGCCGATCTACTCCGCCATGTCAAAAATCTCCATGTCACTCCCCGCTCCTATGCTTGTCCGATCTGCGATCGGCGATTCAACCAATCGTACAACATGAGAAACCACATACGAACCCACTATCTCCGCCCCAGTGGATATCCAGGAACCTTCTGATTCTCTTGTCTATATCTTATATGGCAACGGGTTTGATGTCATTTTTTCGGGCTTTATTTGCTTGCACTGCTTCTTCTGGTATTCTCTCTGTGTATGAAATGTGTGGTGACACCTCCGTGCTACGGGTACTTAAGATTATGAGAATTAAATGGAATGCCACCGATCTACTTCTCTAGGGTTGAAAGTACGTAGATGTCCCGACAGAGAGACTACTTGAAAGAAGGTGCTGAGTCATGTGACGCCCGTGACCCCCATACTGCCCACTCTCACCCGTCTATTGGGAATAATCCCAGCCACACCACCTCGACCAAAACCAGCCACGGAGTGTAAAAGCATCCCTTAAAACGGTGCTTGATAAGGTAATTAGTACACGTTAACTCGAATAACGAGATGCCCGCCGCCGCCATTAGTCATCGAGGAAAATCCGGTTGCCTAGCAAGCAGACATCAAGCCGACGGGTGGTGCTTCGTCCTCGTCACTTTTCAATAAACGATATAAAACGGTTCGTATATTGAATGCAGTGCATCTGGTAGGCCTCATAATTGCGGTTGAATTATGGTAGGTCGGAACCACGAGGTGGATTATTATGTGGAGTTTCTACTGGAGTATGGATCCGCGGACGGCACGGATCGGGATATTCTTATTTTTAATTCTGAAGAGGGGCAGTGTCACCTAACAGGGATTCGTTCCTTATCACTTGCCACCTGACAGGGTCATTACGGCTTATGTAATCACTGCATAAGCACAAGCAAGATCCTGTAGAAAACCTTATTCTTGTACTACGCGGAAAGGAGAGCCTTGGGCCCCTGCCTAGCCCTATAATGGTAGTGTTGGCCGCGCGGCTTTCACACATGCCCTGGAAAACTGTCTTTCTTACCTTAGTCAGCCCTACCGACCTGACATTTACCATGGCCGAGACAAGTTTGGGTATCCTAGTGAAAGTTACGCATGAAACCTTATATCCTAACCATGATATAAGGATCATATACTCCCCTAACCCTGCGTGCAAGCCCAAGCTTTTGTTTATAAGTCTTAACATAACCTGCTCAAGCACCTCCAGTGTACATGCTGATGGTGTCATTCCTCGTAGCAGGCGTGGAGTACTTGAAGCTCCTGGACCTAAACTATTCATTGCCCTTTGTTTTTTTTTAAGCATGGGTTCCGGAAGTACATGGAAGACATAGTTCTTGTACTATATTTTATATTGCAGTACTGCTGCGTGTTCTACAGGAGTCATGGCGGACCAGATGGCGCGCTACAGGAACTTCAAGTATCTAAATCTCATATCTAAGACACATACAGGATCTCTTGTCTCTATGAGTAAACGGCAGACTCACCAGAGTGTGGATGATTCCGGTCGCTTGTGGGAGTTCTCTCAGTATGCTGCGGGTCCTGCCCTTTGGATGAAGGAGACCTTCTATGTAGGCTGGGGATCGAGAGTGTGCTTACATTTATAAAGGGGGCTCGAGACTACAGCTTAGCCCTTCTTTGTTATTAGTAGTAATCAGGTCAATCAGATCTGCTGCTTTCACATCTAAGTCCCTGACAGGCCCCAACTCGGTAAGGTGCACTTTTGTGCACCTAGAGTGGTTTCCTGACACCTCCGGGGCCGGCCTTCCATCCGGGGGTTACTTGACAACTGTTCTCGTTGAGCCGAGCCAAAAGGATCGCAACCAATGGCACGCCATATGGAAAACGAGGGATGAAAGCCTCCTGGCATCGCGCTCGTCAATTAAACTTTGGGACGGAGGCATCAGCCGTTGTGAATGTGAACTGGCCCCAGCAGAGTGTGGGAGTTTGCTTACGAACAGGATCGGGAGTTAGGGATTTAACACACCTTCCCAAGCAGTCCCACAGTTGCCGATTATCCATTGGCCATAACAAAACCGCCACCGGGGTGGTATTGAAAGATTTGAGACACCCATTACTCGTGGAATACCACCAGGACTGTGCGACAGGTTTCAGTCAGCAGCACAGTCCGTGCTATGTTACAATATAGCAATACGAGATGGGTTAATCGCAGTACCGTCTTAGCTTGGGCCAGCACCGATTGCTGAGGCTTTGGTAAAGTGATTATATTGTGGTTCAGGCAACGCTACAAACAGCCGTATCAATGGGAACGCAACCAAGCTTAACTAGTACCCATGCGGGTGCGGCTGACGGTTACTTTTCTCCAGTCCAGCCAACGTCACGTTCCCGAACGATGAATACCAGAAAAGGAACCAGCCAAACAGACTCCTCCCCGGGTTCATTATTGAAATCAAAGATTTGAACAGACCAGTATCCTGCAATATTCACCCGATCGACGGACTACGTTATACCCCATTACAATGGGATCAAGGGACACCGGTGAGGATCTAGAATCGCAGCCTACCTTTACCTGAGGCATGTGGGAAGCAATACATCAAGGAAGCCCTCAATTTAAGAATGAAGAACCATCTGTACCATACCGAACCGGGACAGAGCAGAAACAAAGGCAGAAAAAGCAAAAACATCAACTTATATATAACCGATTACAAAAAAAAAAAAAAGAAAAAAACGGGAGTACAGACAGTCCCCCGAGAAACCAGCCCACAGCATCGAGGCGCAAGGCGCAGCAGAGCAAGATGGAACATATCTTCCCCCAAAACGATGCGGTCGAAGGGGGTGAATACCCATTCCCTGTTGATAATGGGTGTCCTCTATCTCTTGACCTGCCAAACCGCGCTTCATGCTTTTACGACTAACAATGACTTTGACATTAATGGCTTTGTCCGGTCGTACAATGAAAGGGACTCTTCATTTCTTGTCTCCCTCCTACTGATGCGAAGATAGCCAGATGGCTGCTTACACAAGTGAATCCATGCTACCAAGCAACCATCACCTTCATGGCTTAAACCTCGGGAATCAATCAGGCAATGTCTAATTGATGCTAACTTCAGTGGTGTACTTGCAGTACATGATGCAATCAATCTTATAACTGCAACGACCATATGTGAACACAACGTGGATAAGGGGCACCTAGGGGTCTTTGATTTCTTTGTCTGTACTGGAGCCGTTTTGCTTTGCATTCGTTGCATTATTTTCCATCTCACGCTGTCTCTTATGAACCATGCATGTAAGGATGGGTTTTGAATCATGATACTTGACATAATTCCATCAATCTACGTAAGAGTAAAACTACAGATGTCTCGTCATAGAGGCTACTTGTTCCAGTGTTCTAGTCGATCAAGCAGATGTTGACCCTCGCTGGTTCTTCGGTTTCCCGTAACGTAGGCTATAGACTTCCGGCGACCGTCGCTCACGCCAACCCCCCCTTTTCCGGCTCGGGAAGGAAAAAGGGGTGGGGGGGTGATTCTCGCCACGTCAACTCAGGCTGTAAGATCAACTTGGGCATAGAGTAGCTATGCAAGATGGTGTTTGTTGAGGTGCTTGTGTTACCTGTCGGTTAAGACACCTTGTCCTCGGTGATAACGTGACTGCAGCTGAGCACAACGGCGAGTCGGGAATTCGGAACACTGCAGGGAGTGGATTATGTGGGGTATGGATCTGCGTACTAGCATGGGATTGGGGTGGGGCCAGCCTTCGGACAAGTTTATTTTTGTTTTTATTTTTATTTCCTTTTTTGGTCGAAGAGGGTACTCTGACAAGTCGGCATCGAGAGTGAGATCCCGCTGCCTGGTAGTACTGCATGGGATACGACGTCTACGGTTGGGTCGGGCGTAGCTGGTTCCGGATCTGCTAAGTACTAGCGAGGCAGTCGGAAGCTCCGACTGCAGAGGGACCGATGCCAATAGGAAGACCAGTGCACATCAGGGGGAACAGAGCTGGGCGACTGCTGTCTCCAAGCTTTGCAGCTCTTTCGAGAACCTATGAAGCATCATCAAAAACAAGACACGGCTGTGGAAGGTATCGCAGGTGGAATTAAGATATGCACTACGATCCGCTTCGATCACAACCCCACCTTTAGCACCCATTCTTGTTCTTAGTAACTAGATAGTAAGAGTCCAATTTTCCCCGGTCGAGACAGCGGCGAAAACGCTTGCGGCATGGATTGGCCAATCGAGGGGCAATGACGACAAGCCGTTTTAGGATTCCGACCAGGCTGGACCTGGTGGCCGTGGGACCTCGCCTGAAGTAGATTGTCGTGCAGGGCGCGCTGCAAAGCTGTCACGGTTTCATCGTACCATGTCGCTAGGAAACGGAGATTGAAAACTACGGAGATGAACTACGTTCTCCAAGGCGTCGTATATAATACAGATCGCTGGTATTGACCAACAAGGCAGCAGAGGGGAAGTACACGGACATAACGCCTAATCCTACGAAGAAATCCCTACACGGTGGATTGAGACGGCTACCTGAGAAGGTATCTTGTGAGAGGCCGAAAAGGCCATGCCACGCGGGATGGCTGAGTAACCTGGTACCATCGCTTTCGTTCTAGCTCAAGGCGTCCTTTGCCTAGGCTTGGCTGATCGATTGAAGCTGAGCCAATCCCTACAGCGAGACTCGAAAGCTCTGTAATTCCCTTCAGAGCCACAAGTGCCTTGTTGGCCGGGCGCTTGGTCGCTGGGCGGGTGCGTCGCAAGAAACTTGGGCGTAGGCACTGGGTTCATGGGGAAGTTGAGAAGGGAGAAGAGCAGTCAACAGGCTTTTATTTAAGCCCACATTCTGCTCAGGAAAAAAGGCTGTTGTGCTGTGCAATACGCATATCATCTCTCGGTTCTTTCAAAACTTACTGTCTCTCTCTCCTCCTCCTCTCTCGTTTGATTTCGTTAAGCCATGTCCAATCCGATATATGACCCACGCCTTAGTACTGCAGAGGAACAATTGATGATTGAAATAGCCCGCCAATTTCCCATTCAATTTATCCATAGTTCCCTGAATTCCGACCATAATTTATCTTTTCAAGAGACGTCAAAGTCGGCTTAATCTTAGAGTATAATACAAGGGTTATTCATGGCAGGAATAACATGTATGAGAGCAAGTGAATCATACTTATATAGTATATTGATTGATTGTTGGAACCTTGGTTCTTCAAAATAAAGTAGACCCACCACAGAGCACCCTGCCCCGCACAACTCCACTGCGCGTGTAGGGATGGGTGAATCCACGGTTCGATTCAAGAAATCTAGCCCGCTATGAAGTTTTGATCCCGTACGGAGTAGAGAATAAACTAAAGTAGCTTAAATTATTTATATAAACCCAATTCTCGCCAGAGATTTCCAACTAAGCGTAAACCTCTGAGATCTGGAACTGAAGCAAAGCCCCCCCCCCCCCCACCAACATTCCTTGATGCTTCATGCCGGAGGCAATAGTGAGGTCAAGCAGGCTGTTTCGTCATCATCACGTGTATCACTGTTCTGAGGACTAGGTTGCCTGGAAGGGATCGGTGGTCTGGACGGGGGGAATGGATAGAGCAACAAGGAAGAAGAACGAATCAAGGTCGAGCCGAAACCCGACAGCCTTCCCTTACAGTACCGTACAGGAGAAGGTTCTTTCCGTCGCCGGTGGGAACTCGCAGGTTGGAAGGGGTCTGGAACCTGACACTGCATGCTGTTCTGCGCGATGTTCGCTCACGCACAAGTATTCTCCTCATTGAGCGTTCTGCCCAGCTGGTATTGTTGCATGGGTCTAATCCCGGTGATTTCCCTAGTAATACAGGAGTCTATGGGTTCGCGGTAGGCGAGACTACCTACGCACGAAAAAAAAAACAGGAAAGGATAAAAGGGAGGGAGAGATAGCGGGGCTGTCATTCGGCTTGTTCGAGGATTTGACGGGCTGCTGGTATAGCGTGGCCGTCAAAGCCCAATTCGGTTGTGTATCAAGAAGCCGGGCACGATATGGTTGATCATAGCGCCCGTGCTGGTTCCTGACTGTTTATGTCGGCCATCGACATGATATCAATTGCTGGCCGTTCGGTTTTATAGTTCATACCCACGGAAACATTAGGAGATTCGGTGTAGAGGACAATGCCAAGGCTGGTTTTGTTGGTAGTGGGATCAGCAGATGGAGGGAAGGATGGAGCTCCAGGACCTGAGATGAAGATCTCTTTGGAGCCTTGAAGTAGGATCTCAGCTGGGGCACATGATATATGGATATATTTGTAGATGGTGGAGTTCCGACCGGCAAATGCGAATCGGGAGGTATTTGACACCTGGGATGTTCCTCACTTCCTACACTGCACCTCAGCAAATCCCAAAGAGGAAATTGGGCCGACGCACTGTCTCGATCTGCACCGTGCCATTGTTGAACAATCGGATGCTTTTTTCACCGGTCGCATTTTCGATTCGGCTTGCTCTGCGGCTATTTACCCCTGGCACGGTTCCGTGGTACGATTCTTAGCCTCAGGTGTTTGGAATGGGTTGTCAACCATAATATATTTAGGGCTGAATAAGTCGGGGATTTGACTCGGTGAGGGTCACATCGGACTTCATCAACAAACACATTACACAGTCATCAAGCTTGGCTCAGCTTGTGTGTTGGGTTCGCATGTGGCTTCTTCGGTTGTACTCTTGGTTGAATCGCCGACCGCAGATCCAGCATGGAAAGGACCCACGAGCCACATGAAGGTTTCGAATATGCCGCCATAGATCGGCCTCCCTGGTGAAGGTTCTCGTGGAGGTGCAGTCCCGCCACTCACAGCGCAGGCCATTACTTCTGCAAGTTAGACGCGGTAATATAAAGGGATGATGGAGAGATCTCAACATACATTGGTTGAGCAGGGTTTATTCCTGCATTAGGGGGTGTGCCGCTATCTTGGATGGCTGCGAATCTGGCAGGCGGATAAGCAACCGCAAAGCCATGATTGGTCGGATCGACGACGTAGCCGTTGGTGGCTGCAACCCTTGCGTCAACGGAACCGGCGCTGTAGTATTCGGCCAGAGGGGTCTGAACGGCATAATCCATCGGGAGATAGTTGAGTTCAGTGCTGGATTGGGATCCAGCTCTTCTATTAGGGGGGACCGGGAAGCCTGGGTTCCTGGATGCCATGACGTTGTTCGGGCCGTTTTCACTGGCAGGGGGGCTCATGGAGCTGTTCCAGTCGCCTTCGCCGGTTGATGAGTCAACAGGCCATGGGCCATTGCTCGATCCGTTGAAAGGGAGGCATGGGTGGTTCGACATGATGGGGTTAGGATGGTAAAAGGAGCTCCGTTGACGTGGAAATCGCCTCTGGCAGAATGGATGAAATGCGGTGACATTTTGAAAGGAGGAAAAATAGCAGAAGCATCGGATTCCCACAATTTATAAGCCCCGGCAGGTCACGGTGGATTGTTGTCAGGTGCAGCGATTTTCTTGAGGGAAAACATCATAAACAAATTCACTTGGGATAGGATCAGGCCAACAACCAGCCAAATGAGGAAATTGGAAAACAGAATCCAGATGAAGGCCTAAAAAATCAAGAAATGAAAGAGAAAATAGAAAAAGGGACCAATAGAAAAAAAGTACCATCTCTCTTGCAAAAGTCCTCCAGCCACTAGTGAGGATCTCCCGTTTAGGGTCTTGTCGGTGGCAACTGGAAACCTGAGGGGCGGGATCGCCAGGCACCGTTCAAACGGGGGGCCTGAAGTCAATTGGCGCCAGTTTATTGGTGCAACTCCCTCCGTCCGTACTGAGTATGATTGCCGCGCTTCGCCCTTTTGTCTGCTCTGCTGGTTGTTTCTAGTTCAGCGCCAAATGGTACTGGGCAGGAACATCGGACTGACTTGACAATACCGGCGATGGCCTCAGATATCACGATTGCCAAAGGGAAATCTTCTTCCAGTTGGCGTCTGTGCGTAAATAAACAAAACGGTTGACCACCGGCCCGCCACACAGACGATACCATAATATTCCGACCCTAACGATAGAGACAAATACTGGGGCATCTGTACGGAGTAGACAACCCTGATCCTGCAGATATTTTTGATGGACGTCGGATAGAGGTGGGGGAAGCTATTGAACCTTGCTTGAGGAGGTCCGGAAGGATTCCAGGGAGACTGTGCACTATCAGTGATTTCCGGTGGTAGCCGCTGGGCGCGCTTCTTGTTAATGCCAACCTCGCTTCGCTCGCCTGGCCTGACGCGCGTGGGCGCGCGCCTATCCTCTGCTAAACAGGCGATCCTAATTTAATTGCCGCGACGTCTGTGGCGTAATCCATGCGGAGACGGTCATCTTCCTCATCACACTAGCTCACCGCTGCTTGTATCCTGGAATCCTTCGATCAGGTCGGCGAGGTCGGTGTTTGTAATTTCCGGCTGTCGAAGGATAGATAGACGATTCAGTGTCGCTTCCTAGCAACTGTATGTTTCGTATGCTCAGGTCTCAAAATCAATGAATGCCTTGATTATGATACTAATTAAACACGCAGTCTGAAGCTCTCTAATATAGGCCCAGTCGAGCACTGGGATGCCTGCCCTCCGTAGGATGCTTCCAGCGCACGAGAGGCGGGATCCTTATGCATCTACCGAGGCATCGGAGTCGTCCACAAATATGCTTTGGATGCCAAGGATCGTGTCCTAGTAAATATCCCATTGGCAAGTGGGTATTCAGGCGCGCTGGGATCATTCTTCAGTAGCTGTTGTCTAGTGATGGAGGGTGGGTCTGCCCCGGATGTCCGCGTAACTTCTACTCCGTACCAAAGACAGGGAAAAAAAAAAAAAAAAAAAAAAAAATCAAAGGTCGGACATTATCCATGGCGCACATGGCTGTCATGTCAGATTGATCCCGAATGCTGCAGATGCACGAGAGGGGTTAGACATGTCACACCAAAGACCGCTGCATCCGGCACCATGGAACTGGCTTTGCAGATGCAGCAGACTGGTCAGATTTACATCTCCGACTGTGGAAAAAAATCCGTTACATGGCCGTACTTGCTTCAGACTCACCGACCGCCCAGTAATTATTCGGAAAACATGGAACATATTTCCTGTGCTAAATATAGGACATTGCCTTTTCCAATTTTTTAAGTCTAGATGGTGAGTCACCGTTTTCCCCTGGAGCTCAACGCGCGACGAGAACTAGGACTATACAGGCCAGGCTGTATTGCTTACACCAAGAATACAATACCAGATGGAACTACTGTATTAAATGCGCACATCTAGATGAAGAACAGATCTACCAGATCAGTGGGCTTGACCCCGAGTGACCACTATTCCTGTTCCTGTTCTTGCCCCACCACCGGTCTGTGGCTGAAGGTGGAGGGCCAAAGCCAATGAACAGTGGCCTTTTAGACCACTACTGTGCAACTGTGCGTAGTGTGTACAAGTCAGCACGAGTGCCAAAAACTTAATATCTCTACATCCTAGTGCTTGGCCTAAATAGGAGATCGGCATGGCTGTGACAGGCAGGTATAGCGGAATGCTGGTCAGTCGGATAAATCGGCATGACGGTGTCCAGTTATAAATATCCTCGTCCTCGGGGACCAACCTTCCGATCTTTCCGGTCTCCATCCCTGCGGGGAGGTGGATTCATCGGGGAGGACCCTTATGACCAGTTATTTTCCCAACGTGGAACTGCTTGCCTTCATATCACGTGCCAACTGGCAACTCCCGACCGTAGGTGAAATGGCCGTGCAGGGTGGTCAGTACTATGAGGGATGGGAGAAGTCTATATTTCAGAGGATCCCTAGGGATGCTTCATATCTCATCCAGGGACTATCCCGTAGAGATTAAATAGTCTAGGACACATCTTCGCCTATATAGAGGTGCTTCAGCCTCGCCCTTAGTTATGAGGATCATCCAATCTCATCAAAACTCAGGGTTCCAAGCAACATGAAAACATTGAACACGATCCTGAGTGCACCAAGAGGAATCGCTCCTACTAATTAGTGATCCATGATGCTCTGAAGAGTTCTCAGATGCATTTCTGTATTGGTACACCCGCCTTAGTTATCTCTTCCTTAATTGGCTAGCGTCTGTCACTATGCCTATTTGAGGGAATCTACTTGGTGCCAATGAGATTCTCCTGAATGGGCCTAGCGTGATGCGGGTGAAGCCAGGCTCAGCAAAGTTGGAAAATGATAACCAGAGGGTAAATGATGTATCACCCCCGTTGCTTGCCGTTGAGGAGTATGGACTCAAAAAGTAATTCAATATATCAGATGTTTTCTGGAATCTCTTCGGGTCACCTGCGGTCCGTCTGCCTAAGGCATCAACAAAACGGTTCTCTAGGCTTATTATTGTGGCCATCGACTAATCCTACTCCTACTTTTCCTGTAGCGAGGAGCTATGAGAGGGATTTAACAATGTGTCTTGGCCGTGTCACGGGCGCAACTACCTTGGCTCTAACATAAACACAGAGAGTGGGCACGGATACCTCCATCAACCAATTCTGAATACAGGCCGATATTGTCGCTCGCTGGATTTCTATACCATCAACCGCTCGCATGGTACAATTTTCTGACCGAGCGGTCATAGGTTCCAGAGCGGTGATTCCTGAATCGGGCCTCACAGCGGTGGAGAAACAATGAAACCATAACCAAACAAAGTATGCGAACTGGCCTGGCACTTTTGAAGGTCCAGCAACGACTGTTAGCTAGATTCGAATCTATCAATGGGATGCGACTGGAGGGGCTGCACATACAACAAAGCCATCGGCAGACTGTGCAGACAACAAAGCATTCGTGTATCGATACCTTGCTGCCTTATTATGGCCTGAGGCAACAATGACACGCAAGACGGGCTTGTTTCTGGTTTCATGAGCTTGACAATGCTCATAATCAAATGTTATGGAATAATGACCATTAAACATCGTTACGAATGATTTACTAGTTCGCAGAGGGGACGTGGGAGCCACAGGGATTATTGGGAACGGGTTGTGGCTTGGGACATTCGGGGTCACAGAAGCGGCCAGGTCCCCGGAAGCTGAACATCGACGAGGCCAAGTGGGGCTTTCGTAAGGCAGTAAGATACGTGTCAGCCATACAGGTAATCCATAATGTGTATGACGGAGGATGAGGGCCGCTGCTGATTCCCGCTAGGTTGGGCTTTTTTGAGTCGGGATCATCGCTTGTCCGTCAGTGTATGTACACCCAACGCCACTCCCCCATAAAAGAGGCCCCCCCTCCAGATTTCTGACATAACTATACACAGCATTCCTCTTTTCGTCAACTAAATATTATATATTAATCTTTGGAACGTTGAATCCGCCACTCTGGTTTTTTTTCCCCTGCAGAGTATACACTCTTCACCCAGACAATCACGAAGTACAAAGACCGAACTATCGGACAGTCTTATATATCGAACAGCGAATCAATTGTATTTCAAGTCTTCCTGGACATTTGACTCGCATTTTTATTGACATTGTCAAATAACCCTACTATTGACACCCTTGCCTACAATGAGCCTGAGTGTTCAAATCTATACACGACCTACCTCGATCCCATGCAAAACATGATGGCTAGACCTGTATACCGCACAAATACACAGTTCACACAATATTCCATCGAGGCAGAGGTCATTCACCTTGACGATGCTACCCCAGCGCAGAACAAGCTTGACCTTCTCTCTGGTGGCCTACAGCCAACGTCCTGGGGCCTGGGTTCTTTCCACTCAGGCATGAATACCGTTGGCAGTGCAGTTGGCAATGTTCCCATCTATGGCAGCATTCCATTTCAGTCTGTCCCAGGCAGTACCTATGGGAGAAATGGCATCCCAAACAGTCTGGCCAGCCCCCTTGGTGTACAAGAGGGAAGCCCCATGACAAGGTTGGACCAAAACATCCCTTACAACATTCCAACAGGCTGACAGGTCAGGTCACTCGTCTATCCCTGTCGCTGGATAAACTGTACCAAAGTCTTCAAGCGCATCACAGAGCTGAGGAGGCACGTCAACTCTATCCACATTGCCCCGGGATCCTATCCATCTCCACTGTGCGGGCACCGATGTAACCGGAAGGACAACCTGAAGCAACACATGTTGCAGACCCATCCTTGGCCAAAACACTGCACATAGGGACCTTGTATCGATGGTGGTTATGTTGTCTTTCTTCCTCAAGATTACTTTTGCTTGTCCAGTTTCTTTCTTTCTCTGCTTCTCTATAATGTGGGTTTGCTTCTCACTATTTCGGGCTTTATTCAATGTGACGATTCATGATGGCTGAATAACATGTTAGTCCTGTCTCTTCATGATCTTGTCCTCTATTTGCGCTTTCTTTGTAGGCAGACGGCACCCAGATCATCAAGAATCGTCCGCGATGATTGCAATCCTGATATATTAATTGGGTGGGCGTTATGCCATTGCTTGCCCAAGAGGCCTAATATTGATGAATATTCCATGATGAATGAATAATTTTGGGATTGATATTTCCTACATGGGATACAGTTGGAATGGCGACTATTCATAGCATTATATGATATGGTGACAGGTGGAGCTGACGTTATAACTTCATTTAATCTACTGTGAACGAGACCCTAGCCTGCATAACTTGAGCCTTTGAATAATCCTTTAGAGTGGAAAGTACGCAGTCACAGTAGAGTACCCAGTAACCACAGTGGGTCAGGAATATATTTTCACAAGACAGATAAACATTATCACAGTCTGTATATTTAGGCACTTTAATAGTACTAGTCAGACAGATTGAGAAAGGTGAAAAGGACGCAGAAGACATATGAAACAACTCTAAACCTAATAGGGCCTGACTGCCAGTGTCATTAACATAATGGTCAAGTGATCCACTGATGCCTTTTTCTACAATCTGGATCTTTCGTGTTTTTACCTCCACCTTCCAATTGTAATGAGTCTCTTGTTCTATTAATATAATATTAACCCTTGATCGTGTCCTTCCTCTACTTTTCATATTTTGGTTTCACTCCATAAAAGTGGTCACTGTCACCTGCTCTTTGTCACTGCTGTGGTTAGGCTCATTTCCATCTCCACCTTTGTTCACCATAGTATGGTTCCGTTTTTTTGGCACGTGCTCTGGAACTATAAATTGCATTTCCTTTTGTAACCACCCAACCATCCCAGTCAATGACATGTCTTCTTGTGCCGAAACTCACAGTACATAAGGACATCCCCTATCCTCGTCGCACGTGATCCATCAGCATCGGTACTCTCCAACATCAAACAATGCACTGCTAGACCAAGGCAGATATTCACCAACTCCATCGGAGGAATGAAAATATCCAAAATCCAGGCAATCTCCTCGAAACAAACCCAACGGCACTTTTTCAATTCCCCAGCTGCAGGTATATTATCTGCAGCACATTCCATATCGATTTCAACCTCATGGCCTTCCCCGGCTCCCCATTTCATACCAACCCTACAATCCACCCATCATTCTCTCCATCATCAAGTGCCAAAATGCTGGACGACCGACCCGACTACATCGCCCCCTCTCAACTCGACATCCTCATGACCATGGATACCCCAACAAACGACCCCAACCCTGACCCCGACACCCCCATGACAAACCCCACCAGCGACTCTCCAATCCCCAGCATCGAAGCAGATCTCGATCCACAACCCGCCAACCTCAACCCCATCACCACCTTCAAATCCCCACACCTTAGATCCCTAACCAGCCCCCTCAACCTCGACGACATCTTCCTCCCCTCCATATGGGACGAAACATGGGAAGCCCCGATCATCGAAACCACCCACCACCACCAGTACCACCAGTACCACGATGACCATGATCAACCCTCACCAGAAACACCCCTCTATCCATCCTCCCCCGACCAATGCGACCTCTCACCCCACCCCACCACAACCGAAGAAGGACCAGACCCCAACCAAGACGCAGACGCAGACCTCCTCCTCACCACCTCCGAAATGGCCCTAACCTACAACCTCCTCACCTCCGCACGTCCCACCACAATCCCATCCACATCCACATCTACATCTGCCCCCTTCCCCGCCTCCCAAAAGCCAAAAAGACCTACATGTCCCGGAAATCCCAACCTGCAATGCGAATGGAAAGATTGCACGAGCACGGTGGTGTTTAAATCTTACCAGGGACTGTTTAATCATATTAAGCTGGTGCATTTGGATGGGTTGGGATGTCCGACGTGTAAAAGGGTGTTTTCGAAGGATTGGTTGTTGACAAAGCATCAGAGGGTTTATGGGCATTGGGTTGAGGAGGAGGTGGGGACTGGGTCTGCTTAGGAGGGGGTCTTTGTTGGGGGATGAAGGGGTTGTGGAGAACAAAGACAAGGAATTCGAAGGATGGAGAATTTGGGTTTTAGATTGCGGGGTTGTGGCATAGGGAGGTGGCATTGTTTAAATAGAGGATTGTGTTCTGGTATGGTTTGTTATTGATGGATGATGAGTGGTGGGAAATATGTCACGTGAAATGACATGATATTACCATGCTTCGTGATAGATAGTACTTGGCGGATATTTAGACCAATCAAATTAGAATCATATACATCATATCTCATCCACCCCATTGGATACATCCCTCATCATATATTAACCCGAATTTCCAAGACTCGGTTACATAAAATCCTTACGTACAAGCATCCACCCACACCCACAACCCTACACAATGCTCACGTAAAAAAAGACCCGTTGGACAATTGCCAGTCGCTAAACATACAATTTTACTCCATAACTATACAAACACATATTTCATATCATCGGGCCAGAAAGCCTACTCGAGGTACTCGTTAGGCATGTACAACGGCATCGAATCCTCCCAGATAGTATCCGTGACGAGGGTCTTGTTAGTCCCATCGTAGTTCATGACCATGATCTGGCCGTAGGGCTGGAAGGTATCGTCGAAGAGAGCACTCTCGTCTTTGAAGCCGTACATGCCGCTGCTCCACATGATGCGGCCGTCTTGGGACCATACAGCACTACACAATGTTAGTAACGAGAAATGGATTGAAGAGGAAGGGGGAGGCATACTGGGCATCGTTGGACAAACTGTCCGTCACACGAGTCAAGTCAGAGCCGTCCGGACGGATAGTGTAGATATCGAAGCGGTCGGCGTACCACCGGGCACCGTACGATTCAGTCCAGTTGTTGTTCCGGGTGAAGACGATGCGCTCGCCGTTGGGCGACCAGCCGGGGGTGTTATCCCAGCCCTTGGTGAGTTGGTGAGTCTCGCCGGTGGTGAAGTTCAGGATGTGCAAGCCCTGGGGAACGCCGGTCTCGAGGCTCCACTTGCGGTAGACGATGGCCGAGCCATCCGGGGACCAGGAGGGGAAGCCCGAGTTGTCGGTGCCGTCGGTGAGGTTGGTGTGATAGGTGCCGTTGGCAAAGGAGCGCCAGATGCGAGCTTCGGCTTCGGTGCGACTGACGAACCAGGCGCCGAAGCCGGAGACCAGCTCAGTGCCGTCGGGGTTCCAGGAGGGTTGGAAAGCGCCGGAGTTGCCCTCCTCGAGCCATTCGACTTCGGTGCTGTTGTTCAGACTGTAGATGTCGTAGGAGTCGAGAGAGTCGACCAGGTCGGTGTAGAGTGGGGAGGAGTGGACGAGGGAGCCGTTGGCGCTGCCGAGGACCTTTTGGGTGGTGGCTAGACGGTTTACGACGGTGTTGTGCATGGGAAAGACGTCCATGTACCGGTACTCCCAGTCGTCGTCGAAGCTCCAGAGCTCCAGGTCGGCGGCCTGCTGGGTCCAGTTGGGGATCCAGTACACGAGCTTGGACCCGTCGGGGGACCACCAGGGGTCACGCAGGTAGGTCAGGTTGAAGGCGTGGTGGGTGGCATCGGGCTTGGTGTAGTGGATGCCCTCGTAGTCGCCGGCCTTGATCAGGTAGCCGATGTTGGTCGAGTTGCCCATGTAGTGCTGGCCGACCTTGGGGTAGCTGCCGGAGGTGTGGGCAATGACGTTGGAGCCGGTGGCAAAGTCCACGCTGTAGATCTGAGCTTCGACGGCTTCCTGCTGGGCGGAGACACCGTGGCACCCATAGGTATTCTCCGTGGTCATGTTGTTGTAGACGATGCGCTTTCCATCGGGCGACCACTGGGGAGTACCCAGGGAGTAGCCGGACTGGCGAAGCACAGTGCGGAGGTCACTGCCATTGGGACGGATAGCGTAAAGGCCCAGGGACTGGGTGAGCTCCCAGCCGACACCCTCGCTGTGACCAGTCCAGTCGGTGTTGCGGTCCGAACTGAAGACAATCCACTCGCCGTCGGGGGACCACGACGGACGGAAGTGGCCGGTGGGCCAGGTCTTATCAGCCCGGGTAGATGCGGTGTCAGTCAGGTTCTGGGCCAACCCGGTTGTCAGGTCCTTGACCCAGATGTTGGTGGTGTAGTTGCCAAAGGTGGACACATAGGCAAGCTTGTTTCCGTCCGGTGACAGGACACCAATGTCTTCGACGGAGTCTGTGTCGGCCAGGACCTCCAGCCCCGTGCCATCAGTGCGAACCCGGTACAGGTCCGACTGGCCGGGACCGCGGCGCTCGCTGGTGAAGACAATCCATTGTCCGTCCGGCGACCATGAGGGGTGGTAGTCGAATGGATTGGTCTGGTTGGCCAGCAGCTTGGTGGCGTTGGTGCCGTCCGCATTGGAGATCCATAGTTGAGAGCCCGAGGGGCCAATGCGGTTCACTGCCTGTGTGAGTCCGTGTCATCCGGGTGGGTCTCATGGAATTACTCACTGTAAAAGATACCCTTCTTGCCCTCGATCGGGCCTCGACGGGACAACCCACGAGTCTGCTTCGTGGGAGCAGCAGCAGCAGCAGCAGCCCGCTTTGCATACGGACAGCCCGCAACAGCAGCAACCGAGGCGTCGTTGTTGGCGCGCTCAGCGTAAGGGCAGGCGGCGCCGGCCGAGCCGGCCGCCAGACCGGCCAAAGCAATAGCAGCAGAAATGCGCATGTCGTCTACCACTCAAGGCTGGAAGCAGATGGTGCGAATAGGACCCAGAGGCTTGTTGCGAGAGACAATGCTGGAGTGAGACATCCTGAGGGCAGACGATCGGCAGCTATATATACTGCTGGAGCAGAGGGGAATCATCCTTCATCTCGGTTGCTGGCAGCTTGGCAATATTGGAGCCTGGGCAGAAAAGCCCTCTGTGGTTGCCAAGGAGTAGGTACCCTTTCTTCATTGCGTGGGTGAGTGGAGCCGATCAGATAGGGATGATTCAAATTCCAATCTATTAAGTGGACCGGATCATCTTATCAACAATCAATCAGCGATGGGGTCGGGGGTCGGCCGGCAGAAGGGAAAAATCTTCACCCCCATCGTGCAGAGCCCTGCGGAGGTTAGTGCAAGTTGAGAATCTTGCATGAATATGAATCATACCCATGTATAGTCCTCAGCCCTACAGCCATGGATATCTACCAACTCGCCACAGGCTCACTCGGTGTACAACGACGCCAGGTCAGCATGCTGGAAAAAAACAAGACTCCCTTTGCACGTTGAACCCCCTCTCTGCCCAGCCGAAATGAACCGGGGTGGATCAGCGTGGTGCATCCAACGTTCCGGCCGGTGTCGGCCTATCCTTCCCTGTTTTTGCCAATTGTGATGACGATCGCATTATCTCCGACTTGGCACGGGTTGGCAGGATCTCGGCGCCTTGGCTCGACCCTTGGCGTCCCTCAACGGGTAACCAGTCCCGACACGACCATTCGACCCCGATAACCCCGAGCAGCTGCCGTCTGCAGCTCGGGTGTCTGACGCGGGGATGACAGGCTTAGTGCCAGTCCCCGGGGGTCGCTCGCTGCAAGGTCGGATCCCTGCCGTGCTCGTGTTCTTGGGGCAGTCTTAGGGCCCAACCGGCTGCGGCCGCCGCTAATGCCCCACCTGTATTTGCGCACCTGCTTGGGGCAGCACACCACGCTGTGGCCGTCGCCATGGTCGGCGATGTCATATTTCATTTTGTAATGTCAGTTTCTGCTGTGGGAGTCTCATGATCTGCCCCGTGTGGATCAGCTGTCGACCTAAGTATAGACCCCAATCACGAAAACTCCATTACCTGTCGGATGACGGCTGAGCGACGGATGGACCGGAAGGATTCTCCCTTTATCCATCGGATTTAGAGTAGCTGACAAAGTAGATATCGTCTACCTGCCATTCGACCTCCACAATCAAGCTCATCATCCACGGGGCGGCAGAGGTGGGGATGTGCCTATCTCCCAGGCCGGGCCCAATCGGGGCTTTGTCTCGTCGGCAGGATTCAAGGGCAGTGCCCAATGCGCAGTGCAGCTTACGAATAGACGAGGGCCAATCGGACAAAATCTCCCAAAGACGACTGAATTGCACGCTAAGCAGCAGAAGGGCAGGTAGAACCGCAACCCAATCCTTCTCTATCAAGGGAAAGCTAAAGGAATCGGTTGGGCAATGTGACATGGCGCTAAGGGTTTAGAGGGACACATATGGCGGGTGATTGACCTCAGGCAGGTAGCATGGCATTTTCTCGATTCCCAGGGTCGTAAACAGCGACTTTCATTAAAAGCCGCAGCCTGGATTTGGGACCTGCCACGAATCGGGAGAACACCGGCAGAGTGGTGGCTTTCTGAGCAGATGCAGGCGGTCTGCCAGGGGCAGTGCTGGATAGTTCGGTGGCTGAGATACACTGCATCAACATAGCGCTGTAGCCTGATTCCACGTGGTCATCCATTCTAGACCCGACGGTAGACCAAAGGCATCCAGTATAACCCGAGCCTGAGTCATGTAGGCCGGACACCACCCATCCAACCAGGTAGACCCTATTATTAGGCTTGCCAGGATCGACAGGATGCAACTCGGGGGACCATCATTCCTTCGGCCTCAATTTCCATTATCCGACTGTTGATTAGGACCCCGCAGATTCGGGCTCGGAGATGACGCAATGATCTGCACATCTGTAACTCGGCCGGGCTGCGACCGAGAAAACTTTCCGCAAGATGCGCTCTTACGTGTCAACGGGACGAGATAGCCACACCGAGCACTTGATCGAAACCAGGTGACAAATGATCGGTGCAGAGGTATGCTTGTGTATTGCGTCCCCCAGGCCTTGTGTGCAGTGGTGATAAGGATGGTAGGGAAGTCGGTGAACAACGTCATGCCGCCCGTGCCTGCCCCACTACTGCATCAACCATGAATCATGAGCCTTCCGTCTAAAGATAGCACGGGCTTGCGTGATATCAATATGGCTAGGCTGCTACATTCGCATGCAGCGAATGAGGTTTCCAGATAATGAGTAGAACTGACGATCATCTATGTGTGCTCGACCGTCATCAATGTTACGCCCTGCATGAAGCAAGTTTCCATATGGGAAATCATTGAGTATCTCTTCTCTATGGCCAAAATATATAATCCAAATTGTTGTTACTTATCGGGTACAGGCATACTCAAAATCTCCAGTCAGCTGAATATTATATATAGTCGCCAATAGATGTTGCCACCGGTGAGCTCAGAGAGCAATATCCCACACACACCTACCAAACCCCACTGGACCTCGAAGAAGACATGGGGGGTACCAATACAGCCCATCTGGAGCAGAGCATCTCGCCTCCATCTAGTAAGGGTTCGGAGTGGCGTACTTGAAGTACTCCAGAATAGTCTCCTTCTCCTCGACGGAGGTAAACGGAATCTTCTTCCACAGACTACCCAGCTCAAAAGTGGTGTTCTGCGAAGGAACATTGGCGCCCCAGTAGGGCAGGGTTCCGTTCGTGTAGGAACCTCCCTTGTTAGGGTTCTGAGTCTTGACAAAATTCGCCCAGTAGGACGACATAATGTCAGCGATCGCAATATCGGCGTCTGTGTAGTCCTCCGACTGGGCATACAAATTGCCGAGGGCATACACCACCTCCGAGCCGTGAGTGGCGCCATCCGAGCCAGGAGGAGAGTAGGTCCAGAGGTAGTAGTAGATGGACTCGTCAGAGGTCTTGCTCCAGCGGTCGGCCCACGACCAGGTCGACGTGCAGTATCCGGAGCGGAGGATGGAGTTGTATGCGTCGGTGGCTTCGGTGGTGTTGCTGGCCGGGTTGAGAGCCAGGAGTTCGGCGGCATAGGGTCCGTAGGTCGACTTGATCTCGGATTCATACTCCGCCACTGTATAGGTGGTGCTGAGGTCAATGCCGTCTTCGTCCTTGTTGTTGCCTACCAAGATGGGAACATTGTTGGCGGCACCATTCTCCAGACTGACAATGTACTTGTTGGGGATGGAATAATAGTTGAGCACTGGGTCGAAGCCAACGAAGGCGGATGTCCCAGTTCCGGTCAACAGAGTGTCCAGATCCAAGGCTCGCAGATCCGACATGCTAGTGGCATTCAGAGACTCCGCAAAGGTCTCGCTGAACGCATAAGCCCAGGTCATATTCCGGTAGTCACTACCATAACCCCACATGTCCGGGTCATAGGGGTCCTTGAGGCCACTCTCCGCAATAGCGCCCTTGATTAATCCCTTGGTCAAAGGGCTGTTGACAATGTGGTAGGATGCCCCCGAGCCAAAGGACTGTCCAGCCACGGTGATGGAGTCGGGATCTCCGCCAAAGGCGGCAATATTCTCGTGGACCCATTTAAGTGCTTGGATCTGGTCCAAGAGACCATAGTTGCCAGTAGCTCCAGTCTCGTTGGCCAGCTGATGGAGGGTGAGCCAGCCAAGGGGTCCAGTGCGGAAGTTGTAGCTGACGAAGATGACATCCTTGCCGGCCATACCTGCCCCGTCATAGGTACTTTGACTCGACTCACCGCCAGCGGCATAGGACCAGAACATGACGGGGAGCTTGGCATCGGTCGAGTTGGCGGGACTCCAGATGTTGATGCTCAGGCAGTCCTCGCTAATGCCATCCCCGGCCAACTCGCTGGGACAGCTGGGGCCAAACGAAGTGGCCTGCAGGGTGCTGTTCCAGGACGGGGCCGGCTGAGGCGGCCGCCAGCGGTTTTCTCCCCCTGTCGTCGCGGCATACGGAATGCCCTTCCACACGGAGATGTCTTTCCAGTTGGAGATGTAGGATGGGGCAGTGCTTGAATTGAAAGCTGCGGCCCCCTTGACCGGTCCTTGAGATGTCTCAATCTCCTGGTTGTAAAGGGCTGCGTTGGCCGCGTGCAGCAGCGACAAGGCACTGATTCCGCGGATGGACTCGTGACTCAGCTTCATCGTATCGGTCTCTGTGGATGGCGAGGGAGTGAACGATGCAGAAGGAAGATATCTTATGAGAAGGATGGCGCAAAGGTGACCCTATATACTCACACAGTGATACGGCCATTGAACGGAGTTCCGCAGGAGCATAAGGTGATGCCGGAAGTAAATTGCATGTCCGGGGCTAGAGATGTGATTCTTGCTTGTGGTTACGTAGTTTGAAAACATCCCTGTAACACCTTGTCCCATTGCTGCCTTTTATTTTTAACTTCCTCCAATGTTTTCACTCTGTCCAGATTAGGTCCCACGAATCGCGTTTCCAACGCTTCTACCCTCCCGTGCTGCTCCCCGTCGTCGACTCAAACCCTGCCTTTCTCTCTGCGTGCGTGGATGGCCACCATCCGATTATGGTCCGCAGGGACCCACTTCTTTATCTGGCCAGGAACGCATCGACAGAGACGTCGTAAACCGGCGCGGAAACCCCGCTTTTCAGGGCCCCCGAGGCGATTTCCGACCAAACATGGTATGGCGGAAGGCTACTCCACCAGACACCGTGGACTCTCGCTTTGTTGCGACCGAGATGCCGACTGATTTTGGGCAAGATTTGCTGTTGGGACCTGACTATCTCAAGGAACTTGACTCAATACAGTCTCTGCTCCGCGGCTTGGGGGGGTTGAGTGCAGCGTTGTTTCGGCGGCCCGGGGGTGATCTGCGATTAGGGTCCGACGTCCGATGTCGATCGTCGGGGAACGGAGACTGCAATGATGGGACGTCCGTGCTGCAGAACATGGTGGTTCACACCACGGCCAAATAGTCGAACCACGGCCGGATGTAATGTGCTCCCTGAGACCGTCAGGTGGGATTTGAGGATGATTTTGGTTCAATGACACCCGGGAGTGGAGTGTGATTCCCTGGGCTGATGAATCCTGCCCGGTGGTCGGACCGTTGGTCGGCGATGGCGTAGTCTTGGATTTGTCAGCTTGTCCGTTGCATAGTGCTTGCTACGTGTAGCTAATCTGGGACTACTGATAGTGTGATACACACCACTGGATGATATGCATCACTGGAGGTATCAATCGTTCTTTCTGAAGTGCTGTGGGGTCATGTGATGGGATGGATCATGTGACTTCGGATGTGCTGCGTCAGGCTTCAACACCCATAGTCCAAAAATAAACCATTGAGATCACCTGCAGACCATCTGATCCCCGAATGGGCGGACGTTACCTGTAAACAAGTCACATAAATCAGAAATATTCCCTAGATATCCTTTATCAATCGCAGCCTGTGTGATGTTGCAACGTTATTCCAATTTGCGTCACAATAAATACCAGACCTGCATCTAGATCTTTGCACCTTTCTTCTATGGATGATGCTATAAGACTTCCTTAATGCATCTATAATCACTGTTTTCATCTTGTTCGCCATATCTGTTGGGGGAGAAGCCTTGAAGCTCTTGATTCAGTATGGCTATGTTAGATGACTAATCAAGTCATCTGACCCTCGGCCCCTTAGCTAGGATCCGTAGCCTCACCTAATCAAGAACGTTAAGGCTTCTCCTCCAACAGGTTATGAGCCCCTTTGCTCACTCCTGTATCATTTTTAATGTGTTATTAGCTTCATATTGCTATTTGTATACTATTACTTGCTTTTTTTTTTTGTTACACAAGCGCCCCGTCGCGCGTGATTTATTATTAAACTTAGTAAAGCCTTCTGGATCAATCTTTATAATAGAATTTTCTTCTATAAGTTAGAAATTACGTGTATTAGACTAATCCCTGATTTTGTGCTAGAAATTATTTATTACTATTATTTTCTATTATATTAAGATTATTATATTATATCTAATCATCATGCCTGATTTTAATAATTATATTAATATTAATTCTATAAAGGTCATTCCAAAGCTGACCAGGGAGGTAAATTATAAATAATAGAATAAAGTTCTAGAATAGTTTTTAAAAATAAAAGATTTTATTTATATTTTATTAATTACAGATAAATATAAATAGCTAATATATTTAAATCTTTATCCTACGGATACTTATGATGATTTATAAGCTATTATTATAGTTTTAAGTAATATCCTATTAACTAATATTACTATAGAAATATTTAAAATAGAAATTAGAACTTGTATAAAGTATAATACTATTTTAATAATTAATTATCATGTTAAAATAGATAAATAAAATTATATAAATAATAAGATTATTTTTATTATTTATTTTATTCTAGATTACTGGCTCCTGCAGAGGATTATTATTATTAAAAATATTCTAGAAATATTTTATTCTCTTAATAATATTTATTATAAGAAAGATTATATAAAGAAACATGAATTAATATAGATCTTTATAATATTTTATTATAAAGGAGATAATCTTAATAGTTTTATATATTAATAATTTAATATAATCACTAGAATCCACTAATTCTGGTTTATACTATTATAGATTAAATTTTAATTATTTTTTTTTATTATCAAAGATACTCCAGGTATTAATATTTTTTATATTAAAATAAATAGTTTTTTAAATAATATTCTAATAGCTAATATTTACAGAGTGTTTAAAAGATATAAGAAATTATATTATTATAAAACTTTTTAAATTATTATATATATTATAAATTAAAGTAATACTAACTCCACACGAAGTAAAGATAAAAAAGATTATAAAGATAATTAATCTAAAAATAAATAATAAATATTAATATTCTCTAGCATGTCTAGTAATTCAGAATTTAATTTAAATATTATATAATATTTTTTTTATTAGAAAATAGATTTATACTTTTCTTCTACTTATTTATTTTATAATCAAGATTCTAAGTCCACGTGTAATTCTAATAACTATAATTATAATTATAAAAATAATATTTATAATTAAAAAGATTATTTAAATATTAATAATATTATTATTAAAAAATTTAAAATTAATAATTTTAAGATATTAATCCACGCCTCTTTTAGAGAATTTTTAAATATTATTTTTATTAATTTTAACTCCCTACACGTGTTTATTATAGATATATTTTATAATATTATATAATTTATTAGTAAGAATAATATAATTATTAAAAACTTTAATTTAAATATTTAAATACTAAACTTAGGATTATTTTATTATTTTATATATTTAAAAAACTATTTTATTTTTTTTACATCTTGCAGACTACCTGTTAGAATAACTATGAATTAGATTTTTTATATTATTAATTATAATAATATCTTACTCAATCTTATTAATATAACTAGTAACTATTTTAAATCTTTATATTTAAAGAAAGTCTGGCTGGTACCTGACCTTGTTTATAATCTTATTTTAATACATGAGCTAGAAATCTAAGATATTTTAATTATATTTAAATCTAAAGACTTTACTAAATTAATTAATAAGTATAGTTATTTACTAGTTTATAATAAATAAATATTAAATTAATATTATTTTTATATTATTAGATTTTTTTTTCCTAAATATCTTGCATTATTATATTTTATTAATTTTTTAAATTATTTATTTATAGAGCCTCACTCACTTTCTACTACTAAAATTATTTTAATAATTATTATAAATATATTATCTGTAATGAAGGCTCCACGTATAATCTTTATATATTTAATTTACTATTAAATAGCCTATATCTTGGAAAGAAAGATAAGAAATATTATAAAATATATTATTAAATTAGATATTAAGAAAAAATATTTTCAAGAATCTTATAAATTATATTTTATAAATAAAAATAAAGTTCTTCTAGTATTAAAAATTATAATATAAAATTTTAATTATAAGTTAAATAATCTTATTCAGACTAATATTTATAGATTAATTTCAATAAAAAGTGAAATAAGTAATTATTATTTTATTATTTTTATTAATCACATTTTATACTTCTACTAGATATTTATTATAAAGGATAGAGCCTCTGTGATTTATAAATTTATACTTCTGTATAATTATATAAAAATATAACTAAATATTAATATTAAATATGTTTATAGAAATAATGCTTTAGAATATATTCTTTTAAAGAAATATTATTTAAATTAAAATATTATTTAAGATTTTTCCCCATAATATAAATTAAATTTAAACTTGATTATAGAAATCAAAAATTGTTATATTATTAAACTAATAATTATTATAATAATTAATAATTAGTTGTCATGCTTCCTTTAAGATTATATTATTATAATAATTATTTATATTTATAATTATTTAATTTATAATATTATTAATAAGACTTTATACGAGACCTTATATAGTATTTAACCAGATATTTTTAAATAATAGATTCTTGGCTATAAATACTGGTATCTTATATTAAAAAAAATAAGATCTAAACTGGACCCTTATATAACTGAAGACTATTTTATTAATTATTTAAAAAGATTTTATAAAATCTATGATTTTTAAATAAGAAAGATCGTAGTTATAAAAAATATTATTTTTAATAAAAATTCTATCTCAGTGTTACTTATATTTTTTATTATATTTAATCTTGATAATTTCTAGGTAGTTTTAGATACTAGAAATATAAGTATTAAAGAATTCTAGTATATATTTTCTAAATTTATTTAGATTAGGGATACTAATGATTTTATTTTTTTAAATTTTTTTATTTCTGAATTATTTTTTTACTAGTACTAATCATGCTTAAAATCTCTATTTTAATTATTATTATTAAATCTGAGTAGCTTCGCGAGTATAAAATAATTAATATTTTATTTTTAATTTATTATACTAATTTCTTAGTATGTAATTCTAGTATTATTATATTAATTTATTAATCTTTTTTAATTCTTATATTTTTTAAAAAATTATTATCTTTTATTAAGTCTTTAGTCTCTTAATCTACGTGATAAGATAACAATAATAATTTCTTATTATAATAATTTGAATATGTTAGAAAATTATTTTAAAAAATATTAAAATATTTATAAACTCACGTGGCATTTACAGCTTTTAATCTAGATTTTATTAATAATCTTATAATATTAAATATTAAATCTTACTTATAAATTATTAAATCTTTTTTAGATGTTATTTATACTAAATCTATAAAGATTGAGTCTACTAGTTCTAGTTATATATTTATTATATAGCTAGAGGCTATAAATTACTCTAATAAAAATAAATAACTCGTGGCCGCTAAAAAGGAATTAAAATTATATTTATAATAAAAAGTTTTTGAATTATTAATTATAAGTGTTACATGAAATTGCTACTACTTAGATAAATTTAAAAAATAAAAAATAACAGAACATATAAAGCATGCCTAGTAATTAAAGAATTTAAATAATATATTAATAAAGATTATTAAATTTATAAAATTTATTTAATAATTATTAAATTAATGAGTTTTAAACTATTCATTATTCTTATTATTAAATTTAGTTAGTTTTTTTATTATATTAATATTATCACCATATTTCTTTATATAGAATTATATAAAGTAATATTTATTTATCTATCTCAAGGCTTTGAGAAGGCTAGTAAATATAATTTATTATAAAAAATCTTATATAACTTGAAATAATCTCTATGAAAATAATATATTATATTTTATAATATTCTAGTTATTAAAGATTATACTAGAATTTATATAGATTATTTAATTTTTATTAGAAAGCATGTTTTTATTTTTATTTATATTAATAATATCTTGATTTTAGTACTAGAGACTGTTACTATTAAGTAAATTAAAAAAAATCTTATTATTATATTTAAAATTATTAATAATAGCCTAGCAGAGTATTATCTTAGTATTAATATTATTTATTTTATTAAAGATATTTTTATATTATAGAAATATTATATTAAATAGATACTCAAGTATTTTAATTTAGATATTATTAAATTATCTTTAATATTTTATAATATTAAGATCATATTTACAGCCCGTGATCTAGAAGATAAGATATTTCTTAATAAGATTATGACTTACTAAAAATATATTAATTACTTAATTTAGATAATTATAAGAATATATTCTAATATTATTTTTATTATATATAAGTTAGCTTGCTACTTTATTAATTTTTTTAAGGAATATTTTACTACTATTCTATATATTTTCTAATATTTAGTAGAAATATTAGATTATTATATTCTTTATATTTACTAAGATCCTGGCCTGATTAGTTACTGTAATATTAATTAGATTAATTTTTATAAATAAGATATTAAATCTATTAATAGCTATATTTATACTCTTGTTAATAATATGATATTTTAACTTTTAAAATAATAAATTATTATTATATTATTCTTTACTGAAGCTAAATATATTGCTTAGGCAGTTATTATATAAGAATTATTTTAATTATAACTATTACTTTCTGAACTTAATATTAATTACTTTAATATTATAATTATATTATTATCTAAGCTTTATATTATTCTAATAAATAACTAGGGGGTTATTATACTAGTTAAAAATCTAAAATATTATATTTAAATTAAATATATTAATATTAAGTTTTACTTTATACAAGAGTAATTAATATCTAGTAATATTAATCTAGTTTACATGATTATTATAAAGTAAGCAATAGACAGTTTTACTAAATTATTAAATAAAATAGTGTTTTCACGGTTTAAGGATCTTATTAGAATAAGAAACTAAGTATAACTAGTTTAATAATATATACTCTATATATATTTGTCTTTTAAATAACTTTATATTAGCTCTTATACGGGTCCTCGGGCCCGGGGGGTGTTAGATAACTAATCAAGTTATCTGACCCTCGGCCCCTTAGCTAGGATCCGTAGCCTCACCTAATCAAGAACATTAAGGCTTCTCCTCCAACAGGCTACGGATCCTAACTAAGAGGGGCCGAGGGTCAGATTACTGATTAGTTATCCAACATTCTCCGGGCCCGAGGACCCGTAAAAAAACTAATATAAAATTATTAAAAAAATCATGTATAAAGCATATATAGTAAAATTAATTATATATAGTTCTTTATTCTAATAAGCTTCTTAAAACATGAAAATACTATTCTTTTTAATAATTTAATAAAGCTTTTTACTATTTATTCTATAGTAATTATATAAATAAAATTAATATTACCAGACGCTAGTTATTCTTATATAAAATAAAATTTAATACTGATATACTTAGTTTAAGTATAATATTTTGAATTTTTAATTAATATAATAATATCCTGATTATCTACTAAGATAATATAGAGTGTAGATAATAATATAATTATAATTTTAAAATAATTAATATTAAATTTAGAAAACAGTAGCTATAACTAAAATAATTTTTATATAATAATTATCTGAGTAATATACTCAGCTTTAATAAAAAATAATATAATAATAATTTATTATTTTAAAAGCTAAAATATTATATTACTAGTAAGAATATAAATATAATTATTAATAAATTTAATATTTTATTTATAAAAATTAGTTTAACTAGTATTATAGTAACTGATTAAATTCAAATTTTAGTGAATATAAAAAATATAATAATTTAATATTCTTACCAGATATTAGAAAATATGTAAAATAGTAATAAAATATTTTTTAAAAAAATTAATAAAATAATAAATTAATTTATATATAATAAAAATAATATCAGGATATATTGTTATAATTATTTAAATTAAATAATTAATATATTCTTAATAAGTCTTAATCTTATTAAGAAATATCTTATTTTCTAGATTATAGGTTATAAGTATAATCTTAATATTATAAAATATTAAAAATAACTTAATAGTATCTGAACTAAAATATTTAAATATTTATTTAATATAGTATTTTTATAATATAAAAATATCTTTAGTAAAATAAATAATATTTTATCAGATTATTATTAGTAATTTTAAATATGATAATAAGATTTTTTAATTTATTTAATAGTAGTAGCCTCTAGCGCCAAAATCAAGATATTATTAATATAAATAAAAATAAAAATATATTTTTTAATAAAAATTAAATAATTCACATGGGTTTTAATATAATTTTTAATAATTAAAAAATTATTAAGATGGCCGTTCAACACAGCAAAATAAGGTTGTATTGGTGCTAACTACTCGAGAACTTTAACTATAAGAAAAAAAAAAGAAAAATAAGAAATATTATAAATACTTACTTAAAAAAAATAATAGTAAAATAAATAAAATAAATATAATCATATAATCCTAGATAAAGTTACTATTATATTATTTTTTTATTTAAGTCTGACTACCCCTAGTCAGGGAAATATTATTATCTTTATAATTTATAATAAATTTATTATTCTCTGTTACAGTAATCTATATAAAAAATTATTTAAATAGTTTAAAGCAACTCAGATAACAGATATAAAAATTATATAAATAAAAAGATATATTTTTAAAATTATTAGTAGAATACTATACGCTGAGATGGCTGTTTAATACAGCAAAATGGGATTGTATTAGTGCTAACTACTCGAGAACTTTAAGTGTAAGAAGAAAAAAAAGAAAATAAGAAATATTATAAATACTTACTTGAAAAAAATAATAATAAAATAAATAAAATAAACATAATCACGTGATCCTAGATAAAACTATTATTATATTATTTTTTTATTTAGGCCTGATTGCCCCCAGTCAGGAAAATATTATTATCTTTATAATTTATAATAAATTTATTATTCTCTACTACAGTAATCTATATAAGAAATTATTTAAATAATCTAGGATAGCTCGGGTAGTAAATATAAAAATTATATAAATAAAAAAATATATTTTTAAAATTACTAATAAAATACCATGTATAGTTATTTTTATTAAAACTAATTTATTTAATATAATATTATAAAGTTTTTATTTATAAATAACTTTTTAAGATCTGTTCTATTTTCTATTTAGTATAATTATTAATCTTAATTAAAAAAATCTAGTCTAAGATCTATCTAAGTAGTGGTTCTAAAATATTATAAAGATAGAGTTTATCAAGATAAAAGATAGAATAGATTTTTATATTATTAGATAATTAAATTTAAAATATATAATTAATTTTTTTAATAATAATTACTGAATTATACTAATTTTTTAATAATTTTTAAAATAATTAATTCTAATGTTAATTTCTAATATTTATATAAATCTTATTTCTAATATTAAAATTCACGGGTTAATACTGTTAGTTAATTATATAAATCTAAATTTATTAAATAATTTATATATTTTTTTTATTAGTTTTTATATTTATTTTATATAGCAGGCCAGGGCTCGAGTTTATTATTAATTAATAATATTTATAATAAGGATCTAAGAAGATATTTAATTAAAAAAAATATAAGACTTATATTCTTATTTAATTATAAAGAGTAATAATTCTATAAACTTTTAAAATAAGATTATAAAAATAAAATTAATTAATAATAAAAATTCTGATTAGTTATCTTAATAATAATTTATAAAAAAAATAAATCTTTATACCATGTATTAATTTATGATTTTAATTTATTTATTAATTTAAAAATAATATATTATTAAAAACTTGAGTTTTATTTATAATATGTAATATAGTTTATTTTAAAATTTTAATATAAATTATTTTTTTAATTTAATATAATTATATCTAGAAATCCTGATTAAGAATATATTTATTTTAAAAATAACTAGACTATATCTTGTGTAGATATAAATTTTATATATAAAATTAAAATAATCTATTTACTTAATTAGTCTATTATAATAAATATAGTATTAAAATTATAACAGTCCTTTAGAAATATTTAAAAATTTATTAATAAATATTAATCCAGATAGTTTAGAATAGATAAAAATTATAAAAATCTTAAAAAAAAGTTCTATCTTATATTTTTTATTTATAAATTAAATAATTATCTAGATAATAATATATATCTTGATTCTAAATATTTTAATAATATTAGTATTTTATAAAATCTAATATCTTTATTTAGCCTGGATAAGTAAATAATAAATAATAATAAATTTTATTTAATAATTAAATATATAAATCTTTATTATTTAAAACTATTAACTAATTATTAAAAAGTAAAAATTTATTTTCTAAAATATATTTACTTTTATTATAATAAACTTATTTTTAATAAAACTCCAAGAAAGAATTATTTTAATTAATTATTAAAAAATAATTTATAATCTATAAGTATTTTTCCAAGAAAGTAAAAACTATTAATAATTTAAAAATTATTAAAAAAAAATATATCTCATTTTTTAAATATTTTAGAAGTAATAAGATTTATTTATAATATTATATTAGAGCTTACTCACTATTATTTTTATAAATTAATATATTTATTAAAGTATTATACTTTCCAGAATAAAATTAAATTAAAAAATAATATTAAAAAAAAAACTCAGTCTACTATACCTGGTGGATATTTAATTTTTTAATAATTATAAAATATTCTAAGACTTAATAATTAATTAAAATACTAAAATAATCTATACACTAAAATTTTTTTAATTTTAATTATTATTTTTTTAAGGCATGAATAATCGCTAGTAATTTTTTATTATAAATATTATAATTATATTTTATAGGAAATATAATCTTAGAATAATAATTTATTAAATATTAAATTTTATTTACTAGCTATAAGAATATTTTTATAATAATTTTATCAGCAGTATCTATTTTAATATAAATAAAAAATATAGAATTATAATAAATGAAAATAAAAACTAAAATTAATACTTTTTTAAATATCTTGAAAACTTTAGTATAAATATAATTTTAATTAAAAGTAATATTTTTCTAGATTAATTATATTAGAAATTATATTATTTTATTATAAATTTTAATAAATCTTTAATAAAAGTTGTAAAAGTCTAGAAATAATTAAATTTTTTATATAATTATAAAAGTTTTCTATTTAGTGATAATTATAATCTTTATCAAATTTATATAAATATTATTAATAGTAATAATAAACCCAAGAAACTTGGTTTTTATAATATAAAATTTATATTTATAAATTATAACTTATAAACCCGTGGTTTATAATTTTTTAAATATTAATTATATATATAATTTATACTCTGTTATGTTATCATTATAAATTAATATATTATTAATATAGGCTGTAACAAATTTATTTAAATATTTTATTAAAATTTTATTAATAACTGATTAGAAGATAATAAATCTATTAATAAATTTAAATAAAAAAATTTAATATTTAAATAAGCTGTGTCACGCTCTAAAAATTATAAAATTTTTTAAAATAAAATCTATTTAGATCCAGTAGAAATTTTATTATATATTAAATTTAATAAAAATTCTAATATTACATAAGTAATCTATTATTTTATTAATAAAAAATAAAAAATATAAATTTTTTTTAATTAAAATATTTAATTTTTAATAATTTATATAAAAATAAAGGCCTTTTCCAGGCTTTTAAGCTATTAGAATAAAAAATATAAAAAATATAAAATTTAATATAATAAATCTCTTATCCAGGTTTTTTATAATATAATCATGAAAAACTTATAGTTCTTTTATTATTATTTTATAAAGAGAAATAATATCTAAAAAATTTTTATTCTTTATATAAATTTTATAATTGTAGTATTAGAATAGAAGTAATATATTAAATTCTTTTTTAAAAAAAATATTTATTAAATTATAGTATTACTTGGAAAAGATTTTTTTAATCTTATTCTTTTTATTTATAGATAAAATCTCTAATTTTTTTATAAAAATCTTCTTAATAGTATTAAGTAAAATAATAAAGATCTTTATTTTTAAATTCTTTAAATATTATTAGAAACTAGCTATTTTAATAAAAATTATTTTTTTATAAAAAAGCCTAATCAGGATAGGCTTTAATTTAGATTTTAAAATTTTAAAAAAAAAATAATATTAATAAGTTTTTTTATTTAAATTATATTTTATTTTAGCTAGGGCCTCGCACGGGTTGTTTTAATTAATATAAAAAAAAATTAATAATAATTATAATAATTTTAGCTACTAATTTTTTAATTATATCTTATAATTTTTTTAGATTATTTTTTATTGATACTTATAATCTACTAGAGACTATTCTAAGATAGTCTAAAAAATATTTATAAAAAGTCTAGTTTTTACTTTATTTTTTAATATTAACTAGTTTAGCCAGATCAGTCAGTGATTCTAATAATTTAATAAGATATTATATTTAATAAACTATATTTTTCTAAGAATAATATTATATCTTCTTAAGTCTAATATAAAAAAGAAGATATTTAAAAATTAATAATTATTAATTATAAGATTTAATTAGATCACATGCGTTAAATTAGTAGTCTATTTTTTATTAAAACTTATAATTAAAGTTATTTTTTCTAGAGATAATATTAGGATTTTAAAATATTAAATTATTTTAATAGTAAATTAAATATTTATTACTGAGTAGGTATTAACTCTAGAATTAATAAATATATAAGTAAAAATAATAATATTATTTTTAAAAAATAGAATAGTAATTATAAAATTATTACTATTATTTTTAAAAAATAGAATAGTAATTATAAAATTATTACTATTATTTTTTAATAAATCTTATAAATTTATTATATTTGCTTGAACTTCTAACTCATCTAGAATAGAGATTTTTTCTAGATATTATTTTTTATTAATTCAAGTTTTTTTATAGGAGCTTTTAGAATCTTTATCTATATAATCTTTTTTTTAAAATATTTCCTACTCTGATAATTAGATTTTTTATAATAGAAATACTTCTTTTCTTTTATTAAAATATTTTTTATCTTTAGTTCTATACTCAAAGCATGAGTTGAGATTCTAGAAATATTATTCTTAAAGTTTAAAATACTAGAAAGGATATAAAAATTATAAGATTTATTATAATTATTTATAATAATAGTATTACTTCTAGTATAATTTTTTATTAAATTATTAATTAAATTTATAGAGTTCGCACATTTTTCTATATAATTATTAAAAGAATAATACTTGTTATTAAAGCTATATATAGTAGATTCCTTTAATTTAAAAAATAGTTTATTATATAAATTTTTCTTTTAAAAGTTTTTATTGATTCTAGTTTCTACGGCGAGATAATAAAAAATAAAAATAAAAATATAAAACTTATTTTTAATTTTTATCTACAGGTCTTAATACTAGCAACGGGCGTTGTGAATTTTATAAGAATTAATAAAAATAATTTTTAAATATTCTAATATATTATTAATATTATTATAAGAATTAATCGTGTTTAAATAAAGTCTAAGTATTAAGTATCTTCTTATATTATTTTTATAATAATTAGTAATATTAGCTTTATATATTATTAAAATAATAAATTAATCTATATTAATTTTTAACTTTTAATATATAATTAATATTTAATTTTTAAAAAAGATATTTTTTTTATTATTAAATAAAAATAAATTAAAAATCTTTATTACTTTCTTAGTCTTAGAAATAATACTATTTTAAAAAATAATTAAAATTTAATAAATAATTTATATTATAAAAATATCTTACTTTTTAATAATATTATTCTATTTTTAAATAAGAATAATTATTTTTTAGCTCTATTAATCTTACTTATTAAAAAGATTATTTTTTTCAGTCTTTAAATTATTAAAAATCTTTAAAAAAATTTTAAAAATTTATTTCAGGTCTTTCTTGTATTAGTTACTAAATTTAATCTAATTAAATCTATTTTTTTAATTTAATTTATTAAGTAATATCGCAGAGAGTCATTAATTATTTTTAAGACTTAAATTTAAATAACTTTTTCTAGCTATTTTATTTATTTTATTTAATTAATTAAATAGATTTTTTAACTGTTAAGCAGTACTAAGAATATAAGATAAAAATTATTAATAGCTTAATAAGAGCTGGTTATATATAATAAAAAAAATAATATTTAAAGTTATAAGATGGTTATTTAATATAATAAAATAAGATTATATTAATATTAACTACTCGAGAACTTTAAGCATAAGAAAAAAAAATAAGAAGTGTTATAGACGCTTGCTTGAAGAAAATAATAACAAAGTAAACGAAATAAACATAGTCACGTGATCCTAGACAGAGCTGCTGTCACACTGAACAGCATCTAAGAATGTATTTATTTTAATATAAAAAATATCAATGTTTAAAATATTTTTAATAATAAAAAAAATAATTAGAATTTGATCTATCATTATATAAACTAGAATTAATAAATTTTAGTAATCATGTTAAACTATTAATATATAAAATTATTAAAATTGTTTTTTTTATAATAAAGTATTATAAGAGTTTATATTAATTTATATTTTTTTATATAATCTTCTTTATGGTGAATATTATTAAGAGAATTAAGTATTTTTAAAATATTTTTAATAATAGTAATCCTCTATAGAGGCTAGTAATTAAAAATAAAATAAATAATAAAAATAACTTTATTATTAATATAATTCTATTTATTTACTTCCACGTGGTAATTAATTATTAAAATAATATTATAATTTATATAAGTCTTAATTTCCAAGTTAAACATCTTTGTAGTAATATTAATTAATAAAATATTATTAAAAATTATAATAATAGTTTATAAATCATTATAAATATTTATGGGGTATAGATTTAGATATATTAATTATTTATATTTATTTATAATTAATAAAATATAAATAGGATTTTTTATTTTTAAAAATTATTTTAAAATTTTATTTTATTACCAGTAATTCATCTCCCCGGTTAATTTTAGAATAATTTTCATAGGATCAATGTTAATATAATTATTAAAATTAAATATAATAATTATATAGTAAAGAATAATATAAGATTTAATATTAGTGATTGATTCCTAGTATAAAATTAAAAGTCTAATATACATAATTTCAGACATGTAGAAAAAGAATTTTTTATTATAAAAATTAATTTAAAAAATTTTATTAAAATTTAATAATAAATCACACACGACGGGGCGCTTGTATAATAAAAAAAAATAAGTAATAATATACTAATAATAATATAAAACTATTTAATATATTAAAAAGAATATAGGAGCAAGCAGGGGGCTTATAACCTATTAAGAGAGAAATCTTAAAACTCTTGATTTAGTATAGCTATAGATCCTAACTAAGAGGGGCCGAGGGTCAGATGACTGATTAGTCATCCAACAATATCATTATACGAATGGCAGCTCAGCAGCAACTCTCCTACCAAATCCCGGCACTTGCACCACTCCTATGCTGTGTTTGACAATGTCATTCACGGCAAGCTCCGGTTGCACTAGCCTTCAAGGGATAAACCCCTGCAAAAGAGTTTGGATAAATGCTGCTTAGGAATGACACAGAATCTGGAAGGTCCCACATCCATGATGCACATGATTCACGAATGGTCCTTAATTTTCATGATCGATGTAAGTATATTTTTGGTGAGGACCTGATAGAACCCGTTGCCTTCCGCATACCAACCGATATATCAGTCTTCTTATTTATTCCATCTACGCCAACTATCAAGCTCAACGCTGACCTGACTCATGTTGGACCCAGACACGGCCTATACAAGTCCCACCGAAAGAAAATGCACAACAACGACAGTCTACACACCGCTTTATGGAGAATCCCTCCTCAGCTACCAAGATGCGTCGCATGCAAAAAGAAATTCAAGACGATTGCAGAGATGGTCGAGCATTACGAGTATTTCCACCGCGGCTATCGCAGGAAATGATTGAATGGATTTCGACTATTGCATTGAATATTGTCAAATATGACATTTGCCGTTTTTAATTTGAGGTATACGTGGATGATAGAGCAAATAAACTCTTCAACGACTTCATACATGTCATATCAATTTATCAACCCTAACGTATCTGGAAACTTTCATTGGTATCATAGCGCGACAGTAATAATCTATAAACAATTGTCACTGACAGGCCTTCCTCAACCCAGACTGATACTAAAAACGATCAGTATACCGGTTGTGCCGTTTGCCAGGCCATTCATTCAAAGTCCATCGACTGCACCCTCCATCAAGCGATCCATCAGATGGTCCAAAAGACCATCCATGACACTGCTCGCCCCATAGTTCTCAACCTCCAAGACATCGGGGGTCTTATTATTAAACAGGGAAAGTACCTCTTCGACAGCCGCATAAGATAGGGCTGCTCGGATCCTTCGCCGGAGAAATTCCATGCTGACGATTGGTTCACACCTGGTTGTACTTTTAGTTAGTTTCGGATTATTCCAGAGAGGTCACCTGCTACCTACCGTTAGGGGATAGAAAGTCTCCAGCTCGTCGACCAGTCAAACTGTCGGCAGAGACTCAGGGGAGTGCTCCGCTGTGTCTTCAGGATGGCTGTCGAGAAGGTTCAGAGGGCTGAGACATGTCTTGGATTAGGAGGCCATATAGAGCGTTTTTATATCAGTAGTTTAGTCATGTGTCTGTCTTTATTCTAGCGGTTTCATGTTTGAGTCATTCTATGAGTGTGTTGACATCTTGTAGTTCTGAAGATCCCTGTCGTGATGTACATATTTAAAACCGGAACGATCCGTGGGTTATATTGTGTAATGAATCACTAGTAACACAGACACAGCGGAGGAATATAGGACCATACCGCTTTCCGTATTGCTAGTAGTCTACATGAACTGTATTGTGAAATTATGCATTTGCGGAACTTTCAGATATATGGCGTCAGGGCGATATTTCATGCCGCAATTCGCATCCGATAATAGTCAATCTCCCAAAGTAGTCATTGATAGCATGAATATATCATTAAGCTTGAATGTGTCCCTATGGAAAGAATATACACACATGCTGCATGTTCCTGGACACTCTGAAAGCCAAAAGACGATAAGCATGATCCTACCGATAGCACAAAGAAATGACCGACCGAGCTCAAACTATAAAGCCCTGCTCCTTTCCTGTCTAAACAACGAAAGTCGTGACCACCTTCCATTGTTGCAACATCGTGCTCTTTGTTCTCCCTGCCCTAACAAATCCTGCCTCATTCACTTTTCCAAACTTCCATCACAAACCCTTTCACAATGTCATTCCTACCCTTGGTTGATCATACTTTCGAGAACCCTCCCTTTGATCCATCCACCAAGTTCGCCGCAGAGGAGAAACGATTGGACAAAGGCAAAGGTATTCAAGAGCCAGCGAACCTGGATGATCCTGTGGCCAGCCTAAAAACCAAACTTGAGCTAACCGATATGGCTCCAGGCCAGGAAGGCCCCGATGTTCCTCCCTGCAGTCTGTCCTCCAACAATGAACCCCTGGATACTCCTGTGCCTAATCGGGATTCCATCCAGGATGATGTTTCTCGTGCTGAGACCATGAGTGTGGATTACCTGACTGCACGTGAAGGAGACGATGATGCTCCCATTTTGGTCTTGGACGATGAAGTGCCGGATACTGCTGTGCAGGGCCCGAGTCCCAGTGACGATGGAATTTCTCATCAGGTTGTTGACGCGGTGGGTGAAACTGCTGTTGCTCCAATCCACGGAGATGTTCTCACTACTTGCAATGAGCCTTCCCCTGAAGCCCCGGTCCTTGCTGCGCTAAGCCAGGATGCCAGTGAGGATGGCCATCCTCATGAGAAGCCTGAGGCGGTGGTTGCAGCTGATATGTCTCCAAGCCAAGAAGATCAGGACATCAACAAAAGCAACATTCGCCCAAGCGAAGACGTAACCAGCATCATCGGACGGATCGAAGCACTGGTCACCAATTCCATCGACAGCCTGCCGAAAACTCCTGCCCAGGACAACATCAGCTCCATGGATACCGTCTCGGAGGTTCCCAACTCCCCGACCGACGAATCCAACCACAACCCCCCCGAGCGACTCGTCCTCACCTACTCCAAGCCCACCGAAGCACGAGTCCGAGTCAGAGGATGCGCATCCGTGGGTGTTCAAACCATGCCCAAGACTCTAACAAGGGTAAAAAGAGCCATCCCGAATGCCGGCCCCGTGACGGCGACAAACGAGACAGAAACCGCGACAATTGAGCCTACCAGACGCACTAGACTTGGTTACAGCGAGGATTCTGAAACCACAGTTGAGTACACAGGGTATGCCACGCAGGTTGAAATCATTTGGCGTTATTAGTGAAAGATATGAGCTGCTGACATGGTCCTAGAGATGAATTTTATTGTCGCTGGGAAGGCTGTCCGCGTCGGATGTCGTTTGTCCATCCTCAATATCTCCTGGACCATGTTAGGGACTGTCATGTTGGGGAAGAGGGACCCTCGTTTGAAGATGTCGTTTGTGATGTGGAGACGGTATTAGCTGGGTTGATCTGGTTGCTGCCGTTTGTTTTTCTGGTTTATTGGTGCAAATAGTCGCTCGTTTGATTGTATTTTCTTTTATTTCGGGGTATGTTTATGTCGCTCTTTTGGAATCAGTATTTCTTATCAAATGTTTCTACACCTTCCTTTAAAAAAATACAACGACTGCAAGATGTATTACCGAATTACGTAAATGTGACGTTATACAAACCCTACGACACAAAATCGAACGGTAGTGTTCATAGTAGACTTCTCGTAGGCATTAGAACCAACCCCAGAATCCACCATGCAAGTGGTTGGGTTAAGCTCCCTGGGTCCGTGCCCTGTGCTGCCACATCCTCGCACGCACCAATGGCGGACCTTCGTTCAAACCTGCGGCGGAATATTCCACTAGCCGCGGAAGCCGCCACGGTCGCCTTAGGCAGACTTGGGAGCCTGAGCCGATCACGAAGCAAACAGCAGGGTCTGGTTCAGAGTCACAAGGAAGAGTTGCTTCAAAAGTTGATCATAAATATTTAGATAGCTTTGTAGGTAAACGCCCACTCGTAGCGCAGAATGCCGCCTCTTTCAAGGGACGTGCCTCTATTTGCATGGGATATTCGTTACCCACCGGTTAGGATTGGGTGAGTGTGAGGGGCTATTCCTACGAGATTCCTTCGGTGGGTGGTTATGTTTGTTAGGAAATGCATTATTAACGGTCCAAATGTGAGTGATGACGACCACTTCCGATCACTACGATGTGGGTGGATCGAAACGATAAGAAAGGAAAAGCAAACAAATAGGCAAAAGAAGAAAAAGAACACAAAAGGAAAATATGAAAAGCAAGGGAAAAGGAGGACAAAGGAAAAAAGGACAGTGGAGGATGATGAAAGGGTGTTTGTTTGACCAGTCGCAACGGGCGCACCTCCGGGCCGGGGCAAGCACACAGCGATGCCGCGAGTCGGTGCCCCGCTGGCTAGCCTGGGCCTGGAAGAAAGTTCCGGCTACGGATTTACCAACCCGGAATCCGGTGCGTCAACAGCAAAAGAAATCATGGCGGGGATCCGGGACGAGGAACCCAAGAAAAACAACGAGGTACCTTTGACCAACAGACCAATGAAAAAGTACAAGAATTATAGAGGTTAGCGGGGCTCTTAACATTTACCAAGTGACCTGTCACACCTCCGCGTCGGCGCACTTGCACCTGCACGGAGGACGATCGCAATTTAATACCAATGACAGCCGAAGTACCATTTCTTGAGAATGAACTCGTCACCGCCCGAAACAGGCTAAAGCTAGTGGTCTGATTCATCAGCGGTGGGGAATAGTTCGCAGTTCTATCCCTTCTGCTGGTCTTATCCACCCCCACGTCGTCTAGATATGGCCCGTCGATCATGTTTCATTCTCTGCCATAACACCTACGGTTCTTTATGGGGACTAAATTCCCTGCATATGATGACCATTGCACTGTAATGGTGCTTATGAAGCAGGATGTGGCAGTGGTTGGCAATGCATGGCATTTGGCAACAAGAACCAATTAATTGGAGGGATAGGCGGAGAAAAACGGCACCTAGTAACATTGTACAACAGTGAAGGATGTCGCGGTCGGAGGTCCCTACCTATTGCACGGACTCCGGGTAGTTGCACGTACATGCGTCCTTGTCTGGATCGACCCTGTTTATCTGAACCTCTGGTCAAAGGTACAAGTGGAGACCACGATGTATCGATATTCGATAGTAGCGCCGGCCAGGTCAGTCTAAGAGAAATTGGTTTTCACCACTTTCTCCAAAGTACCCATCTCCAATTGGCCTGGGCCCTCCATGCAGCACAACCCTACCTGATCACGCCGGCGGCAATGCAGGATACAGCCCATCCCTGCTGGGTAAATAGTACCAGGCACCCAGTTGCGCCCCCGCCCGAGCCAGGATTAGTGGTTACACCAGTGGTCCCCTGTACTTTTTCCCCTCTCCCGTACTTTTGCGGTCCCCACTTTCCGGTGCCGCGAAAGTCAAACAGTTTGATCTATCTGGGCGCATAGACTCGACAAGGTAGACCTTCATTCTAGGGCTCTGCAGCGCCTAAACTGGGTAACAGTCCAAGGTCCTCCCATGCCAGAGTTCTGCAGGGCATGCGATTTTGGGCTGAACAAGATGCCCATATGCCCCGTTGAATACAAATACGCCCCCTGCCCGGCGGGGGGTTCATGACCAGCGTATCCTCTTCCCAGTGCCACAAGTATCAACCGTTGTTCTGTCGGAGTTTTAAAGATTGTTTTTTCTGTTCATCCTACACGTTGGAGACATCAGCCTGATAACACTTGTCTTCGTATTCCTATTTATGATGGCCAGCCCTACAGAGATCCCGGCCGAACGTCTTCCCCACGAGGCAACATTCACCCCCGTTACCTACCATGGCGATGCAAATAACGGCACGCAATCCCATGATGCCCAATTTTCCGGACCGAGCCACCCCTACATACAGCCGATACCGAACATGCGCGTTACCCGACATGAGGTTTCTGCTCCCACGTTTTATCCGATCTTGACTTACCACTATCCCGTTCCAAATATCCCCCAGGCCACCTACCAGGTCCCAGAGTACAATGAAACGACATTGGGACCTAACGATGGGCCGCAAAGTTACGCCATGGGTGAAATCGACGGACAAGCCGGTACGGCACACAGCAGACTTCCATTACGAGGTCATCACCGATATCATCCATACAGGGTCTACGCGGATAATGTTGCAGGAGGCAACTCGGATGCAATATCCGGTGACCATACGGGCTCCCCTTCTGCGATGTATGGCATAACACCCTAGCTGTCGATACCTGAATGAAAAACTGACGTACTATAGGAACCGCCGGGCCTCCACATTGATATGCGAATGGAATGGCTGCACATACTCCCGATCGTTCAATCGACCGGCTGATCTGTTAAGACACATAAAAAATATTCATGTGTCCCCGCTGTCGTATCCGTGCGGGGTTGCTGGATGCGATCGGTCTTTCAACCGCAAAGATAACCTGATGGAGCATATATCACGATTTCATCACCTGGAAAGGGAGTATCCTGGGCGCAACTGATCACTTAGCCCCTAAAAGCCTCGGACCGGCCGTTAACATACATTACCGGATATATGGCGGTTCATCTATGTACGATGAGTTCCTTGTCCATAGACGCAATCATATCCTCTCCAGATCCGTTGGGGGGTTCCTCCATCCTGACCATCGTGTTTCCATTCTAAATGCACAGCGGCGATGCACATATTCCCAGTGCTTCTTTCTCATTTCCCACAGCCTTTTCCTGTTCGCTTCCATGTCTTTCCACCGATCCTGTTCACATCCAGTTAGATTCTTAGCATCCTTTATAGCCATGTTAGTACAGTTCACTATTCTGCATTTGCTTTACACCTCTCATCTGTCATCGTCCACTTCCGAAATAATTTTACCTTGATCTTACATAAATACATCTCTTATCAATATTACTGGTCCTGATTCTAGATCAACCTTGAGCCAATCAATCAAGGCGCATCGTTGCCAAGACAGGACGAAGACTAATCTATTCATAGCTTAGTAATCAACAACTGTGCACAAGTGCATTTCACTTATCGATAGGCTCTGTAGGACTGTCCAATGACCGAACGTAACTCAACACAAAGCCTAACCAGCCAGCCAGTGAAGCAAGCTATCCATGATGTGATGAGATACCTACGCACGCACACTTGCTCTGCGGCTGTGCCTGGTTGGGTAGCACTGACCACCTCGGGTAGACTCCTAGTGAGGCGTGGCTAGATGACTGGATGGGAGGGAAAATCATCCGAGCGGCTGTAGCAGCCTTTCTCTGAGGCTCATGGCGGTCGGGTGTGGCTGCCTATGTTTTCAGTCTACTGAATTTGATGGTGATGGCACAAACCCAATCTCCGCCCGACATTCTGTACCAGCAATTGGAAGTGAAACCGCGGTCGGACCCATCCCGCAGGGCACATCAGCTGCAGCGGGATCCGGTGGTCCGACTGTGGCGGCTTCCGCGGTGGAGTGACACGCATGAAATGGCCTTGCATGAGGGCCTTGGGTGCAGACTCCCATCAGCTTCGCTGGGCATTGACTGCAGCCTGCGGGAGGCCGGGGATTTTGGGGATGTCAGTGCCTCATTTTCTGTCCTCAAAAATCTGGCAGTACATTATGCGGGGTGCCGCGATTAACTTAGTCTCTACCATCAACACATCGCTTCCTCCGCCTATTTAATTTATCTCACTCCCATGCATCTGGTCTCCTACACATTCACTCTCACCTCCACTGATCTTCGATATTTGTGCTATATCACTCAAACCATCTCTTTTTCCAGATGGCGCAGAACTTCCCATCCCACCAGAACCATGGCATTGACCCTCGATCGGCGGTGCGTGGTAGACACGTTTCTACTGAGCGAAAGTACTCTGCCCAATTCTCCAGGGCTAGACAGCCTGGAGGTGATGTACAAACTATCCGACAACCCCTGACCTATCAGCACATGGTACCGGCGAACTTCCATTTCGGCACAGACTTCTTTTGTGGTAACAGCCCTCAAGTCAATGCAAGCCATGGGATGGTTGAAATAGGGCACAGCACAATCACAGCACACGGTCCGAGTAGGTATGATGGCGACTTCTTTGACACACATCCATCAGCTTCCTTCCAAGACGCGCAGATCGCTGTGCCGGGAAGCAGCAGCATCGAGGAATTCTTCCCACCATCGTCGGCGAACCCCGGGTATATCTCAAGTGGACCCCGATTTGAATCCAGGTTCGTATATCAATATTCCTTTAAGATTCAAGAACCTGCTAACCAGTTCAAGGAAAAATCAACCCAAACTCCGGTGTGAGTGGAAGGACTGCGTCTATAAGAACGTCTTCAATCGGCCTGCCGACCTAATCAGACATCTCAAAACCATGCACGTAACACCTCACTCCTTCAGGTGTGACATCCAGGGCTGTAATAAGACATTTAGCCGAAAGGACAACTTGATGGAACATAAATTACGTGTGCATCACTTTGTCAGGAGAGCTTGACGGCATCTCAGTGACATCACCCTTTTCTTTCTTCCACTTCTTTTCTGTCTTGTCTTCCTTTATCTCCATTTCCTTACTCTATTGCATTAATTGGTCTATTTTTGGATGCATTCATCGAGTCATCCTTTCGCATTGTGTCTCTTATCTCTCATCCCCAGGCGGGTCCTGTACGGATTTTCCTACTCTTACTATGCATGCCTCGCACTGTGCTATCTTTCTCTCCAAACATATTTCGCACTTCAGAAATCAATTTCGGCTATTGTTATCTCTCACCAACATCTTGGTCATGTTACTGCAATAATATACAATGATCGATCCAACCAATCAGAGACGCAGTTCCCCTCAAAGCTGAACAGGCCTCAACCATAGCCCCCCCACTGCTCCAAATAGATCGCCAAACCACCTCTGTATCTCATGCATTAAGCCAAAACACTCCCCATGCTACAAATCTAAAATCCCAGATATGATGATCCAATGTCACTCCGACTCGTCCATCCAGAATATCCCACCCGCTATATGCGCGTATACGGGCATCTCCGAGCTGCATCATCACGTCATTGTACATGACCTGAGGATGCCCCGCCCTGCGCCATCCGATCAGAGCGCCAATCCCCATCGGGCGGCATGCCATGCAGCTGTGGTTGGTTATGTCTCGGGTATCAAGTTTCAGCTTTGGCAGGGGTTGTGTTGATTTGCTGTTGCTGGCGATCGTCGGTCGGGGCTGAGTTTAATATTTTGAGTAAACTGCATTATTGTGCTATGCGCGCAGAACGATTATAATTATATTGGATATTGGTTGTGTATTACTGGAGATAACGGATGTATTGGATGTGGGGCTGCGTGTATGGTAGCTGATGCACTTTCATGGTCTTCTTATGCGTCTTTCATATCCTTATTATCATTTGCGCTGAAGTTTAAATGCGGTTTTCTTTTCTTTTCTTTTCTTTTTTTTTTTTTCCTAAAAAGGTTTTTTTTGAAAAAAAGAGAAACGATGAGCAATCTTAGCGTATACCTTGATGCTATTGACAGTCAATACTGATATTGTTTAAAGCTACACCATACACTCCTCTATCCATCACCCACCAAAACGAAGATTATGGACATGTGATGCATGTTCATCACTCACATTAAAAACTGCCTTCTGCAATTCCATGCCCCTAATTTCAGCAACACGATTCATGCTCGGCATGATATTAATCTCCGTCTCCTTCACCGCCAACATGCTAGATTCGGCAGGAATCCTATCAGTGGGGCCATGTTTTGTCACAGAATGATGTAAACAACCCCCCTGCATGCAAGCAAGCTCATGTTCTGCGCTGGTCCTACATCCATGTTCTGCCCTGCATGTCTGATGGAAGTATGGGTCTTATGCCAATCAGGCCTTCTGCGATGGGAAAGGTCCATGTTTTTAAACTCTACTGACCCACTGCGCGGGTTGTTGAAATAAGCTTTACTATATCCTTTGGAGTAAGGCGGGGCGGGTCATGACATATATGCCTCAGGCATATATTCTAACCCTAATCCAGACAGGCGAGTGGAATTTGGGAGTGTCTGACATCTATGACATGAATCATTATTAGATGCAATTTGAGATATGAGTCGCTGGTGGTGCATGGTAGGGTTGGTGAATATCAAATCTCGACTAGAAAGAGAAAGAGAGAGAGAGAAAGAAAGAAAGAAAGAAACCTAGAATCTTGAGCAACTAGGCTCAGGAAAAATGTCTCTCTGTTGACTGGATCTTCACATTATGACCACTGAATAGGGTCATCAAAAGTTACTCTAATGAAGACACTGCTTATATAAGAGGTCACTGCATCTTATATAAGCACCTGCGTCATACCTGTAAGGCCGTGGGGATATTTGCTTCCTCCTGCATCGTTGGATAACGCACATAATTGTAATTATGTGTGCGTATTCAAAAGACATCGTCCAAGCTTTCTCTTAGCATGCAGAGCTCGACGGTGGTCAGTTGCTTGGGGAAAATGATGGTGTCGATGCCTCTTCCCGACAGGGATAGATCTAGGCTCGGCGGTTGTTTCGCCTTTGGAGTTTTGCCACCACGAGCCCTGAAAATCTGCCTTGCACGTGCGGGTATTCTGTAAGCCTAGCCAGTTAGTCACCCGGGTGAAGATAAGGAGAAGTTCTCCACCGAGCATAGGCACCAGGCTGCGCCTATCATCTGCGCCGCCCGAGAAAAAGCAAACATTCCCCAGCGGGGCATATCGGCAAACCGGACTGTTTGGGCAAAGACTCCATCGGGCAGCGAGGCGGGGCACAGGGACACAGGCATGCTTTCTGCTTCAACTGAGTAGACCAAGAAGAATAGAAAACAGTGGACAGAGAACATCTTGTGATGAGAAGGTCAGTCATCTTGGTCTCACCGCTTCTTCAATCCTCACCGTCGAGTCTCATCAGCACCGCTGATTGGTAGGTGGCGACAGGGTTCATCAATCAACTGGACAATCAGCCTGCTTTTGCGCCCGCCACTAGCGTGCCTCACCAGTCCGTCGTGGCACAATCATATTCATGACGGACAAATTTGGTCGATAGACGTGTCTCCTTGGTTTCATGATCCTAATGGAAACGAGATGTCGGGCGTATACAATGACATTCGAAGTCACTATGCCTTTGTATCGCGTGGGACAGACCCACATCATACCTCGCATCTTAGACGCACAGGCATAGAGCACGGTGACTTCTCCTTCACCCTCTTCATGTCTGCTTCTATTATATATTTATCTATTCCCCTCACAGCATCCCGTCACCCACCGGACATGATACTGACTATGGCAGCTGGCCAAAGCCGTTGCTCTTACTGGAGGAAACGGAATGATAAAGACTCGGGACAGTTGCTTACCGCTCTTTCCAGGCTGACGTTCTATGGCCCTCTCGCAAGTCCATTGGTGGGTGAGGTTACTAGCCGCGCCTGGCTGGCAGCCTTAGCCCCCAGATACATTCAACACCAGGGTCCACAGCCCATTCCGTAAGTGGGCAATGGTGCACCTATTTCTTCACCTCCATTTTCACTAGTACAAACCTGATGAACACCCTCTAGCATCAGTGGCATGCAGGATGCAGTAGTGTGCCCCACCCAAAAGTGTCACAATGCACTCCCACGTTAAGTGTCCTTGGTTGTGGCTCACATTCAGTCTGGGGCTCTCCGTTAATTCATTGAGTCCGCAATACGCCTAACTATGGCCTAAGAGGCTTATAACGATTGTCCGTCCCCATGAACCAAAGGCGTTCTCTCACTCATCCTTCCTTTATCTCTCTCTCTTCTCTCTCTCCACTCCACGCCCTGACACTCCTTTTAAATAACGCTACTCACTTTGAACCTCCACCACCTCGATCATTTTATTTATCAATCAAGCAATATATACACACCTATCAACCATGCTTCCTGCACGAAATACCAGTTCCCGCCAACATATTTCCCCCAATCCTTCCCCCGAACAGCCAGCCCCGATCTACCCAATGGGGTATGTTGGCATAGCTACCTCTACTTCAGCCTATAACACCATACCTCCACTGGCCGCTACCCACTCCACTCAATACGCCCCTAACTATACTCCCCTGCCGATCAACTATCACGCCAACACATCGACCGGATATAATCATCGCACGAGTTCTCAAATGTCACATCCAAGCCACCAGCCCTTCAGCGGAGGTTCAAGCGGGGACTTGCAAGCGTACAGCATGCAGAGCGCCAATGGTCACCTTGGTGATATACACCCACACTCTCCGTTTGAAAGTGTACCACGCGGTGGACTGGGCAGCTATGACATTAACAACCTCATCGCAACATCCACCCCACCCAACCGAGCCTACTACGAAAGTGGAAGCCTCCAGTGGGGAGTATCACAGTACGTACCACCCACCCTACCCACTCTCGATTCATCAGACATATAGGTAACTAACTATAAACTCTCAAATTAGCCCCCAAGCCCCCCTCCAATGTGGATGGGCTGGCTGCACCAATTCCAAATCCTTCAATCGCCCGGCCGACCTGCTCAGACACGTCAGAAACCTGCACGTTACCCCTAATGCCTATGTCTGTCGGGTCAACAACTGCGGCCGCGCCTTCAACCGGAAAGACAACCTGATGGAGCATATTGCGCGCGTTCACCATCTTCTGAGGGAGCTTTGATTGGTATACTCCGTACCTTAGACTATTCTTCTTTTCATTCTTCCATGGGCAGGCTCTCGTGCTGTATTTTCAATCCTCCTTTGAACTTCTCACTTTTTACATATATTTTTCGCTTAATGTTTGGAAATACCTTTCTTAGAAAAAAGATAGACTATAGATGCATATCTATTTCTGCGCCGAAATATATTTTCCTTTACATGGAGTTTATCCCGGCCTCAGCCATCTTTGCTCTGCATATCTTGACGTGATACAATATGAATCTAGCATGATATCATTGGACGCGCCGATACGGCCAGTCCAGTAATGTCCTGTTGATAATTGGCGGGTAGGAAATTTCCTAATCGGGGTGTATGCATACCGCTGCACATGGGTGTTCTGCCTAAGGCATATGACACCAGATCCTGCTGCCCCTAATTGGACCTGATGGGATCAATAAGACCTCGCTTCATTGATCTACGTTCGTTCGCATTGACAGAGAAGCTGTGTATACATACACGGTCCAGACCATTAATCTACGTTGCAATTAATTTCCTTGCTTGAGACAACCGGTAGATGAAACCAGGGGATACTTTAATGCCAATCGACAATCCCCCCACTGGCTGATCTATTTCTTATAGGGTGGTGTATATATTCCCGAAAAGCCCGGACATCCTGCACATGATTACGGCTACAAACAATCGGCATAAGGTTGGGCGAAGTGTCCCTGTGCGGCCTGCTGTTTATACCCGCTTTACTCACTCCGGTGCATTAGCTTCATCCACCGGTGCCTCCTCTTTGCTTTCTTGTTCTCGGCGACGCGTCAATTCTTGTTGAAAAGCTAGGGTAGACTCGTCCGGATCCCAAGATAAGACCCTAGTTTTCATATCTTCCAGCTTGTGAGTCACTAATTTCTCCATCTGAGTCTTTTCCTCCTCATCCAGCAGATGCAGTCTGTCTTTCCACGCCTCCTCGGGATCCTCCGTATGCTCAAAAAACCGCGGATCGATTTTCTGCCAGTAAATCGCATCAAACGCAAAGCTGTTCAATGCCGCATACATGATCCAGAAATCTCCACTTTCCCAGCTGCGTAACATAGGGCCTGAGAGCCGCTGGGGTTCGGTTATGCGACCTTGCTGGATCATTGTGTCTTCGCAGTTCTTCAGAGCGTTGAGGAATGTGTTCAGGCGATGGTCAAACTGGTTGGTCCAGTCTTCGATACCCTTGGTCCAAAGCTCGGGCCTCTCGATAAGTAGCCACCATGGTGGCGCGTGGGAGAATTCAACAGGCGCGGCGTATGTGAACTCCCAGTCGATTACGCCGGCAATGTTGTTGTGTTTGTTGAGGAGAACATTGGCCGGTCGGAAGTCATCGCACCATAGTTTAAATGGGCCGGTCTCGTGTGATGGAGTAGTGAGTCGCTTTTCGCGCGCAAGTTTCCGGAAGAGATGTCGGGCGATGAACTTCCGGCGGCAGTCGTCGGCGGATTCGATGGCGTCGTTTCTCTGGTATATGAAATGTGCCACGTGCAGTTCTGCAAGAGTTTCGAAGTATGATGACGCCGTCGCGTATGTGGTGTCAGGAAGGGGGAGGAGGCCGGCTGATCGCGGCAACCCTCCCCGTCGCACGAGCTCATTCATATTTGATGACAGTGGTCGGCGGGTCACTTCCCAGGTAAAATCGTCGATTTGGGTGAGAGATCCTATGCGAGGCAATGATGGGAGGGAGAGTTGAAGTACAATCTTGGCCATCTGGCCGTATAGCAACTCGAGCGTGTCTTGGTCGATGTTCGGATCCAGGACACCACGCTTCTCCCGCGGGCATTCTGGTGTATTGAGCGCGTCGTACATCTTCTTCTCGTACTCAATGTACTCCATCATGATAAATGGGCTGAGCTCAAGCGGACTTTCCTTCTTGGTCCCGGAGTGGAGGATGAGCGGAACGGGGATGGCTGTCTGATCCATGATGAATCGCATCACGACGACCTCATTGGCGACCTTTTCCTCGGGGAACAAGACGGACCCAGGTTGCGCGAATTGGATGACGATGCCATCGTAATCATGAGACATCAGACGCATTTTGATATTATAGGAGCCTCTTGTGTGGAAGAAGAATCTATCACCACTGCCCATCCTATCTTTTCGTATAAATTCTGCGATGGGTCGCAGCCTTTCCGTATCAAGAAATTGTAATACCCAGTTGTCGGCGATGTCCTCGGCCTGTTCCCAGACTAGGTCATCGGGGGTCATCCGTGATTTCATTGTGTGGTAGAGTTCGGTGGGATAATGTCAAACAGAGCTAACTGTGTGATATTAGGGCGGATGAGCTGGTCGGGGATCAGCGATGCGAATCTTGACGATCTCTAATCAAATTTCGATGATGCGCTTGAATGAATGGGCAAATGGTGATGATAAAGAAAGCAGCTTGGGACCTTCATGTAGATATGTCAACGTGTGTGGGTATATGGCTGTTAAGGGTGGTGGGGACTCCGTTTTTCCGGACGGAGGCGGGGCTAAATAGGGGACTCTCAAGGCACCAACCATCACATGACCTCGCCAGAGTGTGACATGTCCAGGCCAAGACTGGGTGGTCAACAGGTAACAGGACATTGTCAAATGGGTAGGTAGTGGTGTTCGAGAGGGTTCAAACGCTTAATTCAATGCACATTGCGATGGTCTGCTGTCGAGGAGAATTCGCAATATATTAAAAGTAGCACTAACATCTTGGTCTGTTCTTTTGGCCTTCGATCCAGATCGTGAGAGTGGGCAGGTGGGCCGGACCGCGATTGGACCACGCTTGGACCGTGTGGGCTTCCACATTATGGATCCGGGTGAAGCGGGGCAGAAAGTCAAGACTTTCTCAGAATATTTGCTCAGGGGAATGGGCAAATATCGGGGATAGGGGCGGTTGAAAGTGGGTTGAGCAAAGAAGAGCTCACCGTCGAAGATTGGGCATGGCTTTGAGCGTGATTCATCTAACTAAATAAGATTCCAGGAGGGAAGCATGACCAGATTCAAGAAAGATATTATTTAACACGGTGGTGGTGTAAGACCATGACAATACACGGGTCACGGGACCGGCAATTGATCCGCACCCACCCCACCAGCCGCACATACTCGTACTAAGCCACATATGCACCGCCACGTAAACCGCCCTGAGTCAGGCAACTAGCCACATTATGGCTAGTGACAGCCATGATTTATTGACCAGCTGATTTGACCCCAAATATGTGATGCATATTACGATAGTGTGTCAGTTTGCACCAATACACACCAGTGTCGGAAAGAACCCTCAGGAATACTACCCATGTTTGCTGTCGTGTCAACACAATATATATATTGTCTTCGACGCTTTAATTTAGCGAAGCCGCCTAAGCGCCGTCAGCTGCCATAGCCCATACAGAGGAGTATAGTCATCCAGTCCAACAGTCGAGTGGAAGAGTCCAATGGGAAAATAGTAATAAATTTCCTGGCGGTCACGTGGCCAGCAGGCAACAATGCATTCGGGGCGCGGGCCTATGAAAACTAGTGTCTGATTCGGTCTTATAAATATCTTGTTAGCACTACTTAGCCTCTTCTTTCGCGTCCACCTATCTTCTTTCAATCTCTGTCGCTCCTCTACTGATCCACCCTTTCATATCGCCTGATCCGCCGGGCAAACATTAAAGTAGGCCATGTCCCAAACTGGGCATTCTGACATTTTTGTCACCTTGCCGTCGCCGATTTTAGCGATGGTCCTGGAGCAGCTGGAGGATCTGACCTCACTGCACAGTGTGTATCGCGCCTCGCCGGCCGTCTTTTCCTTGTTGCACGAAGATGGTACTGCGCGTCGCATTATCGAAGCAATCCTGGATCTCAGCTCGCCAGATAGTACTCAGATCCTGATTCGCAAGTTTGCCCGTCTACGATACGACCGTGCGGTGACAGGGGTGGACAACTTCATCGACAGATATATCAAGAACACTACCGAATACACTCAGCTACGCCGGGATGTTCCTGTGTCAGCTCTTTGCGATGTTCTAGCCGCATCATCGACAATCCGCTACCTAGCTCATGCTGGTATGCATGAAATGAATGACCGGTGCATGGCTTTGGAGATGTATCGAATGGAAAATCCAGAAGTGAGGTATATCCGGGGCGCTCACCGGACACCGGCACTGCGGAACGTTGAATATTTCCCCGTGCCCAAGCCCCCTCGGGAGCGATACCAACAAGAGGATGCTGGACCTCCATCGGCTGTTGAGGAACAAGTGGCAATCCGTGCCATATGGCAGCTGTTTCTTATCTGGGAGTTGCGCAGTGGTGTCATCAACCGTCAGTGGATGTGGCCCGCTAGCGAAGTGTCCAAATTGCAGAATTTGCCCTTGGACGAGATTTGGAAGGACTCCTTGTTTAATAGCATCATTGAGCAAACGCGGACAATGGCTGAATGTAGCTGCCTGTTCCCTGCCTTGTCGTCCTCGGTGGAGAGATATCGCAGTGCAAAGTCCCTTGCATGCAGTGCCCAGTGGCGACTTTCGTGCAACTGCGGTCCTCCATCGGCTTCTCAAATCAAATGTATCGGTGCGATAGACTCGACTCCGGGTTATGAGTTTGTCCTAGCAGTGTTGTCACCATGGTTTACATCGCCATGTCGATATGTGGAGTTTTGCTCTTTCCGGCGGTTTGGCTTTGCAATTTGGGACCATACACGCATGGAAGCACTGGGTCTTCTCTACCCAGCGCACGGTGGCCCCCCAACCTCTCAGAGTCCGAGATCAGAGGCCGACCAATACGTTCGTTGGGAAAGTATCCTGGGTGTGAAGGATCTGGAGGATATTGAACGCAAAAGGAGGCACTACTGGCCGGGGAGAGATTATATCCACTTGGAGTGGCCCCATTAGCACGAGACCGAGTCATATTCACTCTAGAACTATTAGTTCTATGTTTTACTGAGCTCCGGGGGATCGATTGAGGTTCAACATTCTCCATCAAGCTCCTGGGAGAGTATAAGATTCATGCATAATCAAACTCCTACCCACTCCTATTTTACAAGGCCGGGCTAGCAGCTCGGCGACTATCCCGACGACCATCTCTCAGAGGCGTCTGACTACAAAGGGCTCTTTTATGATACAAATATATGATTTGTTGTTTAAATCGCTCCAAGGTCCCGACCGACCCTATTAGACCCTGGAAAACTTAAAAGCCCGGGTGTTTGAAATGGAAATACAAGTCGTGCTGGAGTGCTTTGTTGAGTTATAGCGGTCTTCAGACCACGATGAGCTGTGGCCGTTCCATATCCCATACACTATGATGATCCCTCGGCGGGCTCCCCGGTCCAATCGACAATCTCAAATGCCATATTGATGACTGGATCACCGCCTAATGGGTCCTTCGATCGAAACAAGGAGACAGACTTGATCGTTTTGATCCCAAGCTGCGACGTGCCCTTGTGGTTAATAAGAAGCCAAGCCGCACCAAACCCGTTCGGTGTACCAAGAAGTGCATTGAAATCGTCGCTACCAGCTGGAAACTCCCAAGGCTTCTTGTAACCTGGAATCGTTCTATCACCACGGATCTTCTCGATGACCGCTTCGCTTACCGGGTTGGCAACGCTGAATTGGATCACTGTGCTCAAGGTTTTAACATTGTCGGCCAGATTTGCCCAGTTCAGCCAGGCCACATCAGACCACTGCGACAATTCCACATATGGTTGCCGCCTTTGCCCGATTGCCTTGTTGCTGCGAGGACCAAAGATCTCATCTGCGACAATCAGGCCTTGCTTCGGATAATAAACATCTGCATATCTTGCCCCACTTTGCTGTTTCGCATCAGTGATTTGATTGCATCACGAGACTCAAGTCCAATCCAAAGCTTAGAGATATGTATACTCGTGAGGCAGACTTACTGGATAAAAAATATCCTCAACAGTTACATCCTTGGTCTGTCGGTGTTCAACAGCCCGTCCACCTTCGTTCTCCATATCCAGTTGTTCGGACATATATTTGTCCAGAACACCCTCGTAGCTTCCCTCAGTATAAAGTGGCCAAAGGTCCCATCCCCATGTTTCCAGAGCACCATAATCGGTCCATGGGCTTGATACGGCGACCCCTGGCTTAAAGGTGTCCATGTAGTCCTGCGCCCCGTCTATCGTGTTGCTCATCAAGCAGTAGAGAGCATTTCCCTTGCCTTTTGCTATGTTGTATTCCTCGTCTTTGTCGAGGCAAAACGCGACATGATGCCCAAGAAAGAGGACAAAGATGAGGCTTCGGAGCAATTGCAAGGAAATATATCTTTCCCTGCGGCTCGTGGTTCGCATGGAGGCAAACATGGTGAACAGACGACGATGGTGAATAGAGAAACTGGCAGAGCAAGTCAATGCGAGGCAATATTTTCACTTAGCCAGTTGATGACAGTGAGACAATTTAGAAATCGATGCGCGAACTCAAGTTCGTAGCACTGCCTAAATTTAGTACTCTCCATGGGCCACGGGCCCTTCATTCCTTAAAGGTTTACCCTTTTCCCAAATTCGTCCTCGTCCCACCATGGCTGTATCACGGATTCCTACCATTGAAATTAGCGCAATTCAAGTTTTATTGTTTCTCACTCGCGTTATTTTGAGTTCCCTCCTCTGTCAGATCCGACAACGGATCACTCGGTCAAAAGGACAGCCCCGAGCCAGGCCATCAATACTGCATTTGAACCCTGGAAAGGGCATTCTTTTTGGGCCCTTACAGCGGGAGCCACAGCGGTCAGCCCTTCCGGCTTAGGGGTGTGACAGTCCATCCATACTGGGGATGAACTTGCTGGGGTCACGTCCTGTTGGTAGAGTAGTTTGTTCTCATCATCCTTTATGCTAGGCAGCTCGGGGCAATGGGCTGGGGCTGACAACTACGATCAGGTTGTAATTTCCTATTAGTTACCTCGTGACGGTCATGGGGTGAAGAGAACTACTCAAGGCAACAGGCAAACCTCATTGGGCAATTTCGCGCTGGTGTGTTGGGATGCTCCACTAGGCCAGGGGTAGTGCTTATCTGCGGATCCCTCCAGCCATTGCACTAATGCATGACAAATGCCATAGATTGCCCTCGGCGCTCCGGTTGGCAGCTCGCAAAGACCATCTGAGACCTGCATATATCATTTCGGATATGACTTCTTCCTCGAGGCTACCCAACCGGAAACCGATACCACTCGGCCCGATGGGACGCCTAATACGGCTCCTGATTATAAACATTTTCCAACCACAATGAAGGGCTACCCGGCATGCAGCTTAGGTTTCTGGTCTACCTGTGTTAGAGTAATCCAGTCCAGCTGCGCTGATGAGCAAGTTTTGGCCATCATAAGAACCCCCGGCCAGGACCGTCAAGATACTGATCATGTCTGTTCAGGTCTGAGGATTAACACCACGCTCGCTTTTGTACTCTTGTCCCCTTAGGGCAGTCATTCATTTTTCCTTTTCCTTTTCCATTTAACCATGGCAATCCGCCCCCGTCGTGGAGGTTGGATCATGACATTCATTTTTTGTCTTCTTTCCTTTTATATCCCCACCATCCTTGCTTTCCTTACACCTATCGTCGAGCTACAGCTCCCGGAGCTGCCGTCTGGATATGACACGTCCATGCTTCCGCTGGGAAAGCCCCAAGTAAGTGGATACTCGATCGCTCTGGAGATCATCATGGCTAAGACAACCTTGGTAGACCCCACCACCGTACATGGTCAACAACCAAGGCAATTACTTTGGCGCAGCCCCTGATAGAGGTACATAATCATCCAATGCTGCGGGCCATACGATGACGGTCCGGTTTAACGTTGATACAGGCACTCTGAACGGCCCCATCACCTCAGATGCTCAGCTTCTTTGTTATGATCAGACCCAACATGCTACAAACTCCACCACCGGTGGCAATCATACAGCACGGGCTATCTATCGTAGATCCTCCGACTTCTGGATGGACGACATCACTCATGGAGAGGTAAATAAACTCTGGGAATGACCTCAAATTCGAAACTTGAGCTTAGCCGGCTAATACCCGAGTTCAGATGCCGTTTGCACCTAGCGGGTATACGTTTTATCGTAACGTGATGGACTATGGGGCAACTGGTGATGGCACCACTGATGACACCGCAGCCATCAACAGGGCCATATCGGACGGCAATCGCTGTGGCGAGAACTGTAGATCAACAACCGTCCTGGGGGCCCTGGTTTACTTCCCTGTAAGTGCCCTCTGAAAAGAAATGAATAGCCCCGGGATCGGGCATGTTGCTAATTGGATTCCACTCTAAGCCTGGCACCTACGTAATCAGTACTCCCATCGTGCAGTTTTACTACACTCAGTTCGTTGGCGACCCCAACGACCGACCAGTCATCAAGGGGTCTGCCAATTTCAGTGGCATCGCCCTGATTGATACGGACCCTTACATCCCCGGAGGAGGTGGTAGTGAGTGGTACATTAACCAAAATCAGTTCTATCGGTAGAACCGGAATTTTGTCCTTGACATGACCGCCATGAACTTCACCAACTACGACGGGGGGCAGGAATATGTTCCCACTGGCATTCACTGGCAGGTGGCGCAGTCAACATCGATGCAAAACATTTATTTTGACATGCCTGAATCCACGTCAGAGGTAACCACCATGGCGGTGGGTATCTTCATGGAAAATGGTTCTGGTGGTTTCCTCAGTGATCTGGAGTTTTATGGCGGTAATATCGGTTTCCGTGCCGGCACTCAGCAGTATACTGCACGCAACCTCAAATTCACTGCCTGTCTCACCGGCGTCTCCATGATCTGGGACTGGGGCTTTACCTGGAAGAATGTCGAGTTCGATGGGGTTTGGGTGGCCTTTGATTGCACCAGCGTGGGAAGCGAAGACAGCCAGGGGACGGGCTCCATTGCTGTGGTTGGTATGACAAAGCCCAAATAGCCATGCAGCCACTAGATGCTGATTGCCTATAGATTCGACATTTTACTCGGTCCCGTACGCGATCACCCTGCGCGATGGTGGTCCGTATCCCGACATTATTCTGGATAATTTGCTCGTTCAGGAGTCCGCTAGCATAGTACTGATTTCGGGTGGTGATACCCTCTTCGAAGGTGATTTGCCCCCTTTCCCATATTCCTAGTGCTCTGGCTTAAGACTAACTGATGGAAAGGTTCTTCTGGATCAATTTACATCGAGTCGTGGGCGTATGGAAGACGCTACACATCCCTTGACGGATCTGGCACGGACACCTATGGTTTACTTGATATCGCTCCCCAGAAGCCTGACAGTCTTTTGGATGGAGATGGAGACTACTTCACAAAGTCTCGGCCACAGTATGACAGCTATTCCTCTAGTGAATTCGTCGTGGCAACTGCACACAATATAACAAACGATGCCACTGGAGATCAGACGGATGCCATCAACACATTGCTCAGTGGCAACGTGGGTTCTCCAATATTCTTCCCCGCTGGTATTTACATGGTCAAGAGTACCGTTGTTGTTCCGGTCGGGTCCATCATTGTGGGAGAAGGATGGTCTCAGATCATGGGCACCGGGGAGTACTTCGAGGATGAACTCAACCCTAAGGTTATGGTCCAAGTTGGTTCCGAGGGAGATTCAGGTGTCATCCAGATCAGTGATATGCTGTTCACTGTCAAGGGTCCCACTGCTGGTGCTATTCTCATGGAGTGGAATGTTCGCGAATCCACTCAAGGATCTGGTACGCTGTCCTTGTCCCCTTTTGATACACATTTATTATAACTCAATCCTCGCAGCTGGTATGTGGGATTCACACTTTCGCGTCGGCGGTGCCAACGGAACAGACCTCCAGATAAGTGACTGCCCCAAGTCGACTGACTCTGTCAATAAGGACTGCATGGCTGCCAGCATGATGCTACACCTCACCTTCTCCCTCTTCGGGATACTTTGAGAATGTGTGGGCGTGGGTAGCAGACCACGATCTCGATGCTAGAATTAGTAGCAGCGCTACCGACACCTCAGGGACGCAACTCAACATCTATGCGGCGCGAGGAGTGTTGATTGAATCTCAAGGCAAGTGACTGGCGACGTCTTCATGATGTGGTGAGACGCTAATATTCAGGTCTCTTCCCTTTGATAGGCCCCACCTGGTTTTATGGATGCTCCTCTGAGCACAGCATTCTGTATCAATATCAGCTGAACAATACCCAGGACATTTACCTTGGGCATATCCAAACGGAGACGCCTTACTTCCAGGACACACCTGCTGCAAATGCCCCATACACCATCGGCACTTTTGAATCGGACCCTACCTTCGAGGACTGTACGTCTGACTCGAACTGCGAGATGGCTTGCGCTTTGCAAGTCCTGAACTCGGAGAACATCTTCATCTACAGCGCTGGCTTTTACAGTTTCTTTGAATCCTACAGCGAGGCTTGCATTGATGATGAAAACTGCCAGGAGCGTCTGATGGAGACAAGCTATACTCAGGGTCTGTGGATGTACAACCTATTCACGATTGGTGCCACTGAAATGGTGTACCCTGCTGGAGGGATCATACCTCCTACCTATCAGAGTGACAACAGGAAGTAAGCAAGGTTCTCCCCTATCCTTCCACCAATACTCTACCAAGCAGCTGACATTCATCCCTTTCTGGAGTGGATACTCAACTGATATCAGTGCTTGGCTCATCCTGTCCGAACAAGGCGGAGATATTGGCAGTTCAGGCGACGAGGAGGAGAATGGATCTGGTGTGGTTTATATCGATCCCATCATCTTTGGAGAGCCTAGCCCTACCGTCCAATGCTATGACCCTTGCACGATGGTCATGCCCATATCAACGATGTCCAATTACTCCACCATTACCTACGCTCCCTGGACCACCACAATCGTTGTGGGTGGAAGTACCGCCTCGAGTACCGTCATCTCCTCTTCATATACTACCACAGTGGTTGAGAGTGGCAGCACCGTATCCACCATTATCACATCTCCTTACACCAGCGCAGTGGTTAACGGCGGAAGTACCATCTCGACTACCGTCACGCCCGCCCCGGGTTGGTTTAGCCTTCCTCTCATTTTGTCCTCGAGCTAATAGGAATGTGTGTATTTAGTGACCACATCAGTTATCAGCTTCTGGCCGCTTGCCGTGCCACCAGGTCAAACTAGCTTCACATTCAACATGACCACCAGCTTCCAGCCACCGCCTGCCACCATCAGTGTCGATAATCTAGTCATCGTGATAACCCCCCCGGTACAATCCACGCATTATGGATCCTGGGACTCAACCGAGCCTTACAATACGATCTTGCCTACGACAGTCGTCACTTCCGGTAACACAACGCAGACATTTTCTGAGGCTCAGATCGCCTGCCTGGCAACTATGACCACCGCAACCTACATCACCACCACCTTGAGCCAAAATGACACGGGAACGAGCACGATACCAACCACGACAGGAGCCGGCTCTTCATCCTCCTCAACTACTGTGGTACCTGTTATTATCCCAGTCACAAAGGGGGGTTTTTACTGGTCACCAGTCCCAAACATTAAAGGGCCAAAGTTCCCTGATCCTACGCCACCAGGATTCCCCGAGATCCCTGACCCATCTTGCTTCACATTCCTCGGTATCTTCTCCATCGACTGCCCCCCGAACAACAACAAAGCAGACCCAACAACTCACTATAGCCGTGGAGCAAACTCCCCGAGCTGCAGCAGCGATTGTGGGACACTCCCATCCAAGACCAGCAGCTCGTCCTCGTCTTCGTCCTCTTGCACTACCCAAACCGTCACTTCGTGTCGAACCTACACGACCGCTACGCCTTATTCCACCGTATGTGCCGAGTACGAGGGTTGCCAGTGCAGCACCAAGACAGTCACGGACTATCAAGTGTCCTGCGAGCTCACCACGTGTACCACCACCGGCTCAAGCGTGAAGACTGGCTGCTACGTGACCGAGGACTCGTCCACCACAGGTGAATACTGTGTCAGCGGCGTGACAGTTCTGCCGTGGGATGAGCAAGCCGACAATGGTCTGCCCCAGTACCTTACTCCGGTCACAGGGACCCCTATCACGACATATCCTGAATCGGTCGTCAACTCGGGCACAACATATACCCCGACCTCGGGTATAATTACTGTCGGTAGCACCACGATCTCCATCCCGTCCGTCACTTCCAAAACGACCACAATCATTAGTGGAACTCCCGTCGTTATTGCCCCCGGCTATACTGGCGCCATTTCTTCCTCTACCATCACCTCCTCCTATATCTCTACGACTGGTACCGCCGTTCCTGGCAGCTCGATTGCAGTCGGTACTGCCACAGCTACCTCCACCTCCACCACAACGTCAACCTCAACTAGCGATTCCAGCACAAGCAGTACATCCAGCACCACCAGCAAGACAACCAAAACTAGCACCAGCACCACTTCCACGACCTCCCCCCTTCCCACCCAGGGTATCGAAGGCTACGGGGTTCTCGTCGACGGCGGAGGCCTCGACTTCTATGACATATGGGCTGCCTTGCCATACGACGTGGGCGTAACGACAAAATATGGCTGTAATCAATTCTTCGACGATACAAAATCCATGCCTGGAAAGGATGGCATATCTTCCTACCCGAGTACTTGGAAGTTCACCACCGACGTCCAAGGATACACCTCGTGCACATACATTAATACGGATGCGCCAAAGAAAGCCACAGGTACCTTGCACTGCCCGGATATTAGAACTGCTATTCCCTGTCCCACTGACGAGGGCGCGTCGGATTGTGTGGATGATCTCGAGGGAGTCTTTGCGCATAAGTTGTTTTATTGTTTGTTGCCGTAATTGAGGCAGGGTGATTAGCTAGATAGAGTTACGCTGTAGGTTTTGATACCTCAACGTTGTGCTACATATATTTATCCCAGTGAACATAAATCCTTTTGAATATTGTCCTCAGTACGCCGTTCAACACAAGTGCGTATGAGGGACGAATCAATAACTAATCAGGTCTAGCAATAGAAACCGAAGCCAAGTGTGTTGTGTTATGCACCGAAAACTATCGAATCTGAGGAAAGAAAGAAAGTCCCTGGCCTGCATAGGAAGGTTCCTTGCTCTGGGAGTCTCCGTATGTTCGGAAATAGTTGCCCATCGTAGGTATCGGGTCATGTGAGGCCGAGGCCTGACAATAAGTTGGAGCTGCCTCGTCCATTTGTTCTTCCCCCCTGATCCATCTTCATCTGTAGCTACCACCACTCCACCGCTTAAAATTTCCAAAGCCTCCATTGCGAGAAATCCTCTATTCCCTGCCCATTAACCCACCACATCCGGCCTCTCTTGTATTCTCTCCGGCCCATCGGCAAGGCGTCGCGTATCCAACAACATTACGTGTCGATATGTTTCGCACAGGTGTAGAACTGCGCGTTGTATTCCAAATCCATGGCTGACGAGACATCAGTGTAGAATACCATAGGCCTCATACCTTCGAGTCCAATATTCTCGAGCAGACAAGTGATCCAAAAAGCTTCTTCAGCCGCAGCGCCCACCATCGCGAATTCGCCTTCACAGCCCAACTAGCAACGGAGGTCTTCGAATCTCACCACCAGGATATGGCTGCATTCCCCAGTACAAAGACCAGTTGTCATCGCCTTGCCTGCCGCAGTCAAAATCATTTTCAAACACAGGGGAGGAAAACCCCTCGTGTTGTTGCTGTGTATGAGTCCGCCATCGTGGTCCTGCAGGTTATCCGGACGATTGAGCGCTGGCTCGGAAAATATCCCAGCAGAAGCTCTGGATACCCAGATGAAGAAGAAAAGGAATGCCGCCTCCAATGACCTTCCTGCATCGGGAAGCTTTGTGGCGATCGTGCCAGTGGCACGGGAGGAGAGCCGTCTGATATTGTATTTATAGGATTGGATCTTGAAGTCGTACTTTGAGCTACTTCTGAACGCACCCAGATTCTCAGGTCTGGCGAGTTGCACATGGACAACCAACCATGGCCCTCTGGTCACTATCGGTATGTCCCTATACAGTCCGTCATACCCGATGACGATGTAGTGGCAGATCCAGAACCCATAATGGAGGGTCAATCATGACGCCAGTTATAGGAAGTTCCGACAGGTGTCATGTGGCAGAAACCTCCGATCGAAACCTTTATTCGAGGCTGGATTGGTATTCATACAGTTTTCCAAGATCATGCAGGGGAAGGCCAGCGAGATCGATGAAGAATTCTCCAACTCAGATGGCTTGGTCAAGTGCGATGGTCTCTGCGTTGGAGGCGCGATCGACGAAAGATGTCTCCTGAGATGATTATTTCGGGAAAGGCCTTGGGGGTGGAGGCGTTGTACCTTTCCAGTGTTGACTGTTCGATCATGATGTCGAACTCGGAACTGCCCATGGAATATAAGTCTTTGTCGTATATATATATCTCTTTTCTGGGGAAAGAACACTCCGGTTGCGAACTATATTTCTTGAATGTCGGCTGACCTATTACGACTTCGACCTGGTCGGCGTCGACCACACAAAAGCCTGTCTCGTATATATATCTTCCCCGAGAAACATACTAATCCACATCCCGCACCATAGCAACTGGTATGACGATGGGATTCCCTACCATGGCCCGCACCGGAGCCAAGGGTACGGGATGCGCATGGCCATTGACTCTAGCGGAATGTTGCGACCCTGTAAATTTGGTCTCGTATATATTTGCCTCCTGAGAAACATTGTCAGGGGACCTTGCGAACAATACCGACCGGTATTTCCCGACATGGCCCAAGCTAATGCTAGTGCTTCGAGGTAAGCCAGCCCGCTATATACTGGCGGGAGCTTTCGATGACGATTTTGCCTTCTTCAAGCCGATTGACTCGGCGATGCGATAGAAATTGGCAGGGATAGTTATGCGAGATTGGACAAGCCAGTCAGTATTAAGTCCTCGGGTTCGGGCTCGGCAACACCATTGCAGACCACCAGAGGAGGCATGTTTATCCTTCTCTTGAAGGGATGTATACCGACCGAGTTGTACTGTCTTAGACAAGCGGTTATTCCGGCATATTATAAACTGCGGATAGTGCGGTGATGTAGATGCAATATATAATTCTTGCCCAGGCGACTTTGTTGAGTTGTGGGTCTCCACCCGGTTCAAATGATAAAAGGTCAAGGACCCAGGGATTGAACCAGGGAATAGTGTTGAACCAGGGAATAGTGTTGAACCAGGCGATGGTGTTGAACCATCTGAGTTGGCTGAGTGAGGTGTATCTGGCTGGTGGGAGGAAAGGCTTTATATAGACAACGGTGTGTAATAGATTACTTAATCTTAGTCGGATGAATCCTCCATGGTGTATGCAAGATCCTATGAGATACTGGCATCTTTCTATTGTTGCCCTTTGCCAAGGGACCCTTTTAGCATCCTGCCTAGCGAGTTCATGGAGGGCATGGGAATCATGAGATAAAAGACGTCTTGCGCAAGGCTTATAGCGAGAGTAACAGGTAGCCGGCAAACACGCGCATTAAAGGTTCCTATAGAACTATGGTTCAAACCGCTCAGCGACGTTCGACATGAGACCAGCGGGGATGGAAAATGTCTTATCTCGGCATGTATGTTCCGTTCCTATAACTGTACCGCCAATAATCTAAAAGGAGATCCTGTAAAGACGGACTCCCTCAACCTGTGCTCAGGTGGAACATGCCGATCTGGCTTTATTTCATACTCGCTTTGGAATCGCACAAGTACAAGCCCTGACACCAGCAATAGAAGGCTCAACGCTGAAGACAACGGCTCAGTTATTAGTAATCCGGATATTTCTTCCAATTAAACAGAAAAGGAAATGAATGTTATTTTCATGTACCAATTATGATACGGTGACCCGTTATCCAAAAATAGAATCATCTTTTTTATCTACCACTTTTATTACCTCCTGGCGAGATACAAAGGCACAAAATATTCCGACAAAAAATTAGATGGAAGTGGACAAAACTACTCAGAATTGAATCTTAATTTCAATCTTTTACTATCATTAAATAGCTTCAACATCTACAATAGCATGCACCACATCTTTGCTTACTTGTTGATGGATAAATTGCAGAATCGCTGGCAAGATGGCACGTGATGAACCATCCCGTCTTTCGCGGGTCAGCCATCGTCAAGTTAAAATAAACAACTCTCCACAGCTTTAAGATCCGTCCCGCCCGTCCCGCCCGCGGACCCATTCCAAACTCCACATAGAATTGCCTATTCCGGACGAAGACCCGCAACTCTCAGTCAGCGGGATGATTGTATGTGGTGTTTCATATTTTTAATTCAACTGCAGCATGCGAAGCACCACCCCCTGCACCGATATCCAACAGCCAAGAAGGCATATCTCGATCAATGTGTAATGCCGACCGCAATCATCGCATCATCCTCGACTACCCCACGATAATCAAAGAATGCCAACCGCTGCACATAACTCAACCGAAAGAGAAAGTATCTCGAGAAAGCCAAGAAAATCAATCAAACGAAGCTAAAAGATCCACCTCCGCTCTAGGCCTTGTTACACTCTCGACTGAAGGTGTGTTCGCAGCTGATGGTCCTTCATATTGTCCTTTCGATTAAACACTTGTCCACACACATGGCAGTGGAATAACTGGCGGGATATGTGAGTATATCGAACATGTCTGACCAGGTCTTCTGCTCGGTTGAAGGATCTCGTGTATGTGCAGCCTACCCACCCACATTTTAGACTATGTGGACTGGGATAAATAGCGTTAATCCCAGTGGTTCATTGAAGAAAATAACCAAGGCATTTGGATCAGTATGTAACTTACCCCGTTCCGCAGGCTGCTTGATTGTTATCCCTTCTGCGAGACGGGGGCGGCGTGGCTGTGGTGCTGACGAATGTAGTTGGTGGATGCGGACTTTGCGTTGTCTGTTCGTTACCGAAACTCCTGGCATCAGGATTCGCGGCGTAGTTTGCACCAGCGTGTCCAGACAGAAAACCACCGAAATGTTCGGGCATGGTATAGGTGGTGTTGAATCCTATGATAGGTTCACGTGAGACCTGCATGTGGTTGGGAGTGTTCATGAACACGGGATATATTCCAGTACTGTGAGTTGGTATCGTAGGGTCGCCATACCCCATGAGAGAGTGTGTGTTGTCGTCATTGCATGTGGGAAGATGAGGTTTGTTAATTGGAGAGCAGGTGGATGGGGGAAACAGGCTTCTTGGCATAGCGAGAACACGATTATGAACAGAACAGTGAAATGTGAGATTCTGGACGGAAGCGAGTTGTCTTGGTTGATCTGGTTCCAAACCGGTGCACAAAACCAAATATATATAGTTGAGAGTGTGTTGGGGGGGCTGAAACTAATAACATTATGAGTGATACCCGTGGTGTCCAGGGCTGTTGGAAACCACCGGCCGGTCCCGAAGTGAAGAAAGGCTAAATTAGAGATGGGCGGCCCCGAGACTCGGCCGCCACAGTACTTGGCTACCAACGGAAGAAAGTTGACCACGTGAGTGTGAGTCCCCGTTTTAGGTTTCTGCGGGCGGTTAGGCTGCCAGTGTGCAACAGGAATTAGTCAACCAATCAGCGTACTGATTTGATACCCAGCCATCATGACAACCCTGCCATTGGCTTTTGTCTACAGCAATGTTCCGTAAGCAGACTCTACTGGCTCTATGCGTTCGGCCGGGAGGCGCGAGAACCCACCTTTGGGCAGCCTGCCATGACTATTACCCACCAAGTCTGACATGCAATGTATTAGTTGTTATGATGTCACATGACTTGTCTATCATGCTTAAATGACTCAGCTATACATAGATAATTCCTTCACAGTGTGATTCCAAACTAGGTTTGCAATGAGACAAATATAATTATACAGAGTAACTATCACGTGATTCATAAAAAGACAAATGCAAGAGCAAGCCCGAAAATAAAAGCTTTGCATGACTGGAAAGCACCGGAATCATTCTCAGATATAAGATCGAATCAAAATGCCCTTCAGTATTCTCTATCCATATAGTCAGTTCGTGTGTGGTTGTTTTGTTTCGGTTATAAGATTGGCTGAATCACCGACCGCAGATCGGACATGGATAAGATCCAGAAGTGATATGAATCTTCTTCAAAAGCCTAAATAGATCAGCACTTGCATCTAAGGGCTGTGCAGCCCTTCCATTCGCCGCAAAGGGTGACTCGTTGTGTCCTGTCATGCTTGATTCCTGAAAATCATGTTCCTCTTCTAGTATGTATTTCTTGGGAGATATTCCGATGCAGCCCATGGTCTTGATGGAACCCCGCAAAGGTATAATCGACTGCGGGCGGACCAGGTCAATGCTCCGAGTATTTACCCTCCCCATGATGGTTGTGTTCATGTGCTCTTTCTGAAGAATGTAGCTGATGAATGACCTAGATGTGCACGATGTAGGGTGTGGTTGTTGTCCTGCGCAGACCACCAGTGCGATACTTGCGACGCAGTTGGTCCGCCCAGTGGATGGATCGTATGTTCCAGCATTTGCCATGGACACATTCAATCGGCGAAGATTTGTAAGGGATGGCAGCGGGTAGTAGGGCTGGATCGTTTGATGACACAGGCCACTTGTACCATCCAGACCAAGTGATTTGAGGAATTTGTCGTGGTAAGATGTATGCGCTTCAACGCAGGTTTTCTGCGAATCGAAGAGATAGGCACAGTGATGCGGAAGATATAGTGTTATGCTGTATGGTGACTCTTGCCTGATGCTCCATGGACCAGTGATCTGGGTTGCTGAGAGAATGGTGCGGTTTGGGTTTTCTGCATTGGTAGGACGATTGGTAGACCTTTGGATTCAACAGATCATCAAATATCCCCAGAGACATTAGGAAGAAAGCGGGAGTGTCCGCCATAATAAGGTTATGGAGGTAAAGAAGGCTCTGCTCTAGCCGAAACGGTAGAATGTGGGAGCATCATATTTGTCGAAGGATGACCCACTGGCCGATGCATAGAACCCCGGACTTGACGAGATAGGTATGGCACTGTTCCTTCCCCAACATGAAAGCTCAAAGCCATGGGAGTATGGAAGCGAGGCGCCGTAGATTTGTGAGTGCGGCGTTTGCACCCCCCAGCGTTAATCCTCATCTGCAGCATCATCCCTTCTAATTTTCGAGTGGGTGATAGATGAGTTGCGATGGCTCTCCTGCAAAGAGGAATGTGGTTCTCTCAACGTTCATTGGCCCCTACCCGTATACAAGCAAAGGCTCTGAGCAAAGGCCGGCCCGACACCAAATCCGCTAGGATGGCGGACTAACTTCAAGGAATTCCAGTAAGTACTATATATAATATTGTACGAAAAGCCTCCCTTGCGGGGCGGTCATTCCCTGCATGCTACCGCTGCATCCAGGAATACCTACTGGTGCTGGTTTCGAGGGGCTTTATATAGGCTTTGTTGCCGTTGTTCCTTTCTAATCCAGGATCGGAATATCGCATGTTAATGAGGTATGACTTCCTAGATCCTGAAGTCATGGTTGGTATGTTTCTCCCGATATTCGGCTCCTTTCGGTCATATAGTCAGGCGAGCGGTAACTTCATATAGGTATAATCCGTAGGTAGCGAAGTAAGCATGGGGACAGGGTCCATCGTTGCTTTGGAAGTTGTTCGTATGGAATTTCTCTTGGTTTTGCTTTCTTTTGTTGTGGTTAATCTTGATTTTGGCTTTTATTCTATTTTCGACTTTTTTTCCGTGGCCTGTTTCCTTTTCCCATCTGTTTCGCAGTGGCCTAACCCCATAATTCGGTGAGATTCGTAGTCCACAATACTTACTGTCATCCAGCCCGCAGGACTGTATTGCCCGGTGAGATATTTTCTCCCCATTTACTCTATAGACGTCTATTAAATCTTTCTTGCACAGGATGCCCGCTAAGAAATCAGGATACATATCCAACTCCTTGATTCATCTTTAAAACCATTGTGTATTATAATCAATGATGGCGACTATGTAACTGGTAAAATGGGTACCGTTGTAGGAGAAACAGTGGATCCATAGCTCTGATTAACTCCTATTATCTCAATATGCCACAAGACAATCACACCTAGCATGGTATGTGAACAAGAGTAAGATATAATCAATTAGACACTACTTACAAGGTAAGAAGGTAGAGAAGAAGGCCAGAGACAGGGAGCAAGGGCCGGAAAGATCAAGTGTACTGCAGTGTGTAACACTGGAGAGTACAGTCAAAGGAGGCACTGGAGTGACGGTGAATGATCTGCAGCTCGGTTACGTGCATTAGGCGGGTTGCTTGAAATGAACAAGGTCCGGGCTGTTCCTGAACACACCTGGTCTGTGACTTGGGGGCACGGTACCGCAGCCGGCGCCTACTGACCGCTACCTGTAGGTCACAGGAGGGTTCTGGAGATTGAGTCGGAGAAATCTCCATTTGCGGGTTAGCTTGATCCATAGGCGTTCCAAGGCAGAGATAAACATTAGGATCATCCCATTGGGGTGCTCATATTTCTCTGAGTTGATGTTTTGGTGGTTTTTAAGGCTTGGTTGATAGGTTCTTGGTTTTTAAGCAAAGGGATTCTGCATCAAGTTTCCTTTTTGAACAGAAATAACCTCGTCGTTGCAGTGACAGATTATCTGAAAATGGTCAATACTTCTTTAGAGGGTACAATGACTCGACAGGCAAGGGCCGGAGGGCCTGACGTCAGGGTATTAGGGCTAGGCGCAGCGGCACGGCAGCGCGCTGGGAGCCAGAGGTGACACACCAGAGTGGTAGAGCATCGGAGAATATCCAGGAATATGAATTGTCTCTTACGACGCCTACAGCCCAACATACTCACAGGACGATAATGCCGGGAACCGGTTCAGGGCGATGCACCAGGTAGGGATTGTCTAACAGTGAGGACATAATCACCGTGTTGTCGATTGAAGTCGTGATAGTCGGACAAGATTCTAGGCTGGACACGCCTGCGCAACCAGTGCCGAACCCAGGTCGCATGTCCCACCCTGGCAGCTGCTTTTTCTTTGGACCACCAATCGGGGCTGACAAGTAACATTCCGTTGGAATGTGAGGTGGGACAGATCAGACCGCTCAAGCTTTATCCTCGCACAGGCGGCCGACCACTGATAAGGAAAGTATCCTGAAACCGGTGGAACTCAAACTTGCCGAGGGTTAGGGCGTACTACCTTTATTTTTTCCGGAAACCGACTCCTTTTCCGGCATATACATCTATCCCGAGAGAAGTCTACCACATACGACCACAGGGTGTGGAGAACAGGGCTTCCCGTCCGCTCAGCCGTACTTAAGCCACACGCCGGGAGGTTAGTAGTTGGGTGGGTGACCACCAGCGAATCCCTTCTGTTGTATGTTTTTCTTCTTTTTTACCTCTTTTTCATAATTCCACCAATGCCACTTTTATTGTTGTATGCTGTATAGCGTGTAGATCGAAGCCATTCTTTCACAACTTAGTCGGATCTACCATTGAAAGCCCAGTACCCGCGTGTAACATGTCATCACTTCAGTAATTTTACAGGGCACATATTAGTCTCGCGTCTCGAAATGATAACTGGTAAACTGGTAACGACCGGCCGTCGGGCTTTACAAGGCTGTTTGGTATGCAAGTGACTCGAATCATCAATGCTTAGCAGGTGTTACCTTGCCAGTCGGCTGCAAGACATGGCACGGGAACACAAGATTTTGTAATTTCATTGAAGTACTGTAGCACAAAGAGCTCTAGAAATAAGTACGAGTGCATACAATGAGTATGACAAGGGAATGTCATAGAGCATGTTATCTGATGGACTGTACTCAGATCACACAGAAATCATTCCATCCATTCCAGCCCACCAGAATCAGTCCCAGCCGTGAGGAGCCCAACTAAGAAATCGTAGACGATGATTCCCAAGAGGGGACATAAAACCAGTTCCATTTACTCTGCCCACCCAGATCAGTCGCAGCCCTGAAGGACCCTACTCAGAAATCGTAGACGATGATTCCAAGGGGGGGAAATAAAATCAGTTCCATTTACTCCATTCAGCACAGAGAAAATATGCTGGGGGAAAGGTTCTCGAATATGATGAACATATGAGCCATCATATCTGAACTCGCCGCATGGTAGTCCCTGAAATCCGCAGGCCATGAGAGTTCCACATATGGGAAACAAGATTATCTTTTCGATTGCAGACACGCTCGCAAGAGAGACACCCAAATGAGCCCGGGGATACATGAATGCTCATAACATGTCTTTTAAGATCCGCGCGTCTTTTGAATCTCTTGGTGCAGTCTTTCCACAGGCATGGATGGGCTACCGATCGAATGCGCCCTCTTCCATGCATTTCCCCAAGCGATGGTGAGATATTGGGGGCAGCTTGGAAAGGACCGCTATTGGCTTGTCGGGTGAATCCAAGCCTTGAGGCGACGTTGCCTGAATGGTCCGAATAGAACTGAACAGCATGGTCGCGGCGCTGGACCGGCGTTTGCATATTGGGAAGGGCAGTATTGGTAGCAACCATGGCGAGGGCGTTGGGTTCCGCTGGCGGGTAGGTGGAAAGAGGATTGTGGGGGAGAGAGTCATAAGACATATTAATTGCATCAACCATGTTAAGAGGATGTAATCCCCCTTCTGAGTTGGGAGGCCGTTGGATGAATACGTGACCGGTGTTGTTTGTAGCAATCGTGGGGACGGGATTGTGTCTATCTGCTTTGTGGGTATGCCGAGTATTGGTCAAGGCAGCGTCATGACTGCCCCATTCTGTGGTATTTTCATTCATATGGACATTGGCAAATGGAGTCCAAAGACCTGGGAATAACTGTGCATCGCGAGACCAAGAATCTTCGTCCACCCAGGCCGAGTGAGCGATAGAAGAGAATGACATTGTTTGGTGAAGACACAATGTGCGGGCAGACGTGAATGACCAAAGTGATGGGAAGATATCTGCTTTTCTGAGCCTACCATCTGGCTGAGCTCAGCTTTTGTATGTTGGGTTGAACAAATAGGCTGCCGATGGGTGCTCTCCGCATTGAGCAGCACTGAAACCATGCTAAGTTCCCCAATGCCACGGTAAGACATAGTCACAAGGAAAGCATGCAGAGCACAATCCGTTCCACGGGTCTATTTCCTTGCAATATGATGGTAGTGTGACCCCGTTGTGCCTGCTGTGAGAAGTGCCCAGACACATCCTACATGACGCCCACTAGGCAGTGGCCCAAGCCGCAAGTTTTGAGCTTCCTATCGTAATAGAAAGGTGTAGTACCTGTCACGGCTGACGCTCGGGGGTTTCATTTCCATGGATCGCAAGTCCCATCTCCTTCACCTCAAGTAGGTGGTTCGAAAGGAGTACGTGACATCCTGCAGCAGGGAGGGCAATGTGCGTGCGTTCATGTAAATCTGCCAACATTGATTCCATCGTCCAAATTAGGTCCAAAGCGTATTTCAGACAGGAGGGACGCAGACCAATGCCAGAAGTCGATTAATTCCCGACAGATGATGTCTTCTTTGAAAGGCATTGCGAGTATTAATTACTGTAAGGAACCATAAAAGTAGGTACCTCACAGACGTACCTTTGAGCGGAAGAAAGGACGTTGTCCGCCTGTGTTGGGTACTTGACCAGTAAACCACATCCCACAGCATGCTAATCGCTTCAGGGTTACCAAAGGCCTTGTAGATGATAAGACCTGAGCTAAGCCCTATTGGTAAAGGTTAGACATGGGTTAGATGATGTGGCAGCGCCGGCGATAGTCGTATCCTGCTTCAGCCACCATGTATGTTGCACAATTGAGTGGCAGATGTTTCCTGGTGGTCATTTGATCAGACGATGAAGATGACGTAGCCAGGTACACCAGGCCCGTGGGTTCGGCTGTCTTTTTCATAAATGCTGGATGTGTGTCTAGCCATCGGATGGGACAACTGGTTGTAGGTAGGTAAAATAGACAGCCATTTTAGGTCCGTGGTTGCACATCAACATCGCTGACTGGTGATAGTGTTGTTTCATTTAGTAAAGCCAATGACTGACAAGGAAGGTGCAGACCGAGAACAAATCTTGCACACAACTTGCTTTCGAGTTGCCATCGCTATTCAAATATATAATGAGTGCAAAAGAATTTAATCTTCTTCCCCGATTGTTGTAATTGCTGGCCCTGGTGATAACAGGAAGGCAAAGATGCAGAGAATCGCGACATTTATATCTCCCAAGTACCCGATTTCGTACAGGAAAATCTCAATTCTGGGACGGATATCTTCATACACCAAGTGTCTCTGGAGGGAAATACCAATTCAGGATAGGTATATGCCACTGCTAAGCCTTGGACGTATTAGAAACCTGTCTAGTATAATGGAAAAGGGCGGGCTTCCCGTTAGGGAATCTGCTGTGTAACACAAATCTGTGCGTGCATTTCTCATTCCAGCACAGGAGCTCTTGGACATATTCTAGGACGATTTGCTCCGGTTGCTTCTATGCTGCTCTAATAACCACTGCTGGATTACCGAGACTGCCTGGTCTACGAATTACTACACCGCTCATATTTTATTCGTTGGTATGCGCTCAGGCTTAGAAATAGAATCCCATCCTATACTCGATAGTAAATCACTAATTATATTTTTCCCTTCCTCAATGAGGAATACTCTCTAAGGAACTAAATAATACTTCCCACCTCAGATCCTTTTAATGGCTTCTTCTACTGTGTGAGAAAGGTTTTCTACGATCAATAATTACGCTATTCACTGTTCAGTCACAGAAAAGGCGTCATCCAGACAACTACCTTTACGATAGTGACTATAATTATGACCTGGAGGCGAATTCATCAGGACCAACACCAACTAGCGAAATACTGATCTCCAAACCGTTTTAGGCAAACCTGGAGCCTCAGGCAGCAGCGCGGTTGAGCGAGTGGGGATGCTCCGCAGTACGGTAAAAAGCGGATCCTTTCGGGAGATTATGGAGCCCATGGCGGTAGCGCGTCTAGGGTTAGGGGAAGTTATGCGCCATGCGAGGGTTATTGAGATATTATGTGATTTCATTTTACATGGCTATGGCTTGTTGACTTTTACTTATACAGAATGGGAAGTCATCTTTGTTATTATAGTATGTCTTTTATGTTTTGTTAAGGTTAAATTCCCGAAAGTCTAAGTACAGAAGCCATCGCATGCATTTAAAAAAGCTTCCCGACACTCACCAAATCAGCGCATCTTGCATAGTAAACATGACTTAAGAAGTATCCCAGATCGTAGCATCATAATGTATAGAAGGACAAAGAATCAAGAGAAAAGCCCGAAATGTATATACCAGTGCCCACATTAACCATTTGCCCCTTTTCCCAATCCAGCTCATAAAAAACCACCCATATCATCCCTGATGATGCCGTGACATATGTTCCTCGAGGTTGTCCTTCCGATTGAATAATCGACCGCAACCTATAACAGGACAGACATATGAATGAGGAAAGACATGAATCGTCTTGATGTGTCTGCTCAGATCCTCCCATCTGTTGAAGGTTGGTCTAGTAGTGCAGTCTTTCCACTGACAGCGAAGATCATGGGATCTGTTTGCTGGTTACTGGTCGAACCAAAAACAATCTTTCTAATTGTCGCAATGCACAACGACTTACGCTTGTCGATGAGTTTCCACGGCAGACCCACGTCTGTTTGGGCAGGTTGGGAAGGGCCCAGGAGCTGGGGCGATGCCGTGCATGTAGTTCTCGTGAGGGGTATATGTGTGGTGAGGATTGTTTCCTGTGACGGGTAACGGGGCGCTAACATATCCGCTAGGTCCAAGGCGTGGACCTTGTTGGCGTGGAGCGAAAGCAGAGGCAGTATCAGGATACCCTAGCCCTGTGGTGTAGATTGGATGGTGCATCGCTAGATCTGATTGGATATATGGAGAAGAAAGTATATTTTCGACTTGGTTGGCAGGGAGACTCGGACAGAAATTGTCCTTCGTTATGTTGTTAGATCGGTTCTGGCAAGCGGTGCATGGGTAAAAACTAAATAGGGAGGGATCAGCCTGGTACGGCGTAATTGTATTACCAGACATGATATGAATGATCAAGGGGAGGTAGTTCGCTCGGTGAGTAAAAATAAGACAGAGAGAATTTAAGTCGAACGATGGTTGATCTTGTTCGTTGCTATGTGGAGGAAAAAAAGATTGAGGTCGAATGTTTATCTTATATGTTGAACTTGGGAGGTGCGGCTCTGTGTGTTATCCTAAGCTTTGGGAGGAACTCCGGTGGCGCAAGACTGAACAAAGTGGATTACGGCGGATGGCGCGCTCCTATTGGTCCCTCCTGGCACAGCTCCATGCCCGATTTAGCTTAAGGTAGTCTCTGAGTCCAGGGAGGCCGAGCCCGAACCATACCCTTTCGGGGAGGGCTTCAGACGATCATTTTGTTATCACAACAACCATCATCGCGCCTCGGTGTCCGCTGATGTCTATTTTTCACTGTCGCACTATGTCGTGCCGCTTGGACTACTTGTTTGGAAATGGCGCTCCCACAGACCTGGTTACTGCCACCCTTTATAGGACACGCGCTCACTGGACCGCCTGCTGGGATAGGAATAGTATATTCTGTGTAGAACCCTCACAGCTTCAATACTTATTGCTGCCTGTGGCTGTGACAGATGGCCTAGGGGCGCGCGCCCTGTAGCAGACCGACAGGGAGCCCTATCAAAGACCCCTGTGGTCCTTTTGGAGGTCCTCTTGAGGGTCGACTATAGGCTCTTTTGGAAGCCTTTATACGATATTTTCGGCCTATATTACATTTTGTACGAAAACTCTGCTGATTGGGGCTCTATTTGGGCAGCCGATCTACGACCACGTGACTTATGCATTTTAGCAGGAACCAAGCCAGTGTGGCTGTGGCGGCTCCCTTTGGAAAGAGTATGAAAACCCCCGGCCATCTCTCAGGTCTTCAACACTAGTTTCTCGCCCCAAAACTGAGATGTAAATGTATTTACAGATAATGAAGACATTGATTTAAGTAAACATATGAGTTAAGAAAAAATTCATCTTCGTATATTGATGTCTAGAAGTAGTATTGTTCTTACTATTTAATACCAGCATCTATACATATTGGAATAAATGAAACTTACATCTACCAACACCCTGAAACAGATCGGGAATAGATTGGAAACGTAAGGCAAGATAAAAGATTCTAGAAGAAACCAAACCTAAGCTTCTGTTATCGCCTCTCATACGGCCGAGTTGAGTAACAAAATATTCGCAGTTGGTGGGGAGGAAGCGTTAGTCGAGGTGTGGGTGTGGGTGGGGTGGTTAATGCAGCAAACAAAACGAACCGAATCATTTGGGGAATTGACTCCTGCCGCTAGGGACATTCGCCTTGGGAATTATCTTGGCTTTGAACACAGTGGTGGCTTGCGATCCACTCCCAGTGAGTGGTCCTTGGGCTGATTTAATGATCTAACCCTTTCCCACATGAATCCTCTCTGAACAGCCGAGGGGATATACGGTGTGCCTAATGTCTCATAAAGTCCTCCGTTCGTTTCCATGGCTTGTACATGTATCCCATATGGTCATATCCCAAAGCGGGTAATTTGATACACTTCAAACTCCTGTGCTTTAACACGAGATAGGCGAACGCTATTGGACTGTTCAAATGCGCACCCCATATTGGATGCCGACAGTTTTCTTCTTGAGGTGAATTTAATGCGCTGCCACATCACAGGTCGATGGAGGATGATGAGCTAGATCAGCAGCTCGTTGGTGAGGTCTCATTATCGATCTTCACAGGATACATGATTCCGGCTGGCCCTAGCAACGGACTGTCGAGATCAGCCACAGAGGGAAAGTGATGTTGCATTCTATGGCGGCGTCGACTGGCGCTGTATGTAAATGGAATAAGCTGAGAAGGGTAGCTGTGGGTTATTTTGCGGCTGCGTTTAACTGTTTTAAACCGACTGAGACCAGCGTATGCCATACTCCTCATGCATTGCTCTGGTTGCTTGTAGAAGAGGACGGATTCCTGTGATGCTGGTTGTTCCCGATAACGTAACATTTTAAGAGAAACAAGGTGGGAGATGAAGGTCGGAGAGAATATATGAAAGGATGGCCAAGAGCGTTTGGGACACTTGATCTAGATATCGCTAGATGGGAGTTGAACAAGGAAATTGAGCTATTTGGGGCTACTGCCCCTGCAATGCCATCCTAGCCTTAACTGTATGAACCGCATAGGCAGATAATGTAGTAGGCATATTGTTGAGCAACGCAATGCGTGGAGTTTCCAATGAATCGCCTGGAGAAAGCCCTCTTCAATCAACACGGTTTAGCAGAAGGTGTAAACTGTGCGAAAGAATGTGATCTTTTTGGGTACTCTGCTCACCATTGGCATAGCAGATGCAACAAAGTACGGTCTTTATATAGTTGGTAATTGCGGTCTTACAATCTGAGATAGTCACCGTGTGTGTAGAGAGCTTCCGCGCGTGAATCGCAGTCTACTGAAATTGCCGCTGTTGTTCCTATGCTTGAGCTCGACATGAAGCTACAGTACCTAGTAGCCTGACGAATTCCTCAGTAGAGTCGCTACTTGATCATCTCCCGGGACTCCCGGGCATTGGGTCACGTGCGAGAATTGAGGCCCGGCGATCGAGCCGACCGGTCTACTAGGTCCTAGGTCCCGGCTTGTGGGTGACCTCAGCGCTCACAGGTTCGCAAGTCATCGCAGCTTTTCCTGTGTATAGTTACTTGGCTGAATCAACAGCATCCTAGAGATCAGTCGCATGTAACTACTAAGCATTTCCAACCTGTCGTCTAATCACCGAAACATTGACTGATCGACCATTGTGCGACAAGATCGGCGATCGTACAACAGGGCGCTGTCTAAGTTGTCTAGCCCAACTGGATACTCGACATCACGATGGCTGGTGTCAGCATACGCCGGACGTTTCTTCAGACACCCCTATGCCGGAGTAAGGTGCGGGAATCCTTTGGAGAAATATTGGCTATGAAATTGCGGGTCACCGGAGGTCAAGGCACAGAGCAGACGGTCAATCTGCCCTGATGATCCGGCTAGACTGCTAAACTCTCGACCAGCGCTTCCGTCACTAGAGGATAAGCATCGCTGGGTGGTGTACATGATGATTTTAACGTAGTCCTTCGTAACATGGGTGGGATGTTTGAGTAGATGCTCCACCCTGATCTAGATATAAGTTGACGAGCAAATGACCCTGGACCGGTTTGGGGGTTGGCAGCGTCGACTCCAAAGCCAAAATACTGCCTGTCAATGGATCCACAGGACTCGCATACTAATCACATGATCAAAATAGGCGAAAGGCTGGGCAAGTCCTCGGTCCACTTCCTCGAACCTTGCTGCTCCCAAATGACAGGCAAGACGGCGAGAGCTTTGGGAATGTTGTCAAATAATGTCCTTGAATGGATTCCTTTCAGATAGTTGGTGAAGAATGATCGATACTCGGGGTCTACACTATCCGCCGCGGCAATAAAGCAGGACCATACAAAGCCATGGGCACCTGGTTCCGTGGGGTCCACGTGGGAAAGGAGCTGGTGCAGGTCTTCCAAGGCATCCCAGGAGCTCTGGTTGGTTGTTGCACGTTGGAGGTAAATCTGAGCGCCCTTTGAAAATCCCTGCTTGACAAGTGACAGGGTCCTGTCATGGTGCGAATCAGTGTGGACGCCCGACGCCATCCACACACCCGGGTCGATCGGATTCCTCAGCTGCAGTGCACCAAGGTCTTCATTCAACAGTGGCTGTCCCAAAAAGGCAAACATGTCTGTCTGCTTGGTCAGGAACTCGTTCAACTTGGAGTTGTCGACATCCCTCATGTTCTTCGCCAACATGAGAAGGGTCTGTAGCAGATAACTGTACTCGGAGCTTCCGGTGACGGTTTCACCAACAAGGAGCACGATTAGGGTTGCCCAAGTTGACGGATTGAACACAAGATCAGGGGAGCCGAGCTGGGAAGCACGGCGTAAGCGCGATATGATTGCCGACCGACTCGACTCCGTTGCCGCTTGAGACGAGGGCTGTCGCGGACCGAGATGTTGCGCGGCCACCACAGAGACAGCCTGCTGTAATAGCTCGTCTTCAAAGGCCATCGGAAGGATGATATCTCGGTACCCATTTGATATATCAAGGACCACCATGACTGGCGCAACATATTTTGCGAAGTAGTCGAAGGATTGACGGGTCCTATGATCTATTGGCGCAATCCACCGACCAATCGTCAATGCTCCGTTTGTTAGGAACTGCTGCTCTAGATCCTGGGTGGTATATCTATATCCATTTTGCGCTAAACTGAGGGCAGCACCGCGGTTTGCGACAGATGTTGGCAGGATTTGGCCGCTCCACGCTGATGCGAAATCCGTCTCTGCGATAGAGACTTTTACCGCTGCATGGGCTTCCATGTCAGGTGTCCTCCGACAGTCCTCGCCGAGTACGCATGTATCTGACAACGCTAGCGCATTCGATTCAAGGTGCTCAATCTGACCACCGGTGATCCGCATCCTCCCACCCTTTCCGGGTTTGTCGCTCTTGGCGACTTTATTTCGGTCATGGCGCCATCGGATGGAACTGGGACTATCCGAGGATAGCTTGTATGCGGTGTCTGGGTTGGCATCAAGGACCGGGATGGTACATCCCTTCAGCTTGCCGCGGGTCGCCACGCCGGCCGTGAAGCGAAACCGGCCCAAACCCGAGCATTCGATGCCTTTTTTCTGACATTTCAAGCAGACGGGCTCCCCCCGATCGCAGATAATCCGGCGCTTCGAGCATTGAAAGCACCCTGGAGAAAAAGAGATGGTGAGTCATGGTTCCCTCGGGGGAGGTGCAGGAATTGGCATACCTCGCGACTTGGTGCAGCGACCGGAGTCCGTCGCTACCATGTAGACCCGCTCAGTCACCCCCGCCGGGTGGCAGCCATGCAAATTGCAATCACGCGAGGATTAGGTGGTGGTGGCGTTATCTTGAAGGATGCGCGGTGGGCTGATTAGGAGACCGGGTGGGGGGAAATTGAAGACGGAAGTCGAGATGAAGTCGGCGGAGGTCCGATGGGGCCCGGCGCGGAGCGGGTCATCTCGTTCCGAGAAACCCGCCCTCCCCGCACTTGTACCACTTGCACCACTTGCAAGGTTCCTGCCAACCGATAGCCGTCTTACTCTCTTCACGGTTCCTGAGGGGATCGATCTCGCAACTGCAGGGGCCGAAAAGGCCGACCCTTATCATCCGCTCACGCATTTTCATCTGCAGGAGACCGGTTAGCAAAGTGCGCTGATGAGCTCCGTCGTGTTCGCATCCAAGAGAGCCGTTATCGCTCGGAGCAGCTTGCCCCACCACGTGACAGGCGTCCATTCCGAAAGTCGGGCGATCTGAGCTTGACAGGATCAAGCATCTCCCCCCCTCCGGTGTCTCCGGAGCTTGGCCCCCCTCGGACTCGGTCCAGGAAACATGATTGATGGATTTCCGACTGCCTACGTATGTCATCTCAGATAAATAGCCATTTCCAAACATCCCGACGCATTCCCTGTCTCAAGGAGGCGATCATCTTGTCCCAGGGCCAGGCAGTGGCGCATGTGAAATGAAGGGGATGGTACAATGGCTTTGTTGGATGACAGACTCCGTCGGCGACCTATCAGGATTGCTCCGGGCGCTAGTGCCTTGCTGTTTATCGCCGAGATGATGCCCGAGATGATTGTTCACGACGCGGTCGCTCTACCGAGGACTAGCAAGGGAAATGGCAGTCTGTCACGCTCTTTGGGATGCAGAACGCCCTTACTTTCCCCACCACAAGTCCAATCTATGCCTCTTGATCTTTGCCAGCCCGACTCCTCCCCTACGGAGTCCGACGCGCGCCTTGCGTCTTATCTGCGGTGGGCCTGGTTTCGCACCAATCCGCGGCCAGGGCTGTCATAAGCTCCTATCAGCAATATCGGTGCCGGGTCCACTCGGCGCTATTGTTCCTGGCGGGCGAGTGGGAGGCCATGGCTCAGCACGCCCAGGCAGCACTTTACCGGCGGCCTTGTTTCCTCCAACCAGTCCCATCGTGTCGTTGCTAACCGCCACTTCGGCAGCTTGCGAATCTGCTGGCCGACTCAACCACAGAGAGGGGCTCTCCTGCCAGGATGTATCGTTCTGCAGGTTAACATGAAGCTAATCTCATGGTCTCTCCGGTGCAGGACGTAATTTCCCAGCACGTATATAATGCCCGGAACGCACCCCTCAGTCTGATCTTTCCTCTCACATCCACCATCAGTCAAGCAATTCCTAGATCGTTTATCCCATCACCGCCATGTACTTCCCCGTCGGCACTCTTGCCGCTGCCTCCCTCCTTGCTGGGACAGTCGCGGCCGCTCCCACCCCTCACCCCCACAAGGGAAGAGACATTCTCCGCCGCACCGGCAGCTACACCACCTACAAGCCCACGGCTTTTACCAGCCCTAGTGAGCACAAGGCTACCTCCAACTACCTCAGTCTGAGCAAGGTCAAGTCCAAGGGCAGCCACCCCCGCAGTGCCGCCTACGTCAAGCGCTCCACCTCCAGTGGTAGCTCCAGCTTGATCTCCCTCATCGAGGGAGAGGAGTTTGCTACCTCCATCACCATCGGTGGTGATTCTTTCGACGTAATCGTTGACACCGGCTCCAGTGACACCTGGGTTGTCGAAAAGGGCTTCACGTGTATCGACTTAGATACCGGCCGCACTACCTCCGAGTCCAGCTGTGACTTTGGCTCCACCTGGACCGTGGCGAGCTCCTTTACCGAGATCCAGGGCGAAGAATTCTCCATCGAGTACGGTGATGGTGAATACCTGTACGGAGTCATGGGTAACGAGAGCGTCTCGATTGCCGATATCACCGTCGACTCGACCACCATCGCCGTGGTCACTGAGGCTGCCTGGGAGGGCGATGGAACGACCTCTGGTCTGACTGGCTTTGCCTACCCTGCCATGTATGTATCCAGTCCCGTTCTATCGACCAAGAGCTAACAGTCTATAGTACGAGCGCCTACTCTACCTCCACCGATGACCAGGTCGAGTACAGCAACGTCATCACCACCATGATTGCGGACGGCTTCATCGACCCCTACTTCAGTCTGGCCATTTCCCGCGATGTTTCCGGTGACGCTGGCTACCTGGCTCTTGGCGGTCTGCCTCCCGTGGACTTTGTCGAGGACTTCACCAACACCTCCATCCTGGTCACCAGCATCGAGGGCTACCCCGACTCCTACGACTTCTACACCATCAACATTGACGCTGTGACCCTGAACGGCAAGAGCCTGACCGGTGCCGGCGGTGACAGCATCCAGTACATTGTATGTCTCCTCACATCAATTCATAGGCAGATACTAACCGATACAGGTTGACTCTGGCACCACCCTGAACTACTACCCCACTTCCATCGCTGAGGAAGTCAACGCCGCATTCTCCCCTGCGGCCACCTACTCCGAGGACGAGGGTGCCTACATCGTTGACTGCGATGCCACCGCCCCCAGCCACGGTATCACTATCAACGGCAAGACCTTTTACATCAACGCCCTCGACATGATCCTCGATGCTGGCACCGACGATGAGGGCAACACTGTCTGCATTTCGGGTATCGTTGACGGTGGCAGCGACACCTCGGAGGACCTGTACATTCTGGGAGACACCTTCCAGAAGAACGTGGTCACTGTCTTCGACATTGGCGCTACTGAGCTGCGCTTCGCCGCCCGCGAGAACTACACCTCCAACGACACCTACTAGATCTGCTTTCTGTGATACCTTTGAGCCGTTCATGTGTATAGTTACGTTGCTATGTATGAAATGATTTCAACCTGCTTCACCAATTTTAAATTCAATGTAATCCCTCACAAACTAGACCTACCACCATCCCAGCTATCCTCATCCCTCAATTCCCCCATGGATAAAACTCCCCCTCACAGAAGTTCAACTCAAACTCGCAAACCACCCCTCCCCACCATCCCACCAGCGCAAAACCCACACCCCTTCGCAACCCCATCCTCAACAAAATGAAACATTACCCTCCCCCCAATCCTCCCAGCGCCAAATTATTTCCCCCTCCACCGTCATCCCTTATCCTCTTTCGTACATCGATAGTTCCAGTCCATCCCAAACACACATAGTTTGTATCCACCACCCTAGTATTTATCTACATTCTACGAGTTATATACGGAAGCGATGTAAAGGGAAGGAATACCCCATAATTCTACCCATCGAGCGAAAGACCACGAACGACCTGTAACCTAACCTCGGGCGTTGAGAACAACTATCTTGCTGCCTGTTCTCCTGAATTAGTTAGTGTTTGAGGTAAAATGAACTTGATATAAGGAACACTGCTTGGACGGATGACTGTTTGATCCCTGGCGGTTAACACGCAGATACCCCTCCTACCCCAACTCAATCAATGACGATCACGCCCCGGGATATTGCCTGTGTCTTTTATATTATCCGGTAGGTAATAACCGTAACAAATAGTATGCCACAAGACCGCCCCGTGTCAACAGTATCTGTCAGAGGTCCATCTTGGGTATTGCAGTGTGTTTCATGTACATACTCTATTGTTGAGGGGGTTTCAGGTGTTATATATAGCAACCCCTTGGAATGTCATTACAATTAGTATCAAAAAGCTCTCCTTTAGGTCTCGTGAAAAGTGTTATTCGGTGAAGAAGGACCTGGATGTTGCTTCAGAGAGATATTTCCCGATTAGGCACTGAATAAACAATCAGGGATTGTATGTGGGTCTATGCGCGGTGAAGTCATTACGTATCTACCTCACCGCGCTTTACACCGCTTTCAGGTTGGGTTCTGGACTCTAGGGTCGTGGTATTCGGAGGAGGGTGCACCTTTGGTAGTATATAAATTCTGACATTTTAGTAGCCTATTATCATCATACCGACATGTAAATTCGTGCAAGGTGGTTGGTCAGTTTTTATGATGTGGGCCATGGAAATCTTTCTGCCAGCATAATCATTCCCGGGGATGTTCTCCGCAGAACCCGCCCGGTAGTGGGGTCTTTATCTTATCGGCTTATCGCGGTATCATGGAAATTTCCCTTGGGAGGGTAATGATGAGAAAATGGCGACGGTCGGGAGGAGATGGTATGGCGTAGGATATCTAATTGATATCTTGAGTGAGCGTACTTTGTCCTTTATATTCAATAAAATCATGCGAATTCTATATTGGGATCGGAATATTGGTTTGGTCTAGTTTCAAGTTATTTTCATACTAAATACTATATATTTTATGTCGAATGTGTGGCACAGAGGTTCAGGTGGATTTACGTCTGGAACTTCTTTCCCGTGAAGAGTATTGTATTGAATGTTGTGAAGTAATAACAACACAAGTCGGAGTTTATCAATAAGGCCATTTTCATTGTATAGTACTGGAATTATCGGAATCCGCTCTCGGTGTGTTCCTAGACTGCCATGAATGAGTTGAACCAACATAAGAATTAGATACAAGGCGAGAATCTTGAGCAACCGGGCTCAGAACATGTATTCCTTATATGGTCATTTGGCCAGTCTGCTGTAAGCACTCCTACGCCTAGAACAGATGGCGATGCTCTCAATACATGCCATCATGTTATGTGATTTTCCGTACCATCTGACTGAGAAGACCTTTCCTTTTAGGCTTATCAGGAAGAGGCGGCGGAGGATCCGATTGACAGTGGCGGATAAGTAGTTGGGCGGCCGGGTTCTTACTGTTAGCAGCGGCCCATGATAGTAGTGTCCGACCCTCTTTGCTCCCACATTCTGTGTTGGCATGATGGTCAAGGAGGAGTTGAACCACGCCTGTGTGTCCACCATGAACAGCCCATGATAGGGGGGTTATGTGGAATTTATCGTCTGTTGCCTCCAGGTTTGCTCCCTGACCCAGAAGGAGGTCTACAACACCCCGATGCCCATTTCCGGCAGCAGATAATAGGAGTGTATGACCCCACCATTTCTCTTCAAGATTGCTATCCCTCGTAAGCAATAGACGGAAAATAGGCTCGTGTCCGTGAAACGCAGCCAAGGTTAGCGGTGTGTGGCCATTCTGGTCCCTGGACTTGACGTCCGCGCCCATCTTGACGAGTACACTAACAACCAACATATACCCTTTTTCCACAGCCCACATTAATAGAAGCTGACGGTCGATATTCATGTTCTCTATACAAGTGAGCTTGTTGATGATTAGTTCAACGGTTAGCACATTCCCAGCCCTCTCAGCCCAAGGCAGTAGCGTTTGGTCAGGATCGTCTGTAGAGGGCATGAGAGCACCCTTTTCAAGGAGAAGCTGAACAACAGACAGATCTCCGTTCTGCACAGCACACGAGAGTGGTGTCATGCCTTGCTTGTCACTTGTATTGGGGCTGACCTTTCCAGTCTCAAGCAGAATTTTGACAACATTAAAATGCCCTTCTTTGGCGGCAAAATGTAATGGGGTTTGTTTATCAAGGGACATGGAGTCGGGCTGGACATCCGGTCGGAACAATAACAATTTCACGATGGCCCCACTTCCGTTCTCGGCAGCGTATGATAATGGCGTCCGCCCTTTAATGTCTTGATTATCCGCGCGTATATCACTTCGACTTAAAAGTGACCATACCCGATTCAATTCACCCCGTTTTGCTGCACACAAAAGGGGGTCCCTGCCAGTGTCCGCTGAGTCCCATTTCATGTCTAGAGTTGTAGAAAGCAATGCTGCGAACTCTTCTTCTCCGACACTCCCAGACGTATTTACAGTGGTGTCAGGTAAACAAGAACCTTTGTCTGCTGCCAACTGATATTCGCCTGTGCGGGCTAGGCTTCTGGGACTTCTATGGGCTGCCAGGCGTCGCTGCTTGACACAAATTCTTTTCACGGGGCATAGCGCGGCTCTAAATTCCGTCATATCAAGAAGCTCGGCTTTCTCGCAGTGAATTCGCTGAAAGCTCTGCATAGTCAGAGACGTGTCCTGTAGACGGATCGCGATTAGACAGTCTGCTTTCCTGTGCTCCGTGCAATGAAGGATAGCAAGGCCTAGTCCTGCTTGATTAAGTCCAACGAAATTGAACCCCAAGTGGATCCCTTTGCTGCTGATAATAAGAGGCTCATTGCCAAATGTCACAAACGGATTGTGCACGACAATATTTGCACATTTCTGAAATGCGGCAGGGGATGTTGCAAGAAGCCCACCGTGGCTCTCTTCCTCCTTTGATGCCCAGGCGAAAATACTGTGGTCATCTATGACCTTCAATATCTCTTCCTGTAACCTGACAAACGATCTCTTGCCTTCTCCATAAATAAGTGGCATGTTGATACCGAATATGCCGAGTAACGAGTACGCTCGATCTTCAATCCGGGTGGTCTGCCTCCTCGCGGCCCATGACATTCGCTGTGCCACGCTGGCTGTTTCTAGATCTTCACCAAGGAGAATATCGGCCGGGATTCCAGTGCACTGGGATATGGAGTGGTGAAGGCTTTTCTTTGTACCAAGCTTCCTCCACATCCCGTCAAAAAATATCATGTTCGACGGAGCAATCAACTCCTGAAGGGTCCATCCTCTAGTAAACCATCTGCTCTTCGCAAACTCTGACTCCGACTGAATGTCCGCGAGGTATACGTAACACACATCGGCCTCGTGATACCAACGGTACATGGAATTGATTGCCTCCGATAATTCCGCACTGCTCGTCTTGTCAATGCAACATGTGTCTATCCACACATAGTCGAATCCAGAGGCTTTGGCGACGGAACAGGAGTCTTTGACTTTTTTGAACCCAAGTTTGCTTGGTGCGTAGCCATTTTGCATATCCTGGAGCGTAACCTCTTCCTTCTCCCAGGTGTGCGAGAGGATTGCATACGGCGGGATGTTGTTATCTGCGAACTCAAAGATGTTAAAGTTGTTGGGGTTGGACTGAGTCGTCTGGAGAAGTCGCATGATGTATCTTGGCACGACAATTTTCTGGATTTAATGAGAGTTATGAGGGAGTGAGAATTGGTGTTCTGTCTGTTCCGGTGATCCAAGTCAGGCGAAAACGCAGATGATGGAGGGGGTCCATTTCTTTTAGTAGGCGGCTGCCATCTGCGTGGGTGCCTAAGGCTGCGATTGCTTGGCCAATCAGAAGGACTAGTATCCACTCGAGGTGCTATCTGGTTCAAATGGGTTTAGCTCCTTGTCTCTGACCCCAAACAATCGGGGACTGTTCAACTGGTCAAACACTAACTATAATGGGTTACTCTTAAAAGAGACGGGCGATGCATAGGTGGATCTGGTGGAGAAAGGGGTCTGAAAATCTTGTATCCGACCCGCTGAGCCATGCTGCCATTAGTATTAATGAAAATCGAGGTATTTATACCCATCTTATCCTCTCGCCGCGCGAGGACAGACGTTATTCGCACAATGACCTTTTCATCAAGATAACATCCCCATAAAATCACATTTAGAGGCGTTCTGTGGTCATGAATCAATTTCGAGTATTCACCAGATGGCGTCCTCTATCGACTAGCGACTCACCCCAAACAGAAATCAAGCGGAAATGTGAGGAGCACGCGAACTCTCGCATATCAATGTCGCTTGTTCCACCCACCAAAAGCATTCGGCCATGGACAAGCGAAGCCGCATTTACACATGTCTTCGAAGCCACCGACCACAATAAATGTGTCTTCGATGCCGTGGTGGCCCCTACATTGCCAGAAGTGCTGAAAGGCCATTGTTGCAACCTCTTCGCGTACGGGCACTCGGGAAGCGGGAAATCGCACACCATCATGGGGTACGACTTCAGTAACCCAGATGAGTTTGGGATGTGCTTGGCAGCAGCTCATCATCTATTTGAGAAGCTGGAGACCCTGAATGAAGGGAACCATGCTGCAGCTCTGCAACTCGGAATTGGACTACGCATGTACGAGCTGAGAAACAAGACGGCTTTCGATCTCCTCAACGGGCGATCTAGTTGCCATGTTCGCGAAGGGTATGATGGGCAAACGCACATCAGGGGAGAGACCGAGGTGTTGGAAAATGGAAAGGTCAGAGTTCGTCCGGTTGTCACCAAACCCTGTTGGAGCTTTGATGACTTCCGTAAGGAGCTCTTGGCTGGTTTGGCATTGAGAGCGACCGGTACTTCGACTGTTCATGACCAGAGTTCTCGCACTCATGCGGTACTTGAGCTGGAGATCGTCACCAGAGCGCTGCTTGATGTCCGAGATGCCGTTATCGAGCGACAGTCTGAGTTGGTGCCTGTTGCAAAGCGTGCGACCGACATATACCTCGAAGAAAATGTCAAGGGTGTCGTGCAGACTCCAGAGGGAAAATATATCCCCAATCCCGACTACCAGATTGACCAGGCACGTATTGATGCCGCAGAGGGGCAGAAGGCTGAGTTCGAGTCGTTTGTGAAGAAGGCAGAGGATCATGTCGAAGAGATTATGAGATCATCTCGGCATGACTGCCTTGGAGGGAAACTGGTGTTTGTCGATTTGGCTGGCTCGGAATATTATCACGATAAGGCTGCTTCGGTTTCTCGGCCGAAACAGTCTGCTCAGGAACAACAGGAGGGCCGGCAGATCAATACCGACCTGCTCGCACTGAAAGAAGTTATCAGGGCGAGAGCACTCAAGCAAGCCCGTATCCCATTCAGATCGTCACCCCTGACTATGGTTCTTCGTGGCCACTTTATGGGATCTAGCACCGTGAACAGTCATTCAGCGATGATTCTCACGGTGTCACCTTCATCCGAGCAGTTTGCTGCGACGATGAACACCCTAAAGTACGGGAATCTAGTTGGTCTGGCCGGGGGTGACAAGACAGCGCGGTAATATGAGCTAAGAATTGAGTACATTGAGAAGGATTGTCTATGCAGAGCGTCGACATAGAACACTATTGAGAACCTACCTTGGCATTGCGGGAGGCTAATGCCATTGCCTCCAGTATGGTACTCAATGATTTTAACTCCCCTCGTTCCTGGGAAGCCGTCTCAACAAACTGGCTAAACCAAGTAACCACGGCGAGATCTGCTTCAACATCGTGCCGTTCAGGAGACCCGATCATGTCCATGCTGACAATGAACAACGGAATAAACTGGTGGAGCAGGATGAGACTGATACCCCAGTACGGGTGTGGAGTGGAGGACATAATCGACTGGGACATCTGAAGGCTCCTTCTGGCAATATCAACAGTGTGATATGGCAGGAACTGACTGCTCTGGTTACATTTCTTGGATTGGTAGAACACGATGAGCATCTTGTAGCTGCTAAAGAGAATGTCCACACAAAACCACGTGTCGGTGCGATTGGTCGTTGTAGTCAGAAGCTCCTCCTTTGCTTTATCAGATCCGATGAACTGGAAAGGGTTACAGGAGTATCAACATACCGGGGTCCAGTCTGACATGATTGTTTGTACCTCTTTGATAAGACCGTCCATGGTTTCATCATACTGAGGGGTAGCCAGCCCTTGCTCCACACTGACGAGGTCCAGGTATCGCAACAAAACCAAAGTGAGGCGCATTGATGCGAGAAAGTGGATCTGAACAAAGCGTGTCGATTCATCGTCCACGCCAGTGATACTCGGATCCGGGAAATTTACTGCCCAGGACCCCTCGGGAATGAGTGCTGGCTTACCGAAAGACAGTCGGAAGAGACAGTCTGTGCGTAGTAAATGCCAGAACTCGAAGCGCTTTCGGTTCTTCTCTACCTCAATCTCCGGATTAGAGGGCCCATCAATCAAAGTACTCAGGTTGCCATGCATTGGGTGATCCGCATCGACGGAAAAATACCCGAGGGCCCTGGCAATTGTGCAGGCATGTCCGAGGATCTTCCAGGACAGTTCACTATTGCAACTTTCGAGGGCCATGGACATCTAAACCAAAGGCGATCAGTGTCTCGTTATGCCCAGCCGAAGTAAGCTAACCCACCATAAAGAAAGCTGCAAACAGATCGGCGGGCGTGTTTCTGATCTGGCTGACCCAGGTCTCCGTCAACCCCATACACTTGCGGCAAAGGAATTGTATGATACCGCCTCTTTTAGGATAAGGTTCGGGATCCAAGAGGAGCCCTTGGAAGAGGACATTGTAATAAACGACTTGAATGGTAGAGTCAAACTGAACGTGAGGGCTATCCAAGAGGTCAGAAATTGAAAGCATGAAACTTCTTTCGAACGGAATTCGAAATCCCTCAAATTGATAGGTGTCGTAGTACGCTTTGGTCACAATCAGCACATTCATGACTTGGACATTAGATGGGTCGGACCGTACTATTTATCCACTTGCTTGCAGTCTCCTTTGGGATGCCAGAAAGGGCGTGTACCTCAGTGACTGTTGTATTTTCCACCTGCGCAATCTCCACCTGCGCAATCTCCACCAATGCAGCCTCTACGGCCTGGATGCATTTCTCGTTCTCAAAGAAGCGAGACCACACATTGTCGAGGTGGCAAAACACGTTGGAGCGGAGCAGCGATCTGGTACTTTCGTCCCTCAGCCCGCTCAGCATTATATGTACCACACCTCGTACTGGTGGAGGGGACTTGCTACCGTGTGGCAGAACAATGCTTGTCGAGGCAGCATTATCTGAGTCGGTGGACATTGAACGATACGCGTCTGCGGGATGTTCTACATCTTGGTCGATCATACAGTGGTCTTCCAGGCGATCCAGGCGTCTGAGGATTTCCGAGAGAACATCCTTGTCAGGTATCGCACTAGGTTGACCGTCATCGCGTTAGTCGCAGGAGATCATCTAACACTGGGTCCAACCACACGGACAGCGCGAGGGTTCTATCAAGAGTAGGAACGAAAAGGGATGGGAGACGCAAGTCACCTTTGCTTCGCAGATCGTTGTTTTCGTGGCAGGTAGGTGCATTCTGCCCCGACAGCCTCACATTTGTCACAGCGTGGGTTGAGTCGGTTGCATCGAATCTAGCCTTCGTCAGGGGATGCGTCACTGCGAATCCGGTTAATAGCGTTACCTTCTTGGCTTGACAACGGCTGCACTAAGAAAGGTGTCAGACTGACTCCTGACGTGGAAGATGACTAGGTCTGGCTTACCGAGATGGGTTTTCGGGAGGTCATGATTTGGCCGGTGATGACGAAAGGGATGGAGCGGGGATTGCAAAGTCCGAAAGCCCGGCTGAAACGATGACGGCCTCCCGCCCAGCCCGGAATTTCCAAGTCCCGAATATCCGCACGATCCGCCCGCCCCACTTGGTCCCTGGCCCACTGCCACTGACTTTGTTCCACAGGATTAGATTTCCATCCATGCATCTTCCAAATACGGGGCCAGACCACGGCTGCCTGGATCTGCCAAGACAATGCTGTCCCTTATAAATACAGCGCTTTTGCACCATCACGCGTCATACCGTCCACCATAGCACACACACCAAAATGGGCCCTTTATCAGGCAGTCCCATAAAGAACTCCCCGGACGAGAAACGTCCGGAGGACACGCCACTACCTATCAACGATGACCAGCAAAATGTAATTCCTGTTCAAGATGAAGATGTTGGAGATAAACGGGCAGATGGGGATACAAAGCCCGAGCAGGCTGCGTCTCTGGGCGACTACTTTGTATGCTTTTGACTTCGACGTTGGTTCATCGCTCATATTCTACAGAGAGTTCTTTCTTATACCAGGGGAAAGGATCGCGTAATCCTCGCCATCGCACTGCTTTGCGCCATTGGATCCGGAGTGGTAAGTCAATTTGTTCATGGATGGATATGTGTCTAACCCTAACCATATAGCCACTACCCCTCATGAATATTGTCTTTGGGAGTCTCGTCGGTGCATTTAATGGGTACTTCTCTGAGGGAACATCTGTCACGGAAACAGAGTTCAAATCGTCAGTAAGCAGGCTAAGGTAAGGGCTCCAAGTGGAACACATTCTGCTCATAGATTGATTTTGAGTAGCTTATACATCGTCTACCTCTTTATTGGGAAATTCACTTTAACATATTTTGCAATGGTAAGTTTCGCGCTCACCAGGTTGAATGATCACTCACGATTGTCAGTACTGTTTCCGTGTTATTGGCCTTCGAGTTTCTGCAACTCTGCGACAGGAATATATGCGAACGCTTTTCGCCCAGCCCATCAGCAGGCTTGATCAAGTGTCGGTGGGCACGGTCACCAACACCATCACCACTCTATCGAATTCCATCCAGCAGAGCATTTCGGATAAGTTGGCGATTCTCTTCCAATCACTTGCTCTGTTGGTCACAGCTTACATCATTGCCTTTAAGTATTCGTGGGCTTTGACCCTTGTGACCAGTGCTGCACTTCTGTTCATCTTGGTCGTTGCCAGCGTGACACTTCCCCTTATAACCAAGGCCCAACAGGGTGTTGACAAGGCGGACGAGAAGCATTCCTCCATCGCAGCAGAGGTGCTTGGCTCGATGCGAACAGTTGTATCTCTTGGTGCAGAAGGGCGCCTCACCATGAAATACGCCCTTTGGATCGAAGAGGCGCGTAAGCGAGGACAGAGCATGTCCCTGTTCATTGGAGCTCAATTTGGGTTGATCTTCTTTGCCATGAACTCTAGCTACTCATTGGCATTCTGGTTCGGATTGAAGCTATACCGCGAGGGACACATAGCCAATATCAACACCGTCATTACGTGAGTCTACCGACTATTACTTGCTGCACATGCTAATAATCCATAGGGTGTTCTTTTCAATCATGGTTGCAGTCAGCGTGTTCGGTAACATTGTATCGCCCATGATGATTGTGACCAAGGCCGCTAGCGCCGCCGGCTCGTTTTTCGAGATGCTGGACTCGGAGAAGATCGACACCAGCGGTCTTTCGAACCCTGATGCCTCGGCTCAGGCAGACATTCTTTTCAAGGATGTTCATTTTTCCTATCCGTCACGGCCCGATACAAAGGCACTACGAGGGCTGAATCTTCGATTTGAACAAGGTAAAACGACAGCGCTAGTAGGCCCGTCAGGATCGGGAAAAAGTACGATCGTCGCGCTACTGGAGCGATGGTATCAGTTGAGCACTACCGGAGACGATCAAGGTGTCTTTGTGGGAAAACATAATATCACTGACCTGGACCTAAAGTGGTGGAGGTCACAAGTGGGCCTTGTACAACAGGAGCCCGTTCTATTCAACGATACCATCTTCAATAATGTTTCCTATGGGTTGATTGGTACGGAATGGGAGCATGAGACCGACGTGACCAAGAAAAAGCTCATCGAAAACGCGTGCAGCGAAGCTTTCGCAGATGAGTTTATTCGCCGTTTGCCAGAGGTATACTAAATGTTGCCTGCCCATCTCGCGATCATAACTGACCCCTGCAGGGTTATGACACGATTGTTGGGGAGAACGGCACCAAGTTAAGCGGTGGCCAACGGCAACGCCTTGCTATAGCCCGGAGCATTGTGAAACAACCAACCATCCTGATATTAGACGAGGCAACAAGCGCGATCGATGTGCGCGGCGAAAAGATTGTCCAGGCAGCCCTTGATCGGCTCTCACAGCATCGGACCACAATTGTCATTGCGCACAGACTCTCCACCATTCGCAAAGCAGATCGAATTATTGTTATGAAAGGCGGGGTGGACATCGAGCAAGGCACTCATGAGGAGCTTTTGGCCGTGGAGGATGGAGTTTATTACAACCTTGTCAACGCTCAGAGACTGGAGCTTCTAGAGGATGATGAGACAGGCACCAGTGACGTCACCGAAGAACTGGTAGAAGAGCTCAAGCCTGTGGAGGATACTACCAGCCAGCATGGAGAGAACGATAATGAGGCAGGCAGGAAAAGTCGAAGCTTTTTTGGCAGCATAGGACTGTTCCTATATGAGCAGCGCGCCCACTGGCGGTTTTACCTTCCCGCCGTTATGGGTGCGGCTGGCGCTGGAGGTAGGCTCTACAATTCCTGGTGTGAATCTATATTGGCTAATCTAGAATCGTTGATAGCTGCGTTTCCACTGCAGAGCTGGTTGTTTGCCAAGCTTATTGAGGTGTTTCAGTATACTGGCCAGAGGCTAGTCGACGCAGCCAACTTTTGGGCATTGATGTTCTTCATTCTGGCCCTAGGAACCGCTGTCTGTTATGGAACGGTGGGATATGCTGCCAATAGATTCTCCGTGGTAAGACAATGGATCTATCCTTTTTCTTCTTTCTTCGCCGCGACTGTCCCATCCCTTTATGTGAAGCTGACGGGTCTAGGAAATTTCATCCGCATGCAGAACGGAATACTTTCACAATATAGTCAACAAGCCAATACCGTTCCACGACAAGATTGAAAACGCCTCTGGTTCCCTTGTTTCTCGGCTAGCCACAGATCCGAAGCAGGTTCAAGATCTAATCGGAATCAATGGTGCATTCCCGATGATATCGATATTCAGCATGCTTGGATGCATCTTAATCGCCTTTATATTCGGTTGGAAACTCAGTCTTGTTGCCGTATTTGCGGCGCTGCCATGTACATTTCTCGCAGCATTTATGCGTATACGATATGAAATGCAATTCGAGGCAATGAATGCGGAGGTATACTCTGGAAGTTCGCAATTTGCGGCTGAGGCCATAGACGCCTTTCGAACAGTGTCAGCATTGACGATGGAGGATTCCATTCTGGACCGATATTCTGAGCTTTTGCAGGAACAACAACATAAGGCATTCAGGAAGGCGTGGTATGCCACCCTTATCTTTGCCTTTTCCGACAGTGTTGAACTCTGCGCCATGGCCCTCACATTCTGGTAGGTATGCCCTCACTATATGGGTGACATACGACTGACTGTTGAAGGTACGGTGGTCAACTGCTCGCATCTAGGGAATATCAACCAACGGCATTTTTTGTCATCTATATGGCAATCATACAGGGCGGCCAGTCTGCTGGTCAGTTCTTCAGTTTCGGATCCAACATTGCCCAAGCCACTGCATCCGCAAACCGTATGCTGGACCTCCGCCCCAGCCAAGCCGAACGAGAGATTTCGAGCCTTGGCGCAATGAAGCCGGAATCCTTCCAATCAGGGTCTGGAGCCATGGTTGAACTAAACGACGTGGCGTTCAGGTATCCATCCCAAGATACATCTCTTTTCACGGGCCTCAACGTCAAGATCGACAGTGGTCAGTTCGTTGCTTTTGTTGGTCCATCTGGTTGTGGAAAAACAACCGTGATATCATTACTCGAGAGATTCTACAACCCTTCAAAAGGGAGTATTTCTGTTAACGGGCAAAACATCCATTCGATCGATGCTTCCTACTACCGCCGCTCACTATCGCTGGTAGCTCAAGAGCCCCGACTCTTCGAAGGGACCATCCGCGACAACATCATCCTCGGACTCGACAGCTCAGAATTCAGTGATGATGATCTCATTCAAGCATGTCGGGATGCAGAAATCCACGATTTCATCACTTCCCTCCCAGAGGGATACTCAACTGACCTGGGGCTCAAAGCCCAGGCATCCCTGAGTGGAGGACAACGCCAACGACTTTGTATCGCACGGGCGCTGCTACGCAAACCATCACTTCTTCTCTTAGACGAGGCGACATCGAGCCTTGACTCACAATCCGAAAAGGTGGTGCAAGCAGCGCTGGAGCGTTTGGCCGCGAAAAGATGCATAACGATTGTGGCGGTCGCGCATAGGCTGGCCACCATCCAAAAAGCGGATACGATTTTTGTCTTTGGCGAAAGCCAGGTTGGGAATGGGTCTCGTATTGTTGAGCAGGGCTCGCATCACGAGTTGTTGCGGAGTAAGGGGATGTATTGGCAGATGGTAAGTATTCCCTGCCATATGGGTGTTTTTGCTAATAGGCTTCCAGTGTCAGGAAAATGCTCTCGACGGATAGTTTCATTTTACATATGTTCTCTTCATCAATTGGCCGGATGGTGTAGTTGGTTATCACGTATCGTTAACACCGATAAGGTCCTGGGATCGAGCCCCAGTCTGGTCATTTGTTTTTGATTTTTGCGGGTTGTGGAGCATGGACCAGACCTTAAAACAAGAGGATTGGCGAATTTTCACGATTAGACGCTAAATTTTTAATTTTTGTTATGAGCATATACTTCCTAGAAAATAATAATTCCCTTGCTCTGACCGAATTCGTTCCACCCAGCTCGCTAGAACAAACACCTTTAGTATAAGTTATAATCGATGATACCTCAAAAACCTCCTGGATACTCGCAGAGCGAGAATAATATATTGAAAAATAAATAAAATATTATTTCTATCTGGCGAGAATATACCCAGCAAGACATTATAGTACTAAGAGTAACAAATTTCCAAAGAATTCATCCCAAGGTGTATACCCAAAGAGGCCCGTCATTATATATTCCCCATCCATCAACTCCATCACCTCCCACAACCAATCCCATCCACCCCCACCACCAAACCGATATCCAACTCCGACAACCGATACCTCGGCTGCAACAAATGACACACCACCGACCCATTCACAAACCCCTCCACATACCTCCCCAGCAGCGGCCTCCCCACCACCGTCTCCCTCACATTCCCCAAACACCCAATCACCCTCTCCACAACCCCCCCCAACGCCTCCCGAACCATCACCCCCTAGCCTCCGCAAAATGCTACACGAAATTCCCCTCCTCCTTCGCCTCCACCACCATAACTTCCTTATAAAACGACAAGACATCATTAACCCCATCCATCACGACCGCCAACTCAGGCACAATCTGCACTAGATACCGCCTACTCTCGTCCGCAAAGACCCTCCCTCGGCGCAAGAAGATAAATAAATCCCTCTGGCAAACCAGTCTTCAACCTGAAGGAATCTGGGAAGTGGGTTGCTGTGGTGGTGTGTATATCGAGTTTCTTGTTTGTGTTGGATTCGAAGACTGTGGCGCTGATGAATTCGAGGAAGGAAGGAAGGAAGGAAGGAAGGATTTGGAGATCGTGTCTGCGGGGTAGGGATCGTAGGAGGTGTTGAAATTGAGGAGGAGGAGGTGTTTGCAGGATTTGAAGAGTGGGGTTAGGGGTTTGGTTTGGGGGGGGAGGATGTTGTGATGGAAGGTTTTGTGCTTCGTGGGGGAAGTTGTGTACCAGGTTGTTGTTGATGGTGAAGAAGTAGGCGAAAAAGAGGGCCGTTTTGTTTTGGAGGGCGGGGGCGTGGAAGGGGTAGCAGCGGCAGGAGGCGTCGGAGGCTAGGGTTGCGATTTTGTGTGTTTTGGGTGTGTTGAGGGGTTGGTGTGCCACTAGGGTTTGGCAGTGGGTGAGGGTGGATTGTGCGATAATGGGATTGGGGGTGTAGGGGGTTGGTTGGAGGGAGAGGTTGCGGAGGAAGTGTGTGATGAGGGTTTCGTATTGCGGTTTGGTGATGGTGGGTTTGGTGGCCATGGTGGTGTTGGTTGATAGTGGATGAGGGTTGGGGGGTGAAATGGTGATGATGCTGAGCGATGCTGGGGATAAGTATTTGGGGTAGAATAGTTCACGTCACGATTAGTTGTGTTGTCTCAGCCTGATATGAAGGAATGATATTGGGTTAGGGTGTAAGGTGGTTTGCTGTCTCGATGGAACAGTGTACCGAACTCCATAAGGTGTGTCCACATGGGTCAAACTGGTTAAGGATGGCTTTTTCTTGCTTGATTTCAATAGATGACGTCCCTGAGGTTTCTGGAACAAATAAGGAAGAAGAATACATATGGACCTGGAGAGCGTGGTTTGATTAAAGTTAGACTTTAAACTTTAATGTATGAACCACATGTGGCGGGTTGCAGATTTGGTATCCTTACGTGGGAATCAATATCCTTGTTTTTCTGAGGACGGAATTTCTTCGTCCGTGGCATCTTGCCTCTTCTGTTTTCTCTCTTCGGGGCCCTCGGTATGTTGTATGTCCACGAACAGTTCTCTTGTCGAAGTTGTTGTCCCTATCCGCAGTTGATGGCAACTACTTCCCGTAAGTTCTTAATGGAAGAAGGTTTTCTCCATTTTTCGTTAAATTAATTAAATAAATGAATAAAAGAACTCCCGCCGTTCAGGGAATACATGGAGAAAAAAAAGAACCCCCCAAACCCACATCCTCTCACTTTTTGTTATTCTCATCAATTCTCCGCTGGAGCTCCTGCATTCTCTCCCTAAGCATGGCTATTTCGGCCCGCATGGCTTGCTGCTGCTGTTGGGTCTCCTGCTGCCCCTGCTGCCCCTGCTGCCCCTGCTGTTCCTGCTGTTCCTGCTGTTCCTGCTGTTCCTGCTGTTCCTGCTGTTCCTGCTGTTCCTGCTGTTCCTGCTGTTCCTGCTGTTCCT